>CM045887.1:61839004-61956504 GCA_025169545.1 Anguilla japonica | reverse complement strand
AAACCCACAACATAACGTCATTCAATCACAGGAAATATCACTTCACACATAATCATATTGCTTCTGCTCAAGTGAATGTAGATCAGACAAAACGAAAAATAAAGCAAGGCAAGTCTGTTAATGTGGAAGTGGTAATGCGTTACATCCTGTCAGGCAAAACCAACATATAGCCTACTTGATCCTTCAAGGAAAACACGTGAAACCATCCACTTTAAACTGCAGCCTCCAAATCTGTTCACACGTCACACTGGCTGCACTTAAATGGGAACCGCTTTCATACACAAAACTGCCTATTATTACCTCACACTCAGACGCTGAAACGTAACACCACATTATGTACCACTGCCTGCAGAAACAAACACCCTATTCCACAGCCAACAAATCTAATTTTACACACAAACTGAATTTAATGCAAATATTCCATACAGAACAGAAATACAAGCGACGCGGTGTTCTAAATAAAGGGTTTTCGCTGGCACAAATGTGGGTCTATTATTGCAGCCTTGCTAGTGTAGAAGTACAGACAAATTAACACAAGAACATTTTTTTTAAAACCAACACTGCCGTTCCCTACACCACTTTTTTTTTTTTAAATGTTCAAAATTAGATTCAAAGTGTGTGGTTAAAAATATTTTTTTAATCAGTAGTGGAAGACTGAGAAGATAAGAATGTGTCAGAACCTGCCATTAAGACTTTCCCGGAAATGTAATGAATCCCATTTTAGAGAATTTGGTTGCCAAGTTACACAGCTTGGAAGGTTCTAGTGACCTATTCTGATGAGTTACATTCACAGTGACCGTGGACCTATTTTTTTCTACGTGGGCAAAAAGGGAAATGAGAAATATCTTTCTTTCAAATGGAGGGAAACAAATGGTGAACAGGGAAATGTGCTTCAGTGTCACTGTAGAGATGTAAACCAAATTAAGCAATAAATAAATCATAAATAAATTCTGCCATCCATTGAAAACCTAGCCTACAACTTATCCAGTTCTGCTGGCCTTCTTGTATTAAAGTAATCAGGCATCTGGCTGTTTGGCAACAAACCCAAAGAGAGGGACTTGAATCACATACTAACAGTCCTAATTAAATTAAACATAAGGCACGAAAATAGCTGGCAGAAACTCAGCTACTAAAGGGTGAATGGTGAATCCATATGAAGAAAATTTGATGTTATTTACCGGTCTCTATATATATTTAAAGTATAAAAAGAACACTAAGGAACCAACGTGGTTAACTGGATTCACTGGGGGATCTCCCAACTGTCCATCTGTTCAGGCAGAGTCAAATGTCAGCACATATTGGACCTTCTTAGTTTTACATTTTAGGGGAAAATATGTGCAGCAGAAGAACTCTTCTGAGTACAAATTATAAGTCAGCGATGCATATGACGCTTCCTGTTCAAAGTAAGACAGAAAGGCGTCAGGCTGTAGTAGCGCACCTATTAGTGTCTCACCAACGTTAAAACACCTGACTGAAAGCAAACGATTCATTCAATGCAAAAAAAAATGTTCTATGCAGTTATCAGAGCGGCTCCCAACACTGAGGTGTGACAAAGGACAACACGCGGACGAGGACACTGACACACACACACACACACACACACACACACCGAGGCACTGTACGTTACAGTGTTATCTGCATGCTAGGTCTTCCGAATGTCGATCACATCTCGCCACACTGCCGTGGTCGAATCATAAAAAAGCACATGCCGGTTTTCACAAGGGTGATTAGCTGGCTAATGTTTCAATAAGCAATGCATACAGTGCTTCCACGACTGCATAAACTTAACATAAATTAAATGTAATAAACGTGAAGCCTTGGAGACATTTCCGATTCCCTCGACACAGACATGCTAGATAGATATGCATTTATAGCGAACTTGTAGACTAAAAGACAAATATGACAGTTGTAAGAAAACATGGTACTGACTCCTCAACGTGTAAAGCAGTTGTGATGTGCAACACAATCTATTGGATTACTACAAGAAGAAGAATACAGTTTTTTTTTTTTTCAGATGGTCAAATCAAAATCAGAACAAAATCGTAATGGTCAACAACGAAATACACTGTTCGGAATAAATGTCTATACTGGTAATCGCAAAGACTGATGGCTAACTCCTGACAAGCAATATGTCAAGACAGGCACCCAACAACAAAGCTGCAACACTACGCATAATTTACACATCAAACCCAAACCATCCAGGTCCAAACTGAACGACTATTGATGCATGCTCATGAAAAGAAAAACGAACCGGCCAGTAGCCTATAGAAGTAACCAAGAGCATCAAGGCCACTGCATTGTAAACAGCTAGCTGGTTAGCTTGGCAATAGCCTAAACTTTGCAGTTTGTCCATCTATTACCGAGCATTGTTGTATCGTAGCGAGCAGCATTCTGTTCACGTTAGTAGTACATGAATACAAGCAGCAGCGCTATTGCCCAATACCAAAACAGTCACCACCACGCCATTCGCTTACATTGGGTTTATTTCCATTGTGTCGCCTCTTTTCAGACCGTGGAAACTGAACGCAGCGGCTTGCACCATTCCATCTCAGAACTGGGTCTTTTTTAAACAGAGAAATGCACACCCAGGTTTTTGTGCCGATGATACGGGTTCCAATCCATTTGGACAGCCACCTCCTAATTCTGCTTCATTGTCGGAAACGGTGACTAGTATTGGTGTGTCATTCAATCTGTTGTAAATTCAGTGTTCGGCATGGGATTTTTGCTCAGCTAGCTCAGCTAAATTAGCTAAGTGATATTCCGTTTTCGAGCACTGCGGCACAGCCCTATAAGTGGATTTCGCTAAGAAATAAATGTACCAAACGATTTGGACATATTCCTTTCCCAAATCGGTCGGTGAACCAGGATACCTGTTATTTTCCCCTGATTGGAATATATAAACAAGGACTGCGAACTGCAAAGACCTTCTTTCAACAGTGCGGACACCCGAAGAGAAAATAGTAGCTCCCTCTGGTTGTGGAAGACTAATGCAACTTTTGGAAACAGCGAGCATTCTTGGCTCACAAATTATTAAGCAAATTAACTCCAAACTGTAAATGCAAAGGTTAATATACTGCACTATTTACGAAATACTCATTATCCGTTGCACGTTAAAAAAGAAGTCATGAGTATGCTAGGTGATTAAATCGAGACCGTTAGCTAGCTGTATGAACTTCGCTAAACCTTAATGGCCAAACCCAGGATATGCTCAATGATTTAGATCTATGTGATTCTGTTGTTGTCCTAACTAATATTCAAATAAATAATTTATTTGAAATGATGAAAACATTGAGTTGAGTCTATGTCCCAGATGTAGGCATATATTTTTATTTCGACCATTATTTATTTATTTATTTATTTATTTATTTATTTATTTATTTATTTATTTATTTATTTACGATATGTTTCCTATAATTAAAATTTCGGTCAATTCTGTGAGCTGTGAACTGCTAGTTATGAGCTGTTGTGTGAATTTTATGTATTATACGTGTTGATGAGCTCTGCACTTTTTAATGTGGCGATCACAAGTGACAATTGACTGATTTTTGACTTTACTCTCTTGACTCTCGAAGCATTGTTACTAACTAGACCATTTACAGAGAGATCCATAATGTTTGGGATGAAGACATATTTTTTATTGATTTGGCTCTATACTCCACAATTTTAGATTTGTAATCGAACAATTCCCATGTGGTTAATGTGCAGATTCTGAACTTTTATTAAAGGTTATTTTTATTTACATGCTGGTTTCACGTCGTAGAAATTTCAGCACATTTTATACATAATCCCCCAATTTCAGGCCACTGTAACTGGTGTACAACAGTGGGTGAAAATTATCATAATTTTTTTTCCAGCTGTGACTCCATGATCTCCCTAGAATGGTGTGTGTGTGTGTGTGTGTGTGCGGGTGCATGTGTGGTCAGGTAGCTTCAAAAAACAGCTGATAAAAACAGCTCATTTTCTGCTCAGCTGTTATAACACATGTTATTCAAGTAAAGATGAACAACACAAATAGTACGTGAGACGGTAATGAAAATAAATAAATAAATAAATAAATACCATACCATACACTGACACCAATTTATTTCAGTTAAATCTCCCACAGATGGCTCACTTGTGCAACTCGGATCAATAACAAGGGAAAAGGCCGGAAGTGTGCAACTCGGAACAATAATAAGGTAGATCCCGGAAGTGTGCAGCTAGCCATCTGAAGAGAACTGGAGGGAGCCGCGAAAATATTCAAGATGATCGTAAATTGGAGACCATAACTTTAATTTTTCTAAAACGCCTCCCTCTTCTGTCCTCAGTTTGCAGCATCTGAACGTAGCCGGTAGAATGGATTCAAAAGAACCCCCGACGCATACAGTAGGTATTTGTGTGATAAATCGCTTCGTTTTATCTTGAGTTGTCAAAGTGTATTGCAGAGTCAAGTGCAACGTCGGGCACGTTCATGTCAGTCCCGTGTCAGCTGATGTTGTGTCATGCAAGGTAGTTTGAAAGCGAGCCGCTTTTGTTTTGTATTTTGCTACCTTAACCAACCGGTTCTTTCATTGTTCCATCATGTTTCGGTTCCACCTAACGTTAATCTTTTATTTAAAAGCCATCTAACTGTATACATTTATACAACTATCCCGCTAGTTATCTAGCTAACCTTTGACCTTACTGCCCAAATCGCAGCTTTAAACTCGACTCGATATGACTTAAGCTATTTAATGCAATAATATTGCAAGCTATCTGGTTTTTGTGTACTTAACGTTATTTAAGTTAGCTATCAGGCTACGTTCCTATATTGTCCAACAAGTATGCTAGCTTGTCAGTGAATGCATAAACTAGTCCGTGTTATAATATACGTTACTCACTTAGAGTGATGCATTTAACAAAATTTAATCAAGGCAAGGTTAGTTCTGCCATTACGCAGTAAAAACAGCTAGCTAAGGAAACGGAGGTGTCTTGAATGGTATGTATCTCCTTTCTTAATGTGGTTTACCAGATTACCTAGACGTAGTCTACAATGGACGATTTTGATACTCAAAACAATTCCAGTTATGTGTCTTTTCCCAGCAATTTTACGGCAGGTAGATAACGTCACAGAAATACCTATTGTGCTAAAAGTGTTAGCAGGGACTGTGGCAACTGCCCATTCCAGGCATTTTTATATGTAATTATATAATTATCTATATTTCTCTTTTCCATGGTCTCTATTTCTCTCCATCACCTTTTCTCTCTCGCTCTCACACACACAATTTTTTAAATATAAATTTGTCTGCAGATGTTTGGTATATGCCTGTAAGTGCTTTGATTTTTTGTTGAAAAGGTCCCTTTAATAGATCCAGCTTAGTCATTGGTGAAGCCCATTCGGGCTTTAATCAAATCTTAAAAATAAACAAAAAAATGCAATCCGACTATATGTTGGGATTGCTGTGCCATATGTGTTCTGACTTTCGTTGTTTTTTTTAATGATTGTTACGCCTTTTTCCCTCTCTGCGCAAATCAGAATAACTCCTCTATGGAAATAACTCAGAGTTTGGACGAAGACCCCTTGAATGACGGGCCTCTCATTTCACCCGAAATCCTGGACTCTGCCATTAAAAAAGAATTCCAGAAGCTTCCGACAACCTGGGCTGCTTTGCTACTGTCCTTGCTGCATGTGAGTGCACTGTGAATGACACAAACCCAAATTGCTGCTGTCTTTACAACACTGAGTCTTATTACCCGTTGGAAGAGATTGTGTTCTGATGGTGGTTAGTGCATTAATTACACATTACATTCATTTGGCAGACGCTTTTATCCAAAGCGACGTACAATAAGTGCATACCAAAGGTCATTAGAACAACTACAAAACACAGGTCCGATAAGGTACAATACTCATTATTTAACAGTTATTCATAGCCATAAACACATTAAGTCCATCAAGACAATGATACAAGGTGCAATAAGTGCTGGATGGAAGTACATGTAACATGAGTGGTGCAGGAGGTACATGAAAGAGGGGAGTTTAAGTGATCGAAATGATCCGCAGAGTGGTGATAGTCAGTCCAGGTATAGTCTGAAGAGATGCGTCTTCAGGCTACAGCGGAGCATTCCTGCTCATTAAATCAATATTTATCTCCATGCCTGAATGAACATTGTATGTGCTAGTAATGGGGTGAGCAGCCACACTATAGCAAATGAAAGCCACTGAGATATGGGAATGACTTTTAGTTCGATTCAATATGAACCTGACATTTTTAAGGTTCTAGAAACAATTTGATATGAGAATTGAACATGAAACCAGTGTGATGATTCAACTTCATAAGAAAATTGAGTGCATCGAAGTGCGCCACCAGAGCAGTGGTCTTTCCTAAGCTGTTTCATAAACGTTCGGTGTGGCCAACCAAACACTTTCACGGAATCTTTCTCTTCCCTCTTCGTTGGCCCATGTCCACGAAATGCATTCTTCATATCCTGTTTGGGTTTTCAGTCGCATTGCCTCAGAAAGATGACCCTTCCCTTTGACCGGTTTCCCAGGTGGCCTTCGTGTGCCTGTCGGCGGCGCTGGCTGTGTACTGCACCATACTGTCGACTCACCAGAGCCAGTGCTCCAGCCTCCTGCAGCACCTGGAGAGCCCGACGGTCATCGTGTTCGCCAAAGTGTGCCTGTGGGTCCTGCTGGTGGCGTTCGAGCGCTTCGTCCACTGGCACCACGACCGCGCGCGGGGCAGGGGCTACCTCCGGTTCTACCGGGCCACCCGAAACCTGAAGACCCTGCCTGTCTACATCCACTCGGCCGGTGAGATCTCTCTCGCTCGCCTGCACGCGTAGCGCTAAGGGGGGGTCGGTCGGGAGCATCGGGGCTTAGTTAAAGTTTAGTTTTAGCTTCAGGGTTTAGAGGATCAGGGCTTAGTGAGGGCAGCAGTGTAGTATAGTGGTTAAGGAACTGGTTTGACTCCCGGGTAGGACAGTGCCGTTGTAGCCATGAGCAAAGGCACTCAACCTGCATTGCTTCAGTACATATCCAGCTGTATGAATTGATGCAGTGTAAATGCTATGTGAAGAAAAGTTGTGTACGTCCCTCTGGATAAGAGCGTCTGCTAAACGCCTGTAATGTAATGTAATGTAAAGTGGACATCGCGTGAAACGGAGGGTGTCAGACTCGCTGGGTGCTCTGGTGTGGCCCCCCCCGGTCAGAGGCGTTCCAGGTGATTCTGTGATAGCCGGGTGAATGGCTCAGTTCCTCTAGTCTCTTAGTTTATATCCTGTGCTGTAGGCAGCGGGAATGGGCCCCACTGCGCCGTCTCTGCTGGCCTTGATCACCCACTGCACATGCTCACTTCATTAGCCAGACAATGTCTTTAAAGCTGTCCGTTTGTGTATTAGGGCCATTCTGATGCTCCATCTAAATGCAGACGTTCATATTAATGGACCACACTGTGTTGATTGGGCTGGATTTGCCTTAATATCTCTTACAAATGACCGTGACACATAGAATGTACCTCACCGTATCGTCCTCCGGTTGTTTTAAACCATTTTGCCAGGTTGTAATAAGGGCTTACATTTTTCTTAAACAAGGGATGGCCTTGCATTCAGTGCAGAAGAAGCACGCTTTTTACATTTGTGAGAGATAGCACTTAAATGCTAAAAGTGGCTTTCTTCATATGTTTTGTATACCTCACTGTATAATTGTCTTTGAACAATTTGTGAGTCAGGTATGTACCTAAGGCCCATAACGAAGTTAGTGTTTTCCCTGTGCCGCTGAATTTCTGATGTTGACCACACGGGGGCGCCCTCCTCTCATATGAGGAGTGGCACTGCTTCCGTTGACGGATCAAATCCACAACAACCAGAAAATACTTTACCCAGGAAACCCTGACATGGTTTAAAAAAAAATGTTTGCATTCATTTATAAAAAATCTATAGGAAGTTATATAATTAGTAAGCATTGGCTGTTCTTGTCTACGTGAACTAGTGTGTCATTCACCCCTTGCTTTTTCCAGGAAATAAAAAGGAGTGGATTAGAGGTAGATTGTGGGGTACAGGTGGTAGCTGACTGAGCGTTGGTGTAGGTGAGAGAGAAGGCAGTAATGTCGGGTGTTTTTCTGTAGTTTCTCGGGTGATGGGGCTGTTATGGTTCCCGGGTCACACGGCTCTGTTGTTTCCCGGGTGACGGGGCTGTTGTGTTTCCCGGGTCACAGGGCTCTGTTGTTTCCCGGGTGACGGGGCTGTTGTGTTTCCCGGGTCACAGGGCTCTGTTGTTTCCCGGGTGACGGGGCTGTTATGGTTCCCGGGTCACACGGCTCTGTTGTTTCCCGGGTGACAGGGCTGTTGTGTTTCCTGGGTCACAGGGCTCTGTTGTTTCCCGGGTGACGGGGCTGTTGTGGTTCCTGGGTCACACGGCTCTGTTGTTTCCCGGGTGACGGGGCTGTTGTGGTTCCCGGGTCACAGGGCTCTGTTGTTTCCCGTGGTGACGGGGCTGTTGTGTTTCCCGGGTCACAGGGCTCTGTTGTTTCCCGGGTGACGGGGCTGTTGTGGTTCCCGGGTCACAGGGCTCTGTTGTTTCCCGGGTGACGGGGCTGTTTTGGTTCCCGGGTCACAGGGCTCTGTTGTTTCCCGGGTGACGGGGCTGTTGTGTTTCCCGGGTCACAGGGCTCTGTTGTTTCCCGGGTGATGGGGCTCTTGTGTTTTTGCACACGCACAGGTAATGTCGGGGTGTTGTTTTGTAGTTTCCTTGGTGACGGGGCTCTTGTGGTTTTGCGTGTGCGCAGGTAATGTTGGGGTGCTGTTCTGTCGTTTCCCGGGTAACGGGGCTCTGTCGTTTCCCGGGTGACGGGGCTGCTGTGTTTCCCGGGTGACGGTGCTCCTGTGTCTCCGCGCGCTGTGCACAGGGAACGCGGCGGTGCTGATGATCCTCGCCGCCGAGCCTCGGTTGCGCGGTGTGAAGAACCTCAGCGTGGGGCTCCTCCTGGGGGTGCTGGCCCTGGAGCTGCTCTCTGTGCCCTGCCTGCTGCTGTACTCAGGTGAGCCCCCTGCACCCCCCCCCGCACCCCCCCACCACCCCCCCGCACCCCCACCCCGCTCGCATCACAATGCCCAACGGCCACCAGCTCCATTCACCCCACGCTGCGGACCATCAAGCAGCCCCATTCAGCCCAGCTAAGCCCAGCTCAGCTCAGCGCTCTGCACTATTCAGTATTCCACAATTCTCCCCCCTCTCTCTCTCTGTCTCACTCCCTCTCTCTGTCTGTCTCTCCCCCCTTTCTCTGTCTCTCTCTATCTCTCTCCCTCCCCCCTCTCTCTCTGTCTCACTCCCTCTCTCTGTCTGTCTCTTTTTCCCTCTTCCCCCCTCTCTCTGTCTCTCTTTATCTGTCTCACCCCTCTCTCTGTATATCTGTTTCTCCCTCTTCCCCCCCTCTCTTACTCTCTCTCTCCCCCCCTCTCTTTCTGTCTCTCCCCCATCTCTCCCTCCCTCCTCCCGCCTGGTCCCTCGCTGCTCTCTCTCAGACCCAGATAATGAACCTCGCCCTTGTGAGCAGTAAAGCACAGCAGCTGATAAATCTCACTGGCTACTGTCAAACGGCAGTTGATAGAGTGATTTTTAAAAATGTATTCTTCGCGTTGTGGTTGCATGACTCATTTTGACAGCGCTTGTGTTTGATTGACAGAACTGGTCCTGTGGGTTGCTGGGCATTCAGCTTCCCCAGAAATGCATGGCTGGTTTCACAACACGGATATATGGAGAACACAGCGAACGGTTGACATGGAGGATACAACTATAACGCTTAACGCTCGTGTTTATTTTCTGTGTGTGTGTATATAGCGTAATGCCGAGATGCACTGCTCCAGTCCTGTAGGGCCGGTGCGTATGCTGGTCTTTGTGTGTTTCTGGACATCATTCCTTAATTTAAGCCCACACACACCTGGTTTTCAAGGCCCAACCTGTCTGCTGATAGACAGGCCCTAAGGAAAGACCCTCCAGGACTGGATCTGTGCGTAGCGTAACTGTATTTAGTTTATGTGGTGTTTTAATATTGCCCGTGGTAACACCGCCGCACTGCGCAGGTGTGTTCTGTAGAGCAGGTAACGGAGGGACGCCGCGGGGCTGAGGTAAGGGGGTGGACTCCTTTGAGGAGCGAGGACTCTTGTCTCGGTCGGATCGTATTCGGCCATTAGGCCTAGCCCAAGGCAAGCGGCGAACACACTCCACCCTGGAGCGCCTCTGCATTGTCCTCCTGTTTATTGGCATTGTTACTGTAAGAATGCTGGCCTCATTAGAATGGACTCCTTTCATTCAGTTCCACAGAAACCCCTTCATATCCATCTGAGAGAGAGAGGGAGAATTCCAGCACACTTCCAGCTCAGTTTTATCAACCCCAGGCTGAGAGGAAAGGGTTCTCCCTTTTAGTTTTAGGCATCTGGGCCACACAGCACTTAAAGTTAAAACGTGATTTATCAGGGGTACCAAACATCTGATTTTAAGTGGTATTGTTTGGATTTCAGGTCGATGAACGACAGTTCTTTTTTTTTTTTTTTCTCTTTCTTGAGTCGTCAAACGCCTGAATCCATTTCTCATGATGGAGATGTTCTCGGAGGGAAAGAAGAAAAAAAAGAAAAAAAGTCGGCGTTAGCGCTCGAAGAAAAATCTCATTTAGCGGCGAGGTCGTTTCAAAGCATTCCGGGCGGTTGTGTCCGAACGCCACATTTTAAACATTCCCGGCGCTCCGTGTGGGCAGCGCACGCACGCGGGGTCCGTCGCTGGCCCCCCCCGCTGCCCCCCCCCTCCCCCCCCTCGTATCGGCCCGTCCGCTGTAGAGCATCGGCTGTCCCCCACACTCCCCTCTCACCGCCGGCACACATTTAAACGGCAGGAGCAGAGAGAGCCCCGGCCTGCCGAAGTCTCCGGGTCTCCTGGAAGGGAGGCAGTGCGGGCAGGAGGCTTCTGGCCCTTTGAAGTTCTTTTGAAGGTGCGTTTAATGCTAAGAGATGTGGAGTCGTTGTATTCCGTATTCCCTTCATTTAAACATGAATGCACACAATTGTAAAGGGCAGCATTAAGATTTCTCACATCAAAGTAGTTTACTGCCTTTTTTTTTTCTTTTATGTTTTTTTTTTTTTTTTTGCAGTGGGGAAGGGAGCGTCTTCAAAGAGCGCATCTCAAAATGAAAGTCTCTTATTTATTGAAGGAGAGGCAGTCAGGAATGGAACGGGCTGTGAAATTTATTCGGATGGAAGCTTCTCCCCTGACGCTTCTCAGCTCTGCAAAACCTCTGGGGAGGTATTCGTTCAGAGAGCACTCCAGCGCTTGTATACCCACCCAAAAAAACGCACACACACACACACAAACCCCCCCCCCCCCCCCCAACAAAAAAAAAAAAAAAACGGTGAAGTGCTCTTTTCACGAGCGACGAGACTCCGGTTTCAGACACGGAGACCACCGAGGAATTTAATACCGCGGAGAGAAGACGTCTCGAACGCCACAGAGGCCCTCCAGATGTCTGGAGCTTTTGTTGAAGGCTGAACGGGAGAAGGGGGGGGGGGAGAGAGGAGAGATAGTTTTATCTGGGGGGGGGGGGGGGGGCGGTGCTGGCTCTGACTGGCCACAGTGACACGGGAGCGTAAACGCATAAACACTCGAATGCAGGAATTCCACGCCGTTAATGGGAGGTGCTCCTCCAGCAGGATATTTGCACTTAGCTAATGATTGATTGAAGTGGGGCTTTCAGGTGGCAGGTGAAAAATTCAGCCTTCCCCCTGCTTCTCTCTCTCTCTCTCTCTCTCTCTCTCTCTCTCTCTCTCTCTCTCTCTCTGTCCCCAATGGCGCTCGCCCTGCGGAAGGGGGAAGCGTCCCGTCTTGCTGACCCCAGGCCAGGCTGGAACACACTTTTTTCCCCGTTCACTTTCAGTGACGCTGGCAGCAAAAAAAAACTTGTTCATGTCAAACTACATAATTTTATATTTCTATTCATTTATTCTATTTCTCTTGTTATCTTCACTGACAGCCAGTCTGGTGAAGGAGGAACGTAGGACTTCAAATTTAGCATTCGGAAGTGTGGATGAAGGGCGCGGACTTCAAGACTGAATAGAGACTTCAGGCCAGCGTGTATTCCCTATAGCAGCTGTGGTTCAGTGGCAGCCCGATGCACTTTTGATAGCTCACTGACTGGACTGCATTCCCTCAAGCGCAGCAGTTTGTTGCTGATCTGACTGTGCTGATCTAGCCTGTATGCTGATGAATGTGTAATTCAGAAGCAGGGGGATTCTGGTCATGCATTCTAAGAGGTTACACAGAGGGGTATGCAGTGAGGGCCTGGTGCTTATTGCTCATTAGTATGTACTCAGCAGTATGGATGTGATTTGTGTGTTCTAATGAACTCAATAGTATGCACGTATGTGTAATATACTCATTAGAATGCACTGAACTGTATGGATGTGACCCGTCCTAGCAGGCTGAATGCACTGAGCAGTATGGATGGGATCTATGGATATGACCCATTAGAAAGCAGCGCTGGATGCACTGAGCAGTATGGATGGGATCTGTGTGTAAAATACCCATTAGAAAGCACTGCGCAGTATGGATGTGACCTGTGTGTAACATTCTCTTTAGAATGCACTAAGCAGTATGGATGTGACCTGCACTAGCAGGCTGAATGCACTGAGCGGTATGGATGTGACCTGCCCTAGCAGGCTGAATGCACTGAGCGGTATGGATGTGACCTGCCCTAGCAGGCTGAATGCACTGAGCGGTATGGATGTGACCTGCACTAGCAGGCTGAATGCACTGAGCGGTATGGATGTGACCTGCACTAGCAGGCTGAATGCACTGAGCGGTATGGATGTGACCTGCACTAGCAGGCTGAGTGCACTGAGCGGTATGGATGTGACCTGCACTAGCAGGCTGAGTGCACTGAGCGGTATGGATGTGACCTGCACTAGCAGGCTGAGTGCACTGAGCGGTATGGATGTGACCTGCACTAGCAGGCTGAATGCACTGAGCGGTATGGATGTGACCTGCCCTAGCAGGCTGAATGCACTGAGCAGTATGGATGTGACCTGCACTAGCAGGCTGAGTGCACTGAGCGGTATGGATGTGACCTGCCCTAGCAGGCTGAATGCACTGAGCGGTATGGATGTGACCTGCACTAGCAGGCTGAATGCACTGAGCAGTATGGATGTGACCTGCACTAGCAGGCTGAATGCACTGAGCGGTATGGATGTGACCTGCACTAGCAGGCTGAGTGCACTGAGCGGTATGGATGTGACCTGCACTAGCAGGCTGAGTGCACTGAGCGGTATGGATGTGACCTGCCCTAGCAGGCTGAATGCACTGAGCGGTATGGATGTGACCTGCACTAGCAGGCTGAATGCACTGAGCGGTATGGATGTGACCTGCCCTAGCAGGCTGAGTGCACTGAGCGGTATGGATGGGTTTTGTGTAGTATACTCATTAGAATGCACTGAGCGGTATGGATGTGACCTGCCCTGGCAGGCTGAGGGCTTTGGCGGGGCCTTTGCCGCGCGGGTCTCCTGAAGGAAGCCGTCTCCATTCTGGCGGATACGTGAGAAATGCGTCACGTCTGTTTCAAACTGGCCCCTTTCCTCCCGCCCGCAGCTGGTTTATGAGCTTTTAAAGCCGTTTAAAGCCGTCTAAAGCATCCCATTCTTCACATGGGAGGCCCTGTCTCCCTTTATTCTCATCGTGTAGAATATTCAGTGTTTGTCAATTGGCCACTTAGTTCCCATTATTTCTCTGTTCTCTCGGCCTGTGTGATTTTGGGGAGGGCGGGTGGAGGGGGAGGGGGGAGACTGACTCTAACGGCTGTTTGACCATTAATCAGGGCAAATAGTGTAATGTGAATTAAGCACTCGATGGGAAATAACTGTGAAGTTTCAGTTTACCTATCTTTCTCACGCAGCTGTACTGGGCCGTTTGCCTGTGGGTTTTTGGGTGTAGTTTCTCTCAGGAAAGACGGAGCCACATTTCAGCCTGTGCGAGTCCGTCCAGTCTGGACCTCGAGTGAGTGGACAGCGAGTGGTTAGATTGGGGTTCCTTTAGCGAGTTTGAGGGGTGTGTATCTGTATGCTGTGTCAGAAGGCTGACGCGGGCGACCGTTTTAGGGATGAAACCCGTAAGGAGCGCGGGAGGCGGGGTCAAAGTGCGCGACGGCGGTCTGAACGAGCGCGCGTGTGAGGTCATCACCGGCGCGAGGATCGCGGGATTGTGACGGCTCCTGCGAGGCCTTGGGGGTTCCCCCGTGACGATCGATCAGGAGGCGTCCTGAAGCCACGGCGACCCGGCCCGACCTGACCCGGCCCGGCCCGGCCCGGCTCAGACGCTCCGGCCCCCTCGCGCCCACTTCCTGTTTTCAGAGCCGCCGTTCCGAAGGTCGCCACATCAAACGGGTCGGTAGCGCGCGGCCGCGTTTGAAGCGTCCGGCTCCGTTTTATTTGTTTGTCTTAGGCTAACGGCTCCGACAGGAAGGACCCTCCCCCTCGGCGTCTTTAAAGGAAGGGTCTCTGAACGCCCGCCGTCGCCTCTGTAAAAGATTCGTCGGCTACGTAGCGATTAATCAGAGGCCCAATAAAGAGGGCGCCGTAAAGACAGCGCGGGCGCAGACGCTGCAGGCAGTGGGGCCATCATCAGCACGTTAGTCATAAAAGAGAAAAGTGCGAGCGGAGGGGGAGGCTGGGAGTTAGCGTGCAATCACAAGCGCAGCTGCTGATTGGACATTTCATTTGTCAGTCAGCTGACCTGGGAAGAGAAGAGTGGTTCAGTCACGGAGCTGCTTAATTAATTCTCTCTCCCTTCTGCATCTTTTAACATTCAAACCAGAAATTAAACAGCTCAGGACCTGGTTTACCTGAGTTATGTCTCCACACAGGTGCTTTACTCCCAAACAGAACCGCCGTTAATGGTCCAGTCATTGTATATGAGCAGTTGTCCAGGTGGGTTTTACGGGTGGGCTAGCGGATTTAGCGCCTCAGCTGGGTACAGCTAACATCCCACAGCCAATCATGTTCCACAGATTGGACTGCAAACCCCAGAACCCCTTTGGGCCCTGCCGTCTCTGGGTGCTGAAGCTGACTCTTTTACAGCTTCACTCGGTCACACACACACTCACGTACTCGCCGCTCGTTGGCACAATCAGGGGGCGACATAGCTCAGGAGGTAAGACCGATTGTCTGGCAGTCGGAGGGTTGCCGGTTCAAACCCCGCCCTGGGCGTGTCGAAGTGTCCTTGAGCAAGACACCTAACCCCTAACTGCTCTGGCGAATGAGAGGCATCAATTGTAAAGCGCTTTGGATAAAAGCGCTATATAAATGCAGTCCATTTACCATTTACAATCGGCTTTATCGTTCCCCGGAAGTGGTTTTGACTCGACGGTCTTTGAGTTTCGATAAAGACCTTCGTCCAGGCGCTCCAGAATCCAGCGTGGATCGTGGTGCGAGGAATGACCTGTGTCTCTCTCCCTCCCTCCTGTGTGTCTCCAGATCAGCATGAGCTTAAGTGTGAAAGGGAAAGTAAGCACTGGTAAAATACTCAGAGGTTTGTGCTTTTTTCCTCTGGATGTACATGACCCCATGTTTATTCTTTATTAAAAATGGCCTGTCTCTTTATCCTGGGATGGGGACAGACTCGGCCCTGTTATCAGAGGTGTAGGACCAGGTCAGATCAGATCAGGTAAAAATCTTAATCCCCCCCCCCCCCCCCCCCAGGGGGTGTGCCCCCCCCCGCACCGTGACGGATCATTCCACGGACTGAGCCCTGGAGAGAGTCAGTAAACATGCCGTGTTTACCAGAGATCCCAGCAACACTGGGGTGAGCCTGTGGGTGGGGGAAGGGGTCCCAGTGGGGGAGGGGACCCAGTTGGGGTCTGAGGGTCAGCAGTTCCACAGGGTCACTGTGGCTGACCATCCTTTCAGCAAAAGGGAATACAGTGAAATAGCTGTAAATGTGTGGACTTTTGAGGGGGGAAATGGATTGATACACCCTTGCAGCAGTGTTTTAAAATATATGTATAAATTGCAGTATCTGAAATTAGCAATCATTTGCATATTTGCGCGTAGGTTTTTCAGTTGCAGTATCTGGCTAATAGATTTTCTGCGATTGTATTTTGAATGCATTCCGTATGTCCGTATGGGAGGTGTTGTGTCGTGTCCCACAGATATGAGATCAGTTCTTGCCAGTGAGACTTATAACCGCATCAGTGGAGCGTTTGCCTGCATTGTGAGCTCACAGCGATTGAATCGCGCTCCTTATGGAGTGGACCCGGCCGTGCGCATGTGGGTTAGGGTTAGTGTGTCTGCGTCTGTGCCGGTGTTCAGGGTGAACTCTCTTCCTCCAGTCAGGGTGCAGAACTTCAACAGCGAGAGGCCGGAGCCTGACGTCAGCCAGGAGGAGCGATCGCACGGTTACCCCAGCAACACCCATCCCCTCTGCACAGAGACCGGGTTCAGGTGCGTTTCCCATCACCCTTTGCTTCCGGGGGAGGGGGCGGGGCTACGTGAGGGCTGGGGTTTGGATGCAGCCAGGCCCCGTGTTCTGAACGAGTTACTAACACAACGTTGTGAAGGATGACACTGTGACCCTACGGCAACAGTATCCTGCGGCAGCGGTACCCTGTGCCAACGGTACCTGGCAGCAACGGCACCCTGCCATAACGGTACTCCAAGGAAACGGTTCCTCGTGGCAACAGTTGTGGCTACGGTGCCCCATGGCAACCGTACCCCACGGCAACAGTTCCTGGACTCTCCGGGTCCTGCAGATTAGCTTTGTCTCTCTGAATACTAAAGGAGCCCGTGCAGACGCCCTTTGAGCTCAGGCTCATCTGTGTTAATGGAGCCGAATACCGGAGAGGATTAGCAATTAAGGCTTGCAGACAGGGCAAAATGAGACTGACCACCAGAGCCAGGCCTGCGTTAAGTTCACTGCGACGTTAAGATTACGGCGGCCATGGACCATGCATCGCGCTCATATCAGAATTGGAAACAGCAAGCAAATGTCTGGCCGTGGGTTGGTCCGTGAAGTTTTCGTGGTCTTGTCATAGCAGTGAGAAGGTCACATGATGGATGGTGGCAGAGCATTGTGGGATAGCCCACTGAATGTAACAGAACACCGCCATGTTTCTGTAAAGCCAGTGGAAGCCCTCTGAGTGGCTGCTTATCTCTTTAAGGAGCCGCCTTATGTGACTTTAGTGCTGACTAAGCCTGTACACTGCATAGCATTAGCAGGAAAGACGCACTTTAAAAAGCAGGAGAGAAGCACACCCCTCACATTTGGGGTTGGAGGGGGGGGGGGGGGGGGTGAACCTGCTTGGGGCAGCATGGCAGCCCCTCTCTCGCCCGAGGGTGGGTGTGAAAATGCCTTTTTCTTCCATTCTCTCTTTCTCATGGATAAAACGGGTTAAGTGAAGTGGGCCGCTCTAATTGGCTCTTCCTGCATTCCGGCCTGGGGAGGGGTCGGTCCTGCCCTCCCAGCGTATTCGGAATGTCGGCGCATATCTCTGTTGTCTTAATTTATTTGTGTGTGTTTGTGTGTGTGTGTGTGTGTGTGTGTGTCTGTGTCTGGAGGGCTTATTAATCTTATCATCTGTTCTTCACACACAGCTCGCATGCCCCTGAGCTACCCTTTATTGCACGCGGGCGCATTTTAGGAAACTGGAGTAACGACGCTGTTTCGCAGCGTCGGCCTTGACGACCGCGGCTGCGTCATGGCCGCAGAAGCGCCGTCTCCGACGCCTTTGTGCTCCGCCCGCCCGATTCCTGACACTGTGCGTTAAACGAGAACAGAACAGAACAGAACAGAACAGAACAGAACAGAACAGAACAGAACAGAACAGAACAGAACAGAACAGAACAGAACAGAACAGAACAGAACAGAACAGAACAGAACAGAACAGAACAGAACGAAATAAAATGACATTTCTTTGGACCTTGTGCATTGTGTTTACACCAGGCCCAGGAACTCGTCCCGTTTAATCCTCTGTGTTTGGACGTATGGGCTTTTTGCTTTTCTTTTTTTAATCTGTCTCTCAAAATGTTTGCATGTTAGGCTTGCCTGCAATCTCCCAAAGGGCCTGGGTGCTTTCCTCCCTCTGTTTTCTCTATCCCTTCTGAGAGAGACTGGAGGGCCAGTACTGCTGTGGCTGACCCGCCACGGTGTGATTAACATCTACAAAGGGGATGAGGCCGTTTGAAGGATAACATCTTACAAAGCACCCAATAGATGCTCTTTGGGCAGCGCAAACGGCTTTCAGGGGTCTGTTTCCTGTGTCCAAACTCAACGTTTCCAATCCGAAACGGCGTGGATACCCCCAATGCGTCACAGCAAGGAATGGGAGTGTATTGCGATTAAACGCACAGTCTGGCTTTCTGTATGTGGATGTATTGTAGACTAATTTTTATGTATGTTTTTTGTGTGGGAATCGTGTGGAATTTTAAAGGCCTAAAGTCACTTCTTCGAAGTGTTAGTTGCATTAACTGGTGATGGGTTTTGTGCGGAGTTCAGTTTTTAATGCGTGCAGGCCTCTTTCCCTCTGTTCGTTTCCAGGGACGGCTCAAATTTGGAAGACGTCGTGGATAAGCAGGCGGACTTGATCGAGTACCTGCAGCAGCACAACACTCTGCTGAGCAAGAGGATTCTGTCCCTGACCAGCCAACAGATGAGGGAGTAGAGGGTCATGTGACTGCGAGGGGGAGGGGACTCTGCACGCATGCATGCAGTGTGTGTGTGTGTGTGTGCATGTATGTATGTATATGTGTGTGTATGTTGTTTTATTGCCAAGTGAGTACGCCGCCTGCACGCTTCGCTTTTCCGAACATCGAAACGCTTCACCACACCTGCGTCGCTTTGTGTCTTGTGTGCGGCACGTTTTAAGTGACGTCGAATCCTCACGGCGTTGAGGTCGGTGTGTCTGGAAACGTGTGCTGTGCGCTGGAATATGAATCCAGTCGTGCTGAAGTTAAGCTAAGTTGAGGCCAAAGTGCGAGCGGGACGTGGCTGAACGATTAGCTGAAGGGAAAAGTGTTTTATTTGTGTGTAATGACCCCAAGCGTCCTTTAATTAGTCATGTGAACAGAACCTGAGAAATCTGGAATAATAAAACGTCCTTTGACCCTCACGCACAAGCATGAACACACACACACACACACACAAACACACACACGCACACGTCCCCACACACACTCGCACACACGCGCCCTCACGCACACACACACACACACGCGGGCATGGGCGTAGACCCTCGCCCCCATTCAAAAAAAATCAAACGGAAAGTCAGAAGAGCGGAAAAAACACAATATCTCTGTCGTGAGAAAGTGGGAATTTTTTCACCTCGTGAATAAAATGATTGTCGCTTAGGCTGATGCTGCTGTGTAACGTAAAGAAATTCCCGGGAATGTAGTCCCAGTTTCACGCACTGATGTCCAGACTGATGGTTAAGAAACTGTCATTTTGTCGGAATAGTGTTGAAAATGGGGGGGGGGGGGAGCACTGTAAGGACCAGCACAAACGCTGCGAACAAAGAAACAGGCTTTATCAGGCACTGTGAAGCTCACACAGAGAGGGAAAAGAAAGCTATGAGGGCCTAACTGAGTTTTTTGTCTGTTTTGTGTTGTGTCCCTAAAAAATCATTTTTAAGATTCAGAACGTTGCCTCTGTTCAGTCTAACAGCAGAGCTTGTAATAAAAAATTAATAAACAACACAAAATAACTGAAAAACAACACCAACACAAGCATTACTGGAGTTTATTTTTCTTTTATTGTCGTTTTATTTTTTTCATTTCAAAAGTGTTATTTGTTTGCTTTTGTGCAGTTCTGTCTGCTTAGTGTCTAGCTAACGCTGTTTGAAATACTGCTGGTCTCATGTCTAATGTAATCCTTAATTATTGAAAAGGTTCTGTTCCTATTTTTTTTATTATTACTGCCGACCACTTGATGAAAATGTACAGTGTATCTAGTGTATCTATATTTGTAATTATGTACTTACGTCTCTACTCAGGGTCATTGTGGACTTTGAATTAAGTTTTTCTGGATTTCAAAGCATGTTTTTTTGTATAATAAATCTTGAATTAACTTGTTTACTCATACTTTTTTTGTACGTTGTCTGAATAAACGTGTTTGGTGGAAGGATTTTCCCTGGTGGATTTATAAAATTGTATTTAGGATTGAACAGCACATAAATCCGTGTTTTTTTTTCAGGAGATAATACTCACCATTGCTTGGTCTCTACACAGTAAAATGTTAATTTAGCTCAGAGTTTATACAAGTTGAAGGAGCTGAACGGTTATAAAACTGAACGGTTTTAAACTGACAATAAAATTACCATGTGAGACGGCGTAACTCGGAAAATAAAATGTTGACATTCTCAAGTATTTCTGGTTGGTGGCAAGAACCTCACGTACTGGTGACTACTAATGCTTTCACCTCAAACGTTTAACAGAATCATGACGTTCCAAAACCATCGACACCTGCCCCATCGCGGGGGGAAAAAAAGATCAAAGCGGGTATCAAAAGAGTATATGCATTTATTAAAATGACATCAATAAAACATTTCAAGTGCGTTACTTACATATAAACACATTTATATTGGAGTTTCGTGAAACGGTT
This sequence comes from Anguilla japonica, assembly GCA_025169545.1. Lineage (NCBI taxonomy): Eukaryota > Metazoa > Chordata > Actinopteri > Anguilliformes > Anguillidae > Anguilla > Anguilla japonica. The sequence goes on along the minus strand of CM045887.1, from coordinate 61,935,926 downwards.
AACCATATATTGCCTGAATGATTCCGTTACATTTCCCTGCAAAATCTGATGGTATAAATGATGGACAGCACCACATCAGTCTTTATAAATGACTGAATGTGCTTTAACTGCAAACTGCATTATTGACCTTGTCGCATACTTGACTATTCCAATGTCATTGTGTATTCCTGCATGCATTTCTGCGTCAGTCACAAGAACAATATAATTATTTTCATACAATGGCAAAACCTTTTGTTTTGTGTAGCCTAAATAGCCTACAGTATGTGACATAGGCTACTGAAGGAATCAGCTAAATTTTACCATCACTTCTCACATGAAGTTACTTATGGTTGCAGAAATGTATTCTAGTGTGTAGTATGATGGTGCAATATAATCTATATAATCTTGACAGCCATCAGGTTTACGTGAACGGAATCACGTAAGCAACCACAATAGCTAAAAATAGGTATATAGGCTACGGTGGTCAGTGACAGTTGTATTTCTTATATGTTAAATAGCTTATTATATTAAAGTGTGCAGCGCGGGAAGCCTTCCGTCCAGATAGCTCAATCAATGTGCATTAAATAGTCATTTGTTGTTTATAAATGGAAATCTTGCATGTGTTTTTTTTTTTTTTTGCATGAGTAACACATGCTGCGGCTCGAAAGCGCGTGGCAGCGGTAGATAATGCTCTGCCCCATTTCCTCGCGCCTTTGGTGGTAAGATAGAACTTCAACCGGAAGTTTTCCCTGGAGATCGTTGTCAGGGTCTCCCCTCATTTTAGCCTTTTCCGCCGTTCCCTGGATCTCCAGTGTGGACTACCTGGAAGAAGAGATTTGCGTTTAACGAACAACTTCAAAGGCAGGTAACGTTACAGTTGTCGCCAATAGTCTATATGTTCTAATTTTAGCTTCCCCGAAGTGTTGTAACCGCGTTTTCTGTTGAGAAGGGCCAAGCAGCCTCGCCCTTGTTGCTTACACGGCTTTGCATAATAGACACGTCGCCGTCGCAACCTTTTTTAATACCTATTTTAAACAGTTCCGTTTAAAAAATGTTGTTCTGCTGGGTGGAGTTTTTCCAAGAGCAACTATCCCCCCATTGGAGTGGGATGAGTAGGGTCAAGCAAGGCCGAAGTCAGCGAGTGACCCGCACTTCTATCTCACAAGTATGGGGGGGAAACACAAACACAAAATGAATTTATTTGTTATTACAATGCACAAAACTAATAGGCTATCTCTGGGGATAACAGCCGAACAATCCCATCTGAACGCACGGGAATAGCCTATAACACCATTTTGGCAAGCGATTGTATCAATATTTTCGGAATAAACAGTCATCTTAAATGCACAGCTACAGACCCATACTCGGTAGGTTACTCGCGCTTTTTTTTGCAGTTTTCTGAGAGACAACAGCTGTAGTTGAACCGATTTAGCATTTCGCGCCTCACACCCACGCGCCGCAGGTCCTCTGACCCTGTCTAAATGTGTCCGGGAGATCCACGTACGTGGTGTAATTAACGCGGGACCCGGCAGTAAAAAAGCAACGGCCTGCAGCAGTTTGTTTTCTGTTTTTAGTTGAGTTTTATTGTGAGATAACAGATGGTAACCTTTGCCTTGCGCTGCGCAGCTTGGAAACGGTCCCAGTCGCTAACTTCCTAAATCCTCCTTCAATACGAGGAGGGCTGAGAGAACGCAGCACCCTAGGGGACCAACAAGGCTCTGGAAAAAAACCCTCCTGTAATTAGTCTCTCTGTTATAAATGTGAATATTTGTCTACTATTTAGGTCACCATACATAGCCTATGTAGAGGGGATAATGCAGCATTCATCTGATATAAGGGACCTGCAGATGATTAATCTTATTTGCCCACCTGCAGTGGGTAATAGTTCGGCTGTTTGGCATACTAAAAAGCCGTTATTCTAACAAACTTCGCGTTAATTAGTTTTGGGGGATCCTACGCTAAGCTGATGCAGCCTTCTTTTCCCCCTGCAAGTTGCCTTGGAGTCAGGGGTGGTATCTCGCAGCCTATATTGTTAATACGGTCGATGGAGTAAAGACGTCTTTTGAAGGCTTTGAATGTAGAACCAGTGGAAGCGCACAGCTGCGGTTTGCCCATGGGAAGTTTAACGGCTTTTCTGGCCTTAACAAGGGTATGAGTTATGGTCAGCGGCGGGCTCCGCAGAGGCCCTAGGAAATGGAGACACGCCCTCGTGGTCCGTTCGTTTCACGGGTGAAGTCATCTTTGAGGTGTCGGGCGCTTTTGGCCGAGGTTTCGACATTTCGAGAATATCGTTCTAAATAAGGGAAGTCGTTGGAAGCCCTAGCTGTCACTCAAAACGCGTAACTTATTCTGTGGCGTTCTGGTCGACTCTAAGCAGAACTTAATCCTTTAAGGTCAACAAATCCTTTTGCTTGATGGCTTTAAAAGTTTCCTTTCACTGCATTTCTTGGTGAAAATGACTGGCATTACTGCTTTCATGTAAGGATTGACCCATACTAGAATATTCTTTCACTGTCTTGATCTCATAACTTTTAGTGTTTGGCTCAGATATTCACATCAGTTATATTTCTGTACGCAAGACAACATTTCTTTGCAAGAGAGGAAAGCAGAGGTCTACAGGGACTAAAGTCGCCTAAGAGGATGTCGCTGTTAAACTCTGTGCAGTGGCTCGGGGGAGGAGGAGACATATCGGCGACGGTATGAGGTGATATTTTCATGCCCCCTGGGGATTGTGGGTAATGTGTTTATGCAGATGGGGCTCTTACCTCAGGGGAACGGCACTCGGAGTGGAGGTGCATGCACCTCCTGGACGCACACAGGTGTCTGTAGTACTTGCGTCTTAGATTCAGGAAGTCTGCAGGAAAGCACACAGGAGACATGCCCTCAATTTTTTTGCTGTACAGCTAAACCAAGCACGCACACACACACACACACACTTGCACACGCATGCAAGCGCACACACACACAGATGCACACACGCTCGCATACGCACGCAAGCACACACACACTCACCTACGCATGCAAGCACACACAAGCGCACTCTCAACACACACACACACACACACACACACAAACAAAGTTCCCTGTGAATTTATAATGTATTCAGCCTGGAACCAAATGGAAACTCTGGGCTTTAACTTGTTGACTAAGAGGTTCCGCACAACTGCGCATAAATTTGTAATATCGGGATGCGCTGAGGCATATCTTTGCTCTTCCGAAATGTGGTGGCCTCTTCCGCACGGCCTTCATTTTAGACGAAGAAGTGGCCTGCCTTGTGTGGAGAACAGATCTGTATGCAACAAGCGAAACCTGCCCGTATCACATATTCTTCACCTCTGACTGGGCAGGGTTATAAATGACTGGATCAGTGCTGAATTTTACTTCATACATCAGAGAATGCCATATACATACATATATATATATATATATATATATATATATATATATATATATATATATATATATATATATATATATATATATATATATGTATACACACACACACACACACACACACAGAATTGAAGAAACAATTCAAAGTTTAAAGAGAGTGGCCATTTAAAAAAAATCCAGTAAGCTGTATTATTTAAGGTTCCTAATTAAATTTTAAAGTATAAAGCAAGAGAGTATTCAGAAATGCTATTTAAAAAAAAAAAAAAAAAATCTTTCATCTCCATTCAGCTAAATTGTACTGGCTGATTCTTTTATTGTGAAGGATGAACATTTCTACCTGCTGGGCAATATAACAATTAAGTTTTCATCTGATAGCAGTGGAGCTGCCTCCTTCCAATAAACAGCAATTAGAGGCCGTTTCTGAAGAATTGCCACAAAAGGGGACTACAGGAAGAGATAACGACTAGGAGCCTTTTATTACTGGAAACAAAATAAAAGAACATATTGAAATGCTCAGATAAGAAGATTATGTTTTGTTGGAAGTTAGACACTGGGAGCTGTTCCCCATGATTGGATATCACGGATCAGCTAACCTCACGGCTAAAATTTATAAACATCCAAGAGGGCCGATTATTATGGGAAACGCAATTTTGATTTACATTCCAGAAGCTCTCCGAGAAATCGCCCTTTGAGGTTCTAGAACACCAGCCCCAGGCGGCTTATCTAGTCAGCTGACCCGTGACCTCACGAATCAAGCCGAGGAATCGAGCCAGCGGGAGAAGTGTTTGAAACGTTAGCGTGAATGAAAGCAAATCCGCAGTTTTTCTCATTCTGGACGGGTGGGAGAGCTGTGAGGCTGAGCAGGGACGTTCGCGTCGCAAAACGTAAATACAGTTGAAGTAAACATTTTAATTTTGGGTTGGAACTCTGATTTCGGAAATTCTTTGAAATCTGTGAACCGTGCTGAATGTTTATGCTGTTTTTTTTCTTCTTCTCCTGTGTTATTTGTCAAAAAGTTACACATTTGCATAAACTGCCCCTGATTACGCTTTTTAAAAAAGCTTTTTGAAAAGTCAAACCAGTAAAAAAATACAAAACACACTCTACACTTAACCTTAGATCTGACTTCACGGAGTTAACAATGCTGTGAAATTGTGAGAAATAATCGCACGCACGCACACACACCCACACACGTACAAATAATCAAACTCTGAATAGTGCAACGATTGAAATAATTTCTATAATGACAGTTTGTAGTGCGCTCTCTGAAGTGCTCTATAAGAATCACATTGTTCCAAACAGCAGGAGCGCACTCTCAGAGCTGACCTCACGCCAGTGCTTACTGCTCCCCTTAAATAACGGACATTTCTGACCCCCCCCCCCCGCCATCTGTGAGGCCAAACGCACGGGATTGGCGGATGAATGTCGCGTGCACGTACCTGGCTTGTGGCCCTGGACCAGGAGGAGGGTGATGAGGAGGAGCAGGAGGACGACGAAGAGCAGCTTCTGTAATCTCATTTCGGCGCGCGTGTGTGGCGTGGGTTTGGCGGAGAGCCTGGACTGAGGTCGGGGATGCGTGAAGACGGAGGAGAGGCAGAGAAAATCCTCCAGAGTTTCCCCCGGTGCGCAAGCTCACGGGTCACAAATGCACAGTCTCTGCTTGCTCTGCTCCAGAGTTAAAGATCACAGTCTCTGCTTGCTCTGCTCCAGAGTTAAAGATCGCACAGTCTCTGCTTGCTCTGCTCCAGAGTTAAAGATCGCACAGTCTCTGCTTGCACTGCTCCAGAGTTAAAGATCGCACAGTCTCTGCTTGCTCTGCTCCAGAGTTAAAGATCGCACAGTCTCTGCTTGCCCTGCTCCAGAGTTAATGATCACATCAGGAGAATTAGTGCACTCAGGGTGGGGGGCCTGTGGGTATCCCTCTTTTTTCTTCTTCTTGTGAGTTCCAACTCCACAGAGTATAAACCTGGCACCCTCCTCTTTTCTTCCTTTCCTTCTTTTCTTTTGCTTGTATCCCCCTTCAGAGACACCAAATTTTCTTTCTTTTTTTTTTTTTAAAAAAAAAAGGCACTTAGAAGAATTTCACCATGTCGACACCAATTGTCCCGTCCGTGGATGAGTGAGAAAAACCTCCGCAACAATGCAGCAGCTGTCAGTCCCCTCTTTTTTATACTGCAGGAGAGAGGGAGGGAGAGAGAGAGAGAGGGAGGGGTATGTAAAACAGAGAGGGGGGGGGCGGGTCCCCAAACCCCCCCCCACACACACCCCCTATTTACAAATGTGAAACTTTGCATTGCACATATTGACCCCACATGTATAAGACAATGCAGCCAACAGGAAGCCCCAACCCCCTGCCCTCTCTCCCCTCTCCTTGCACCCCTCCCCCCCCCCCCCCCCAGCCCACTTTGTTTTGTGCATGGCTAATTTGACCCCCCCCGGCAGACCCTGGCCACTAGCTCGGCTGAATGGGAGGTAAACTGGCTGCAAAGTGGCGGCCATTGGCGAAGCTGTTTAGCTTAATGAGAGGCTATTGTGCCCGGCTGTGGTCTCTCCTGGTGCACTGGAGCCCCTGAGTGTGGGGTCTCCTGTGTGCTGGTGCATCTGGATCCTGTACACCCAAAAACACTGTGTGTTGGGGGGTGGGGGGGGTGGTTGGGGTCTGGGCGTTCCCATTGTGGGACCCTGACGATCCACTACAGAGACGGCTGCATAGAACTAATGTGCGTTTGTCCCGAAATTTCACCGAGCTAATTTGTTAGCCCGTTGCATGCGTGGCAGTCAGTGTGCTAATGACCTCAAAAGGGCTGTAGCCAAATTTGTTTTGGACACATTTGGATGATATGTTCCCCTTTGTGCAGGTCCTTAACCAGTGTGTGCTGAAAAACCTCTTCTTTGTCTGAGAGATTTAACTTTAAATGCGGTGAGATTCACCCTGTTTACTAGCTTTAATCAGGGCCTGTGCTTAGATCCCTCAAAAGCCGAGAACACGATAGGCTGTTTTTGAGTAATTCTTCATGTCACTGATATAATAGACTGATAGAAGGAACAGTCAGAATTCTACACTCATTCTGCTGTTGCAATCAGCAAAAATCCTCTCTAAAAGAAACTTTGGGCAGCTCTGGGAGATTTTAAACTCCATGAGAAAGTTCTGCTCAGATTTCAGGGCCTTGGCTTGGTATGTGTTAGGAAACAACCAAAGAAATGGGTTTTCCTGGGTTTCATGGTCCAAAAAAAAAACCAAATAATAAAGTCTCTTACGTGTTCATGTTGAATAGAAACTGAGAAGGTGAACCGGCTCTGCTTTCTCAGACAGCACCTCAGTGCTGCTCTTTAGCATACAGGCGGATTCGTGGAAAAAAACGCAGGATTGTGTCGCAAAGACTGTGTTCCTGGAAAGTGGACGATGTCATGGTCTCACTCGGCAGTGCCGGGATGCGGTGTATGACTGGTGTATGACTGGTGTATGACTGGTGTATGACTGGTATATGACCGGCGTGTGACCCGTACGTCTGGCAGGCGGCCTTCCGCCCGGAGTTCCCCACTCCTCACACAGCGTGGCACGGCACGGTGTGGCGCAGGAGATCTGTTGTTTCGCCTCCTTTTTCCCTCTGGACTCCACGTTTGGGCCTCCTTTTTCCTCTGGACTCCCCGTTTGGACCTCCTTTTTCCCTCTGGACTCCACATTTGGGCCTCCTTTTTCCCTCTGGACTCCCCGTTTGGGCCTCCTTTTTCCCTCTGGACTCCACGTTTGGGCCTCCTTTTTTCCCTCTGGACTCCCCGTTTGGGCCTCCTTTTTCCCTCTGGACTCCACGTTTGGGCCTCCTTTTTCCTCTGGACTCCCCGTTTGGACCTCCTTTTTCCCTCTGGACTCCACATTTGGGCCTCCTTTTTCCTCTGGACTCCCCGTTTGGACCTCCTTTTTCCCTCTCTCTGGACTCCACATTTGGGCCTCCTTTTTCCCTCTGGACTCCACGTTTGGGCCTCCTTTTTCCTCTGGACTCCCTGTTTGGACCTCCTTTTTCCCTCTGGACTCCACGTTTGGGCCTCCTTTTTCCCTCTGGACTCCCCGTTTGGGCCTCCTTTTTCCCTCTGGACTCCACGTTTGGGCCTCCTTTTTCCTCTGGACTCCCCGTTTGGACCTCCTTTTTCCCTCTGGACTCCACATTTGGGCCTCCTTTTTCCCTCTGGACTCCCCGTTTGGACCTCCTTTTTCCCTCTGGACTCCCCGTTTGGACCTCCTTTTTCCCTCTGGACTCCACGTTTGGGCCTCCTTTTTCCCTCTGGACTCCCCGTTTGGACCTCCTTTTCCCTCTGGACTCGCAGCACCTCCTGGTCTAGGCCTGCACATTGGAATGAAATGTCTGGCCTTTCTTACAAAGTCAATTAGGATTAGGCCACAGCATGGCGCTAATGGTGAGACGGATAGGGACAGAAATCGCTGAGCGACCTCGCTTTTTATCCCCTCTCTCTCTCTCTCTCTCTCTCTTCAAATGACCATTTGCTAACATGGGCTAGGACACAAAGGGAGGTCTTATTGTAGTTGTTGTCTTCCCCTTTGCATGAACGCCCTTGAAGAGGTTATTTATGATGTTTGCAAAAATGCCCCCCACAACCCCCCCCACTTCCGTGACCACACATTCCCCACTGTTCAAAATGAGCTTCACTTCTTGACTTTTGACCTGTAGTGTCAGCTCTTAGTGCTTAGTGTTTTTTTTGTATTTTTATTTTCTGTTGTCGTAAAGATGATGCGATTCTCCGCACGTCTGTCTGTGCCTGGTTTTCCTGCCTGAAGTGGAGGCCTGATTCCGGTGGTTTGCCGTTGCCGTATTTTGCATGCATTGTGCAGCATATTCTTTTCTTTTTCAAATTGATTATGCTAATGGACGCCCATTGTTATTCGTTTCTACCTGGTACCCATGGCAACCGGGCCAGCAGCTGAAGACTGGTGTTCTCTCTCTGAAAGACTGAGCTGTAAAGATTGGGTAGATCTTTTATTTTGACTTTTCTTTTTCTTTTTTTAGGTCTATGTTTGCTGTCTCAACAAGTAAGAAGGAATGCATCATTACAGTGCCTGAACAATACAGAGACGGAACCAGCAGCCGGAGTCCTTCTTACTCAAAGCCTTTTTGGTTGTGAAATGATCCGGCATGTTGCTAAAAAAGCGAAACGGCACTTTTGGATCGTTTACATTTGGGACGAGTGAGGTGTGCATGTATACAGTATCAGTGCGGTGTCGCGCTGAAAGTTGACTCTGTGTCTTAGTGTGTTGGCGAGTGCCAAGAGTTTGTTTTCATTTGGGATTATATGTCATTACAAGGATTAACCCAACGGGGTCAAATAATCCCTACGTTGCAGTTTAGCCATTTAAACATTAAACTACATAAACTGGACAAGAATTTATAAACCAGATGCTGTAAAACCGGACATGCAGTTTTTTTGTTTTTTGTTTTTTTTACAATTTTCTGACAGATAGAAACAAGCATATTTCAAAGAAGCAGCATTCCCGTCTGTTATAAGCTGATAGCTGTTTGATCGATGACCTCAACAAAACAGTGAAATTGCCGCTGCGCATTGTGATTGTGGTGTCAAAGAGCCAATAAATGGCAGTTTAGACTGTAAGATAATCAGGTGTCACTGCTGCATTTCAAACTGGCCGTAAAGCAGATGATCTCCTGCTACTGCCAGAACAAGAAAGAAACCAGATACATCTTTTCTCTCTTTCTCTTCCTCTCTCTCTCCCCCTCTCTCTCGGTTCTATTCAGTTCAATGTACGTTATTGGTGTGAAATACATACTGTGTAGCACACGTTGCCAAAGCAAACAAGAAACACGCAAAACAAGTTGCGTCTGTCTTTTCGTATCTGAATTTGACCGTGCGAGGGAGAGGGGAGGTCTAAATAAACAAAACCTTCTGTCCTGATCTATACGTTATACGAGTCTTAAGGGTGCGGACAGCGTGAATCCGTCACACGAACACGTCCCTGCAGATATACTGTCCGGATGGGGGGGGGCGAGAATAGAAATAAAAACATGCCGATCCCCCCCCCCCCCCCCCCCCCCCCCCCCCCCGAGAAAACGTCAGCGGCTGGAAGCGCGCTGCAAACGGACACATACCGCATGGCGGAGCGCGTTAAAATCCGTGCGCGGAGAACGCGGAGCTCCTGAGGAAAACGCCGGAACCAGGGGCTTCGGTTTGTCGTGCGACGTGCCGTTTGTTGTACGTCAGACAGCAGAACTACATTTAACTGCTGAGCCTGGTTGGGGCTCGGGTCTGGTTCGGATTTATCTGTCGGGAAAATAAAAAGAAAATGGCCGACAGCTGCTTTGCGGTCATTAGTGCATAAAAGGCGGGAAAACAGGCTCATTTCGTGGTCGTTACAGGATTTGGGGCCCGATCGCCTGGTTGAGATGTCAGACGTGTGTGTGGTCCCTAGACTTTCGCCGTCTTCATCACTGTGGAGGCCATCATCGCCGATTACAATTCTGCGTGCAGTCACAGGACAGAGCGCTGGAAAAGTCAGGACCAAATTCAGACTAAACGCAGTGCATGCTTGTTCTTAAATTTTGAGTGTTGAATATCTTGTGAAACTTTGTGTGAATGGTACTCACTGACATAAAGGCCTGTGTTAGTAGATCCCAATAGATTGCTGTAGTTTAAGGAGATTTATTGGTAGTAAGGTACAGAAGTGAAATGTGCAAGGATCGGGTGTGGAGCTTTGATCATTTCTTTTGTATCCATGGAGTAGTAACTGCTGAATTCAGGCTTTTAGGTGGTTCAAACTCATCAAACATCAAACTCTGCTGAAAGCCTTATCTTTCTCTCTCAGGAACATGCATGCATGCTCAAACACACGTGCACACACACATACGCACTCACAAATGCACATACACACACACACTCACACAGACACAAACACTCAAACACACACAGACACAAACACTCAAACACGCACACACACACACACACACACACAAACACACACACACACACACACAAATGCACGCACAAACACACACCACAGGTTGCCCAGTTTCACACCACCGCTCATACAAGCAAAGGTCAGGCCAGTCTGACTGTGAGAAAGCCGAGCCCCCTGAAGATACGGCCGCTTTTCAAAAACGCAGGAATTCCGCCAGGAACGGCCGCCGCGGCCGCCAGCACGTCGCAAACTGAAGGCCTTCGCTCAGCGCCGTGTTTCCACAAAGGTTCAAAGTGAAAAACAATAAAAAAAAAAAAAAACAACGGCAGTGTTACTGTCAAGTGCAGTTCTGTGATAACACTGTTTGTTCGCTGGCCTTGAGACAAAGAGCTGTCCTGCTTTAATTCTGGGGGGATTGTTGCTTGTCGGAGATAAGCAGGCGCAATCTCCCACGTCCCGTGATAAGATTCTGCCAATCCCGCGTAACTTGTTTTTACTGGGGGAGAGGGTTTATGTGACTCCCAGCAGATCCAGCCCGGACGTGAACTCACAGCCAATCAGTCAAACTTTGTACAACCGAGTGGAAAAAAGGACCAAGTTTGGGTTCAAATTGCTATTCAGTCGGTTGAAGACTATTGAAAATTGAAATGAAATTCATAAATTGAACAAAACCTACCTGTAATGTCCTATCGAGGTTTTCCAAACAATTAATTGAATTTCAGTTTATTTCCTGAAGTGACTGCATTGAAACGGAATTCACCTCCGCCCTGAAAAGGATCACTACAGAGTTTTAACAATTTTATCAGCTATCAAATTTATTGTTGTGTATTGAACAGCTTGATAAGTGTAAGGGTGAATTGGATCGATTTAAATTCTACTTCACCAGGGTGGTTTCTGATGTGCTTGTAATGACTGGGATAAACACACCGGATTCGCTTGCATCCACAGCGGTCTGCTCCGGTCCCGTTTTAGGGCCCGTGAAACTGCGTCTCCTTCGGACGCCATTTTGGCTCGGAGGTGATTATTCGCGGTTTGGGTTCCGAGCTCCTCCGTGTTTTTCATGACAAAGCCGCGCCATCAGCGTCTAATGAGCGCGCATCTGTGACTGCGGGGCGGGTCCGGGCGGCTAATTGGGGTTAAGCCCCTGCATAAGTCATTGATGTCGTTAATATGTGTAGTGCAGGTGAGCAGTTAGCCCTGATGGAGGTGTGTGTTCATGTGTGGGTGGGGGGGGGGGGAGGTGCGGTGCGGTGCGGTGTGTGTGTGCTGTCATTTCTGTCACACCCAGACCAGGATCTCTCTCCCTCTCTGTACGACTGAAACAGTGTGGTGGACAGGTAGGTCTTGTTTTTTGTTCCGTGCGATTGAAAAGTCAGTATCTCTCTCATTCCCTCCCCCTTCCCCAATCTCTCTCTGCTCCCCCCCCCCCCCCCTCTCTCACACTGGATTGTTTGCCTTTCACCGACCCTCACACAAAAAAGGAGGGGTTGGTTTCTCAGGGTCCTCGTGTGAAATGTTAGCGGCGTGCTAACTCCCAGCCCCACTAGCGCCGTTCACTCCTCTCCACCACAAACCGCTGCAATGGAAGACCCAACTGTGCTGTGTGGTTACGCACCAAGTCATGCTTTCATGTGACACTCTGTCACGGCGATTTTGCTTCGTCGCATGCATTGTCTCTAAATTACTGCCCTCACTGTGTTACGGTTTATGCAGGATTTAGAGATGTGCAGATAGAATCATTTGCATCTTGCCTGCACTGTGCAAACCCCGCACTGCTAGGTGTTCGCATTCCCATGCACGCTTGCAAAGCATGCATCACTCTACAGAACATTCCAGGAATCTAGATTCCCATTTACGTCTGCGTTCGTGTTGATGTTTCAGTGTGCATTTGCATGTGTTGATTCACTCTGTCCCCTCTGCCTGCACACATCTGGGCCGTAGTTATATATGTTTTACACTCAGGTTATTACTGATTTACAGACGCTCTTGTCCAAAGCACCAGTGTTACCTTCAGGACTGCAGTAGTGAAATAGTGTCCCAGTAATGCCCCATTGGAATATTCATAACCGGTAACTGCAACAGTTGATCAGTTGATCAAACAGCTGATCAAACCAACGATTCAGATTGTTCATTTAAAAAAATAAAATCGTCATTGCACTGCATGGTGTAGCACATAATCATATTTATTAATGTGCTTTATTTCGTAAAAGGGGATGACTCACAGGAATGAACGGATCTGAAATGGGGCCAGTGGAAACAGGATGTGGCTTCGTCGTCGTGGTCGCGGTTTTGACCCAGACGTACCCCCAGCCCCACCCCCCCCCACCCTCGGTGCCACTTCTTTTTAGTCACACTTCACAGTTGAGGGGAGACCACGGCCTGCTGGTCACAGTAAGAGAAACAGGAAGTGTCGTTAAGTGCCCAGATGGAGGGTCCGACCCTAATCTGCCCCGGCTGGACCTCGCCGTGCGCCCGTCCCGACCCGAAAGGGTATCGGTACAGAGCCGTGAGAACTGGCCCCATGGGAGGGCCCAAAACCTCCCCACTGGAGGGCCCAAAACCGCCCCACGAGAGGGGCCAAAACCACCCCACTGGAAGGGCCAAAACCACCCGCACTGTGGCCCTCAGTACTGGAGGGCCGTAGTGCACTCCCAGTGTTTTGATGTGTTTCAGCACTTAAGTGCTTAATTTACCATGTGTTGGCTAACACACACACACACACACACAAGCAAGCGCGCATGCACACACACACACACACACACACGCACGCACGCACACACAAGCGCGCGCATGCACACACACTCACTCACACAAACACACATAGACACACATACACGCACACACTCATGCATGCACACACAGACAGACACCTTTTTTTCCCACTGCATAAATTGGCTCCTCGTTTAAAGGAAACCGCAGAAGCCTGCAGACGCTGCGGCCAGCAGGACTGGAATTTAAGATGCCTCATTTAAAGGGTTTCTGCTTTAGGGTCTTTCTCTCCCGTGACCTTGCTGTGTCCTCTGCACAGAAACTCCTTCTGAAGCTCTGGCACTTATTGTTATTGTGTTGGTAGGAGACCTATCTCCAGGGCAGCTTACAAAGTGCATGTTGAAGTAGTGCGGTGCTAGTACGCACAATGTGATGGGTAGCAGTGCTAATTTTAATACAGCAGGAACTGCTTCCCCGAAACTCACACAGACACACATAGTTGTACATATGCACACACACACACACACACACACACACACGTGTATGCATGTGAACGTTACACTTAAATATGCACGCACTCGCATGCAATATGCATGTATATGCAGACATATATATACAGGCACAGTCATGCATACGTATGCATACATACATAAACATGCACGCATGTATGCGGGGATGGTATATGAATTTGGAATGGGCTGTGCTAAATGTCCTGCTGAAAAGTACATTAGCATAAGTGAACACAACCGCATGGTCATCCACTGACTGAAGCAACTGCCTATGTGACTTTGAGTGAGAGAGAGAGAGAGAGGGGACTAACTTTTTCCTTTATTGCACAGTCAAACAAAATTAAACATACATGTCTGCATTCTGACTATGCATAAAGATACTCATCACACACATACACATAAAAAGAAAAGGAGCATAGGCAAAGAAATATAAGACACATAAATTTGAACAATAGAGAGAGTACATTTGAATTTTTATAAGGCAGGCATGCTCTGTCCTACCGTTGAGAGATACAGAGAGAGAGAGAGACTGAGATAATGAGAGTGAGGGAGAGAGAGACTGAGATAATGAGAGTGAAAGAGAGAGAGAGACTGAGAAAATGAGAGAGAGAGTGCGAGGGAGAGACTGAGATAATGAGAGTGAGGGAGAGAGACTGAGATAATGAGAGTGAAAGAGAGAGAAACAGAAAATGAGAGAGAGAGAGAGTGCGAGGGAGAGACTGAGATTGAGGGAGGGAGAGAGAGACTGAGATAATGAGTGAGAGAGATTGAGGGGGAGAGAGAGAGAGAGGGAGAGAGACTGAGATAATGAGTGAGAGAGATTGAGGGGGAGAGAGAGAGAGAGGGAGAGAGACTGAGATAATGAGTGAGAAAGATTGAAGGAGAGAGAGGGAGAGAGATGTCCCGGTCTCTCCTTTCCCTTGGCTGGTGTGTTCATCAGCAGCACATCTGTGCTGCAGTGGCTGGATCGGTGCCAGGGCGGAGTACCGTGTTGGGCAACCAGCCGCTGGCTAGCTCACATCTCACCCACAGCACTCGCTGATCCGGTCCATCCCCCCTCACCCACTCATCCCCCCCCCCCCCCCCCCCCCCGCTCATGCCCCCCCCTCAATTTCCGCAGGAACAAATACACCACCCCCCGTGGAATGGACACCGCGGCTGTTCCATGACAAAGTGCACACCCAGGGTAAGTGTTTGTTTGGGCACAAAGAGCTCTTGTTAACCAGCCCTTGGCATTCAGTGCTATCAAATATAAAGAGAAGGTAATGAAATGGGTTCGTTCCTCATGCATTTATGCAGGTCTGCTGTAGCCTTACTCCAGTTTTTTTTCTTTTTCTATGCAAGAAAAACACAGTTGAACAGGGTTCTGTTCTGATGGGTTGGGGCCAAATGCAGCTCATTATTAACTCCAAGCTATTTGGAGAAAAAAGGAAGGAGTATTATTCAGATGCTTGGAAAGTTCTGACGATGTTATAGTCTGTCAGCATAACTCTCAGCATGTCCACACTGTCAGCATACCTCTCTCCACTGACATAATAGCAAGCAATATCTGTGTTTATGCACGCACATGTATAATACGTATTTATCGATATGTTTTATCGATGGTGCACGGTACGTATGACCTCTGTCCACCATGTGTGAAATGAATCTAGCCCTCAGGATGAGGCAGTTTAAGAACGCTGTTCTGCAGCGTTACCAAATTGCCGTGTTCCAGACACACGTTTCTGTGAGAGGACGGATCCATAAAGATCCTTCCGTAGTCACATGACAGGCTTTCCCCGTCGCAGCGAGATCTGCTGGAACCGCGCTGAGCTTCACGGAGTTTTCGGGGTTAAGTTAAACCGCCTCAGAATCTTGGCGCTGGATTGTTCCAGAACCCTGAGGCCCGGGGTTCAGGTTAAGTCTTGGCTGCGGCCGGACGTTCCCAGGTGGCGAAGCAATCAAAGGCCTCGTGCACCAGAAAGGGATCGAGAAAAAATGGAAACTCATAGGCTCGTATGTCACCCTGTTGCTCTGATGGACACCTGCAGGTCAAAGTCTGAACTACCCAGTGAAGTTTTTTTTCCCCCACTTTTAACATTGAGGCACAAGTCAACAATTTTCCCTTTCTTTATTTCTTAATATTCCACTTTGACTGATATCCGTTTTGCACAAAGACCTTTTTGGAATGTGTGCGTCTATTCTATTAGGATTTGATTGAGGCTTTTTGCCGATTTGATTGAGGCTTTTAAATTCATAAAAGGGATTCACAAAAGTGAACTACAAGAGATTCTCCAGGTTGAGTTCTGTCAGTAGAATGAGGGGGCATAGAAGGGAACGAAAAAAAGGTAAATTCTGCACTTCTGCAATTCAGTATTTCTTCACACCGAGAGTTATTGTTATGTGGAATAGCTTGCCATGTAGTAGAGGCAGAAACTCTGGGAGTTTTCAAGACCAGGCTCGTAGGTAAATGGTGAGCATTAGGTACCCCTTAGTGGTAGGAAAATGGGGAGCACTGTTGGGCTTAATGGCCTGTTCTCATCATTATGTTGAAGCTACTTCAAAAGAGTAGCATGAATCAAATAGAAGAAATGGAGGGAAGAACAAGTGTAATGTTTCAGAATGCTTGGTGTACCAAAACAAAAAAAAAAAACACCTTATTCACTGCACTGAATCCGCTGAGGCTGAGAAGTGTTCTCACAGTCAACAACGTTCCAGCTGAAATGGCCCCCTCATCAGGCCAGGGTCTGTTTCCTAAAAAAAAAAAAAAAAAAATGCTTCAAGGTGAAGATTAACTATTTACGCACGTTTCATTCATGAGGAAAAATGTTTTTTGCACGATATATAATGCACGCCACAGCCTTGCTCATTTGTTTCAACGAGAGTTATTCAGAGTCAGTGGACCCGCTTGCCTCTAAGCATAGCTTTTTTTTAAAACTCTAGCAACGGCGATGGAAATTCTGCTGTGGCGCTACACGGCCACTGATTAGTTTCTGGAAATAAGGGTGAGTGAGCCTCACTTACTGAACGCCCGAGGGACTCTAGTCTATCCATCCATCCATCCATCCATCCATTATCTGCACCCCCTTATCCTGGGCAGGGTCACCAGGGGGGCGCTGGAGCCTATCCCAGCATGCATTGGGCGAGATGGAGGAATTCACCCTGGACAGGTGACTCAAGTCTATCAGCTCATAAAGCAGATCTAAACTATAACATAACTGGCATGGAAATCTGGTTATAGAGAGCCAATCTTTTTTTTTTTATATGAATGGGATTCCCGATGGCCATCAGCATTGTAAAGAGGCAGAACAGCTTGCTTATGGGCCTACCCTGTAACTGACAGTTTTTCCATAGAGGTGGAGCCTTGTACAGAGCCCCTTGTTGTTTATTTTTCAATATCTTGACAAAAATTGCGTGAGCAGCTTATCGCAGATATTTCTTCACATGGGCTACCTTTATCGTTTACCTTGAGTAAATTACCGGGCTTCCTAACGGCGTGAATTATTTTATTAGCTTACACTTGCCGCACCTGTAATATTTCCCCTTTCATTTTTACTAATGGAACTGAACGGCGTCTTTCAAACTTTAACCTACAGCTTGGCTATCGGATGTCTTATCTGACAGCCTGATATTGATGAGGATATATGGTGGTTAAATATAGTGGTTAAATATACTTGAATATAATTGAAAGAAAAAATAAACTGAGGTGTTGTACCTGAAAGCTTAGGCCAATGGCTTCAGACAGAGACCAAATAACTGTGCGTAAGAAAAAAACACAGACAATCCTACGATAAAATATACAAAGTACAAAGTTACATATTTGCATGTTTTCCTTCTAAACCCTGTCTGACTGGAAAGCTTTTGAAAATCTGTGTACCACAAATAGTGGTAGATGTAAATGCAGTGCCTTTTGCTTTGTGGGGGAAAAAATGCACTAAACTACATTGTCTGCAAAATAAAGAATACCTCGCCAAATATATATCTGTCAATTCATATTTGTATTTTGTATTTATTTAGTCGCACCATAAAAAGAACAATAAAGACAAAACCAACAAAAAGACAGACCGAAGAGGTTTGAAACCTAAGTGGGCTTATAAAAATTCCACACTGAAATAAAATGATGTGATTTATGCAATGGAAACCCAAAAAAGCTTGTAAAAATCTATAAACTGCAGTCTAAACGATGGAGCTGAGCTTTTCAGGTGGCACAGAGGTATAAAACCACACAAAAATGAAGCCAGCGACCCACATGACATATAAAATACACGCAGATACATATTTGGAAAGGCTGTGTCTGAAACGGTGGACCATGTTGGTTTGGGGGCACTGTGACCCAGAGCAGTGGTGCTGTTGGTATCACTGACCCTGTTTGGGCTCTTCTGTATTGTGACCCCCCCCCCCCCCCCCCCGGTATTGTCCAGTCCCCCTTGCTCTGTGGATAACAAAGGTCAGGGTGGGGGGGTTCCAGGAGGGGGGGGGGGGGTGGAGTTTGGCCTTTTATTTCCCCCGATGAGTCACCCCACGCAAGCCTTAATCTCTCATTAGCCAACAAGGTCTTAAGGGTGGTGGAGCCAGAAACAGGACAATGGGGCAAGCTTCTGAGGCGCTCTGCGGATAACAGCCCCAACACTCTTAATCTCACATGGGCATCTCCCATCCATCCCTGCCCCCCCCCCCCCCCCCCCCCCCCCCCCACACTCAACACACACACACACACGCGCGCGGTCAGCGCGCGGTCAGCGAGCGCACACGCACAGTGCCAGACATTGGTTGCCGTGGCGTTTGGACAAACAGTGGGGGAGAAGAAGCAGATACACCGTGCTTTCTCTTGTGAGATCTGTTTTCACCCACAAGACAATATCGTACAGAGTGTGTAGATCATAACCCTTTGAAGAGCTGTTTTTTGGAATGTTTCTTTTTCTTTTTAGTGTTCTAGAACTCCATTGCTTTCAGCGACCAGTAGTGATTGTTACATCAGAATTAGAATGTTAAGACCATTCTAATCCTATTTGTGATCTCATAACCTTAAAGGGTTAAAATAATAACTTCTTTGACAATGCGCTTCATTGTGAGCACGGTGCCTTGTAGCAGGGGGTAGTGTGTAAAAGTGTATGTCTGCAAAAGTGCAAAATGTCTCACTGTATTTCTTACTGTCATTGATTGCTAGATCAAATAATATTGAATAAAAGATTTTATTTTCAGCATTTCATTAAAATTGTAATTAGAACTTGATATTAACTTCTGCTTAAATACTTTTGTGAACTAAAGTAATACTGTACCATTTGATCCAATTCCAGATGTTATATGGTTGAAAGTACTTAGGAAATGTGCTATAATTTGAAACTTACCAAAGTAGCACCAGAAATCCTGCTTATTGGGAGGTTTCTACAACATGCATTACACCTTTGGCTCAAGAAGGCTTTAAAATGTCTGCCGGCTGTTCGGTATCACAGCCAATTTTGCGCCGTCACTTGTATTAGTAATTCTACTGAGGATTAAGTTACAGCCAACTGGGAAATGGTGTAATCCAGGCCGAGTGAATGGAGCTCTGCTGTGGAGCAACAGCTGGCCTGGGTGTAACAATAGCCCCACCCCCAATCCCCCCCCCACCCCCACCCTCTTACTGAATATGCTAATGAGGCTTTACACATTGCCACGCCCCCAAAAGTCATGTGACGCAGACCAACTCAGTGGGAGAACAGAGTGAAACGGGGTTCTGTTACGTTATGACCCATCCTGCGCGTGAGAGACAAGATGGTGGCCAATGGCACGGTGCCTTTGGGGCTCATAGGGGCCTGAGTGGGCACTGGTGAGGTCAGCACTGCGTCCAGACTGGAGAGCGAATCCCTTGCGTGACATGGAAGTTTCTCACAGGGGGGTGTTTCCCAGGTGAGCGGGCACCTATTGGACCGCCATTGGCAATAATGGTCGGCCGGCACTTTTCTAATCGGCTCAACGGCGGTCCACCGGCGGCAGGGCCGCTTGCCTGCAGTTTCTCCCTCTCTTTACTGCAGATCGTCCGTGGGACTGCCTCAGCACCACTGTCCGGTAACACAGTGATGCACCGTTTCCAAAACTCGCTCCTGGGGGACCCCCTGTGTGTTCCTGGCTCACGGTCCAACCGCAGCTGCAATCCCAGAATTTTAAAAACTTATTTCTTCATAATTAGGTGCTTTAGGGGGATTATTTACCCTCTTAAGCCACAGGGTGTCAGAAATAGCTATGCACGCCATAAATAATAAAAGTCCCATCTTCACATTGTGCTTGTTGTGCTATATTGCAAACAATTACATAAAAAGAGGCAAAAGAGGTGAATCAATAGGCTCCTAATTAGGTTGTTGAGCACGTTTGTTTGAGTTCTTTCATCATGTTTTCCTTAGACTTAGTAACGCAATGCAGTATTGGCTCATCATTTCTCTCTCGTCTTCGATGTAATTCTTCATTATCAACCACAAATGGCTTGCTTTAGTGGCCAGGAATCCACTTAGCCACCTATTGATTCAGTTCAGCCTTTATTTTGCTTAAAAAGTTTTTTAAAAATTCTGTTACCTCTTTTAAAGGAACTGCTTGTTAAAATTCTAGGATTGCAAGTTGTTGGAATGAAAACCAGCTCACAGACAGAGGATCCCCCAGGACCGAGTTTGGGAACCACTGTGTTAGCGGACTAGCGAAATACTAGCAGGACCACAAGTTAGCTGCTGGTGTGCTGCTAAATGCCTGTCATGTTCCCCTTTTTGTTTCCGAGGTAATACAGCTTTGGGAGTGGTGCTGAATCTTGCATGAGAAGTGAGCTCAAAGTGAAGTAAGAAAAAGTGCATTTACATTTAGACTGAATAAAGGTTTGAGAACGACGTCGTTCTCTGAACAAGTTTATTTTCCGCTGAAATCTCTGAAAGAGAACCACAGGGAATAAGAATTCATTTGAAACTTGTTACATTTCAAAAGTGCAGATATGTACAACAACAAAAAAAACATTAAGAACTTTTTCCCAATAACAGGGTTCCCCCTGCATACTGGAAAAACCAGAAATTTTTTGATGAAGTTTTCCAGTCATGGAAAATAGTTGTTAGATGTCCTGGAAAATATTCTTAGTGTAATGTTAAAAGTTAACAGCGTTATAGGTTAAAGTCTGCAGCCACAGTCTCCAACACAACCCCTTCCTACCCATAATTAAATGAGTACCCTTGGGGTGCTTTATAATTATGCAGACAAATGGTAAATGTCTCCCTCTTGTGGTCAGCAAAAGAAGTAATTCTTTCCCCCAGGATTGTGTTGCTGGGGCCTCAGGGTTTAGTGAGTAGATGGCTGCTGATGTTGATCTGTCTGTGATATTCACATGACATGTTACTCATCATCATGCCAGCCATTTCTCTTCTTAACTGAACTTTTCTCTGTTGGTTAATCGATCAGTCTGATTCACGATAAACGTGCTTCTTCAGTCTCAGTCTGGCGTACCGGTTCATTCCGGTTTTTATCAGACAACCGTATCCAGAGCACCTTTCACATATTTTATTGCGCATATTAGGAATTCATAAAGCTGGATATTTACTGAAGCAGTCGGGAGTCAAGCATCCTGCTTAAGGGGACAACAGCAATGCCTCGCTTTTGGGGTTTGAACCTGCAACCCCTGAGTAACAAACCCACACAAAAAAAAAAATAGTAATATCGTTCACTTTACTTGCGTTCCCTGCATAAATAAAAAGCCACCAGTTTATCCCGCTTAAAGGCAATGCGCTGATCTTGTTTGTGTTATTGCGTTCTGTTGTTTTACTTTATTATTCTTAGTCTGGATCCCGCGAGGGTGAACGGCGAGGATTTTATTCACTTACAGGCAACCTCCCGGTGTGCTGACTCGAAACAAATAAATACGCCGGTAAGAAGTGGCTTCACTGCATCTCCCTGAAGCAGTGCCCCCCCACCCCCAGGTGTGTAAATATCTCCACCTGTATTAACTTTAAAAAAGCATGAGTTAATAAAAATGTATCGCAAATGTATAGATTCCATTGGCGACATAGCTCAGGAGGTAAGAGCGGTTGTCTGGCAGTCGGAGGGTTGCCGGTTCGATCCCCCGCCCTGGGCGTGTCGAAGTGTCCTTGGGCAAGACACCTAACCCCTAATTGCTCTGGTGAATGCGAGACATCAATTGTAAAGCGCTTTGGATGAAAGCGCTATATAAATGCAGTCCATTTACCGTTTATCGTACCCGTGCTCTCCCATTGGACATACAGCAGTGATGCCTTGGTACCGTCTGTGTTCTGGACCTTCTCTTTACGTTCGGCTTTGCGTGGGTTTCACACCACCTCTCTGCTATTTTCGGTTTGTTTTCTCCTTTCGTTTCTAGTGGCGTCTCACACGACGAAAGACGGTCGGAACACTTTGTGTTAAAACGGTAAACGCGCCTGTTCGCAGGAGCATAAGGATTCAACTGTCGTCGTGGATTGGCTCTTCCTGAACACAAGGGACGCTGCAAGCCCTGCACTAAGAATGCCAATCAAAATCATCAGATTTTAAATGCCCTTTGAACCTTCGTTTCCCTCTGTCCTCCAGACAGTACTCACAAATTAATGCAATTATAACACTGGCTCGGGTTCTGGCCACAGTGTGTCATCATTGGCATGAAACATGCCAAGTCTTGCCATCACATCTCAAAATCCATTACCTATGCGTGCATGCATCACCCTCCAATTACAGAACCATAAATATCATGTTAACTACCTGGCAGAACTCGCTGAGTAATAAAAACAAATCAAATTGTTTTTGGCACAACAGATTTGCCAGCAGGAAATGTAGCCGATGCTCACGGTGCTGATGAAGTGCTCAGTCTAAACTAAACGATGCCAGAGACTCTCCCAGCTCGAGTCTCATTTTCAGAGTAGAGCGTAATTACTTCTCAGCAGTGGCACCATTGTGTGGAGGGTTTTGTAATCCGACAATCATCACTTTCAAAGCCAAGGTCTAGGCGTAAACACTGGCACGGAAAAAAAACATATAAAACAGGAAGAGCACTTTGATTGCAGTGCCTGTTCCCCCGTGTTCCTGAGATACTGTGTCCTACTGTGCTTCCTTCACAGAGGGAACACTGGGAATGGCTTTCTGCTTCGTCTTCCTCACACTCTTCATCTTAAAGCATTCTTCATAGGGGCTTTCCTCTGTAAAAAAAAGAAACAAAAAACACATCACCACATATTAAATTAGAACGCAGAACCTTATGGTTAAAAGGGGACACTGCTGTAGGAGATGCTGTCTTTCAGATGTTAGATGTTAGACCGAGGCCTTGACTCCCTGTGGTCATTAAATATCCCATGACACTCATCGCAAAGAGTAAGGAGGTTCCTCTGTGTCCCAGCTAAATTCCCAACCTGACTCCCAATCTCCTAATCATCCCCTGGTTTAATTGGCTAAAAAAAATTGTTCTCTCACTCTTCACCTCAGCTGTTGTGAATCTAGATGTCTAGAGGGGTGGCAATCTAGGCTGAGAGACGTTTTTTTGACATAAACGGTTTACTCCCAGTGTAGCTCCGGTTGTAGCATGGCTACGTCCAAGCCGGATAGAAAACCTGCACCAACCTTTTCACCAGAAAACTATTCACTGGGCTGTTGGAAGTGGAAAGCACTGTCTGAGGCATTGTTCCAGAATGTTTCATGATTTCTTTACTGGGTTAATATCTGGTGACTGGGAAGGCAGTGACATGAAACCACAGGGGCACACTACTTATGTTCAACAGACGGGGCACTTCCATGTCGAAACCGACCCCCTCCCCCCGGCAAGGAAGACATGGTTTAACATGGGGTGAAGATAATGACTCAGTACTGTACCATAATGTAACACCTGTTATTGACCTTACCTTATAAGGATATGAGTGCATCCAAATCATATTACAGAACCACCAGAACCCTTCACTGTTGTGCATTTCTTTTTTGTTCGCTACTGTAAATGCAATGAAATACAAGCTTCATAACTTAAATCTTTGACCTCTGGACCTGTTCTGTTTATTCTTACCAAAAGGCATGTATACCCAGAAATGAATTATTACTTTGAAGTTAGGCATTTCTTGCAGAATTACAAAGAGAGGGGAAAAAAAGGAGCATTTTGTACCTTCTTTCTTTGCGTTCGGTTCGCTGAAGACCGAAGCCAAGCTGAACAGGGAGAACACTACGAAGGCTATCAGAATGAAGGCGATCTCCAGATTCGTGAACGGCAGCTCCATCGAACTCCAGTCCTGTTCGGCAGGGAAGAGGACAAGCAGCATGAGAAAACCGTTAGCCGCGGACCTCTCCATTTTGGCCCGGTATCGATTTTATCTGACGGGTGGAATTGGGATGGCTTTTTTTTTTCCAGGCGATGTTATCGACGACAGCGGGACCATCAGGGAAGGAACACGGTAAAGTCGGAGGCGTGCGTTTCTGCGCCACGCGAGTGTGCTCGAATGGCGCGACGCCTCGCGCGAAGTACCAGAGAATTCAATTCACACGTTTAAATAAATCAATAATACTGCTTTAGCGAGGCCGCGAGACTGTCAGGGCTCCGCGCGCAGATCTATGGAGCGAAATGAAGCGGGGCCTTCAAGGAGACACTTATGAATATGACAGCTTTTTTTTTTTTTTTTTTTTTTTAACAGCAAAAAAAAAAAAAACCTTCAGCACAAGGCGCACAAAGGAATTAACAAATTAATTAAATTCCTTGATTTAAAAAAAAAATGAAGTGTGGAAAAAAGTTATATTAGTTAAAGATAAATCCACAATTGTGGCTTCTGGTGTGCGTGACACCTGCAAAGACATGAACAGGTAGGCTATGAAAAGAGGGTCAGCAGGGGAGGGAGGGGGAGCCAGGGGCAGAGCTTATTTCCACTTTAGTGGAACCATACAACCATTTGCACCATAGAATTCAAGTATGGAGGAAAGGACATATCAGGAATACCGACACACATGCAGGCACAGATATGCTCATTCATACGCACACATATACACATACACACATATATACACACATACATACATACTCACGCACGCACACAAAAACCTATAAAAACACACTCATATACACATGTCCCCTTTTTATACACACATTGGCAGATGCATAGAGTAATAAATACACGTGCCGTCTTTATACACACATTGCCGAGAGAGCAACAGGAAGGAGGGTATTCCCTCTAATCAGTGTGAAAGTATCTGTCATGTCTGTCAACGAGCAGACCGTTTGCAGATTTACTCTCCGGTATCCATTTACACAACATTTCACATAGCATTTACATTGCATCCATTTATACAGCTGGATATATACTGTATCAATGCAGCTTAAGCACCTTGCTCAAGGGTGCAATGGCAGTGTCCTACCCAGGAATCGAACCTGCAACCTTTAGGTTACAAGATCAGTTCCTTACCCATTATACTACACTGCCACCCACTCCCTGCTGAAGCAAAGGGTTTCTCCTGCTAGCCTAATTTTTCTTCAGATTGAAGCTTGTTTTGAAGACATCCCTCAGTTTCATCTATTCTGGATCCGGCAGAATGAAGTTCAGGATGAAGCTTTGCACAAACAGAAAATATTTGGATTGCACAAAATCGAATACCCCTCCACCAAACTCATTCTGTTAAAAAACAACAACAAACCTGGGTGCAGGACAGATTTGCAGGTACATATTTATAACAATAATTATGTATACTGTAGGTATGGCAGTAAGGTAAGCAGTTACATGGTGATAAGTGGAACATCTGTCTGCTCTCAGCAAATATATGCGTGTGTGAGTGTGAAAATGAGCATGTGAAAGTGTGCGTGGAAAATTTTATATTGAAATAATGAATCTTCAATTTTTTCTGGAAGTGCAGTGGGAATGCTCAGATCTGCGTGTGCAGTGGAGGAAGGCTAACTATGATGAGACTTGCATAATGCACGTTTTCAGGCCATCATCATAATAATAATAATATCAGCAAGATATTTTCACTCATTCATCAAGGCTGATATGAAAGAATATATATTCTTTCTTATCAGCCTTGATGAAGCAGTGATAATTATTCCTTTAATGAAAAATAATAAAGCTAATAATTCAAGACTGATACAAGTTATTGATCTGTGATGTAATGGTGGAATATCGGAGTAACTGAATACTCTCAGCTTTGATCAGAGACATTAACCTTGTAGCTCAGAAGATCCAGAGTCTCATAAGTTTCAAAAACCAACGAGCTGTTTCACAAGGCAGGACTACTGAGTTAGCTGGAGTAAAACCAGGAACCCTCCAGAAATCTAGAATATAAACTGAAGTAAAAATAGCAGTTCCAGGGTTTTACTCAGCGCAGTTATCCAGCTAACTGACTGAGTTTGCTGGATAACTGCTTTGTGTTTTGAGGCAGTTTCCATGGTGATGTGTACCAGCTAAATCACAGAGAGTATTTGATCAAAGAGGATAATTAAAGCACGTCCCTTACATACAGTGAGCTAGCCTACTGTCATTCAGGCTAAATCGAGACAGGGAACTCATATTTACCTTCATTTGAATGCCTGAACATGCAACAAATTTCATTCTCATGTGCAGTTCTGTTCTCAAGAGTTACGGTGGCTGTGTTCGCTGTTCCCTACGACAGGAAATTTTAGAACAGCTGGTTGGCTATTTATTTACAAGTGGGTGTGTCTATCCCTCACAGGAAATTCATCATGTTTCTGCCAGGATCTCAGGCTGAATTATTTGCAGAGAATGCTGCAGTTGACATAACTAGTCTTTATGAGTGTGATTTAATGAGGCTGACACGATATGGTGCGTGTGTGTCTGTCTGTGTGCGTACGTGTATGTGTAAAGATGGGTGAGGTAGTGTGTGTGGGTGCCAGTGTGTGGGGGCATGTGACTGGGTAAGGGATGTTTTGGAGTTAGTGAGCATATAAATACTTGAATGTTGTCTCGCCTTGTTGCTTTATAGCTTATGAAGAGTTTTGTGTCTGAATGGGGGACTAAACAGCCCATACACCAAAAGTACACCATGGGAGTTTCAGTACAATGGTAATTTCATGCTAGAAAAATAGTTTTATTTACGCACGGTTTGCATTGTCTTTGGAACGTTTCCTTTATTTAAGGTAAAACTTAAGCCACTAAACATTTTTCTGCGTTTATAAGGGGAATGTGACGGCCGCGTCGATGACAGGCGCACATTCGTGGTAACCCGCAATACACTCGGACCTACGCACCTTTCCTGTTATTTCCTATATGAATTACTTCGGCGCGCATATAACACTCATTAACGCACATACATAACTGCCACATAAGGACACCACACATAGTTTATTTCGTTTGACATACGCATGCTTTTATTAGTATTATGACATCATTTTTCTCTAGGCTGAGTGCACGCATCTTAGTTTACGTTGTGTACGTGTGTGTGTGTGTGTGTTTACTCGTTTTTTTACTTTACTTTTTACCATGACCATTCATTTATATTTTTGTTTGTTTTTTTTTTAAATTTTTTCCTTACCGGTCTGCCCAGCTTGCTCCCGAGCCGCCTAACTTCCTCGTTCCTCCAACAAAGCCGGATTTTAAGGAGCGTATAATATGTAGTGACAGCGACGCCAACAGAAACATATGGGGAGCACACATTGAACTCTCACTCTCCCCAGTTCCCGTACACGCTCTATGGGAGTTCTTCTATATGCCGATGGGGCGAACTGATGGAAGGAAAAGTACTAAGTCCACGGAGAGGGGGGATTGGATGAGACAAACTCCTTGGAAAGTGCGGGGGGAATTGGGAATGTTAGTCAGAATTTTCTGGATCTATTTCTAATGTTAATTATTTGTTTGATTTTTGTATACATAAACTGCACGTGAAATAACTGAAGTGATGTAACTGAGAACAATTGATGCTAATTGTGAAAGGCAATTTTAAATTTAATATTACTGTGCCCCCTGTATTTTTTTTTTTAGTCTTGCTGGACTTCTATAAATGTCCTCCTCTGTTTTGTCCGTTAGTCTTCTGTTGGTTCAGCGATTCTATTTGTGTTCTTTAAGCTCTGTTCTGTTAATTTACCCTCAGTCTGAGTTTGTGGTTAAGATCACTTCTCTTTGTAAATTTTGTATATAACTTCAGTACTTTTCCCCCGGGTTTTTGGTTGTATGTTAATGTATGTTATTGATTTATTTTTTTGGTGGGTAAATAAAGACCCCAATTTTGCACTGGTTTCAATGATCTGCTTTTCTGCTAGCTAGGTCCATTACAGGGAATCATGGCAATGAATCAGCTAGTGAGTTCAGGGTTAAAAAAAAAAGCTATCATTAAAAACACACACAACAATTTTAGCTCAACGCAGAGGAAAACAAGGAGGCAGGCGAGGGTTTCAATCTACATACGTGCGGCAGTTGTAAAATCTAATTAAGAACAGATAACGTCCGCAATTACCTTAAGCCCCGCCTGTGTGTCAAGCTGACCAACAGCTATTTTCATACCAGTGAAGACTGCCGGCACTCCTCCTCCATTTTTACTGCCCATTTTCACTCTCTGTTTGTTCTGTGAACTCGACTAATGGCTGTTTCTAGGGAGTGTACGCCGTAACTCAATATCGCCCCTGGACTAACAAAACAATGGGTCTTCTTCTACTCTTTTCACGACTATCGATTTCTGACTGACGTGTATTGAAACGATCTTTATATGATTTGCAGTCTTTCACAATTAAATATTTAACACTGCAAAGTAATAACGCATTCAGTTTCATGTGAGACATATCCCCTATTATGCACAATGTATCTGTTCTGACACGAGGAGATCTTGTTTTTACTAGAAATGTGTCAGGGATGTAATCCCATTCTTTTACACAGAAGCTATATTTTTACTTGTGTCACATACAGTTTTCACAATTGACATATTCATTTTACTGGTAACATCACCATTTATTGAAGTCCATTGGGTTTGTTAGACTTTCTCAATTAGATATAACAGTAAGAATTGTTACTTCATTGCTGTGAACATACTGGTAATTACTTTGGGATGGATATCACTTGTAAAGGACATCACGACTGGTATATTATTAGCATGAACTGTGACATCATTAGCGAGGACGGATGTCACCTGTTGCTTCCAAGGCTGTTTATCTCACAGGAAAAATGTCAGTATGTATTAAATACATAACAATGAACTTCCTTTCACAGTATGGATGTGCTGATATTCAAGTCTTAACACAGGAAGTCTTTCTCACTTTCTCTTCCTGTAGGCGAGGATAATGTCCCCGTTCCTCTCCCAATAATCTAACTGTGTTTTCAAGGAAGCATTATATCAAAATTCATTGTTGTCAAAACATAGCTTTCCCTTTTGTGTGCTTGTGAAAGGACCCATTCCAACTTTTCCCCCACAGTGGCTCTCCATTGTTCTCAGGAACAATAACAGACTCACTATAGCAAGGAAAGCAGAATGATTTTTATTTCACAGCCGACTTGCGAGGCATTTCGGTACCTGAATGCTAAGAAGCTGATTGTCCAGCATTTCAAATGATGCGAAACGGTTGATGCAGAGACTCGCATTTTATTTGTCTCGTATTTTAATTTATGCCCTGTTATTTTCAATGGTTACAATAAAATATGGCCTGCTGCCAATCACATTCACACCACTAGACTAGTTCTTTGAGCCTACTTTAGTTTTTTTATTTATTTTTGCCTTTATTTATTTAGTGATTCACGTTGTCACAGACATCTGCGTGCACTGTCCTCCCCGCATTGCCAGTGGCTTTAACCCAGACTATCTCTCTCTGTACTCTGTCGCCATGTTAATTAGCCTGCCCCGGTGTCTGCCAGGTGTGTACACAGCCATCCCCGGGGGCCAGAGTGCTCACGAGGTCACTTCCTGTTTCCTCCGGGGAGATTGCCCCCGCCAGCGCTGCCCTGGGCTCACCCGTGGGGACCTGAGGCCTAGGGGCCTAGGGGCCAGGGCCCCGGATCGTCTGTAAAACGCTCTGAGACACCGGTCCTTCCTGAAAAGGCTCAGACGTGAAGAGCAGCTTCCTCTCATGCCTCCTCTCAGCGCTCGTGTAAACAAGATAAATGGATAAAAAAATAAATAAATAAAAAAAAACGACCGGACTTCGTGGCCTCCATTAAAAAAAACGGCGTGGAGCGGCGGCGCGTGAACAAAGACGATCTGGGACCTTGGGGCCTTGTCACGGCGTGATGGAAACACTTCCTGGACTTTGATGCAGATGAATATCGCACAAGGGAATGAGATTCATGCCCCATGAATGGAACAAGATTGGCCATTTTGTCTGTCTAAATTTAGCGTGCTGTGCAACAAATTTATCTCAGAACGTTTTTTTTTTTTTTTGCCGGTTGAAATATATTTCTGACATTCTATAGCGTGATCAGATTTTAAGATCAGAATAAATATGCATGGGACACACAACTTTAACCCCAGAAGACTGGAGGTGTATATGTTTATATTTTCAACCTGTAAATACAATATAGATTGGCAATACCACAATTAATCTCTAACTATTGTCTAATGGTTGTTCTGGAATATACAAGAAAACCAAGTATTTTAGAAATTACATAAATTAATGTATAAAATTGCGTATGTTGTGCATTATCACCGTTTAAAGTGGAGATTACTGACACTTTGACTGGCAAACGTCCTGTCTTAAATATTTACTTAAATTCTCAGTAATTCTCAAGGTGTTGCAGGTGAGTCATCACAGGTAAACTCACAAGACACCTACACCTGAAAAAAGCAAAATAGCAAACTATCAGGATGTTGTCAATGCTGACAGGTTAGGCTTAATAAATCACTTGGAAGCTTAAAGGGGAATTACACTTTAAAACACATATGGGTTTATTTTATTTCTAATCTTCTAATCTTCTTCTAATGAATGTGTCAACCTTCATTTTTCATTAGTTATTTTGTTTTGTTAATATTTTAATGTTTTGTTGCTTACCTTTACAAATTCAGGAAGTAGACCTAGGCAGCATATCATTGCACGACTTCAACGCTATGCTTTTCTTCAAAGAAGAAGAAAAAACCGGAAACCGTACTACTATGTGGACTTGCGCTAAAAAAAATAGGTCCTTGTTTCTAACGTTAGACATTTAAAACGAAATAACTAATCGAAAAATGAAGGTCGACACATTCATTAGAAGGACAATATAAACAAAATAAGACCATATGTGTTTGAAAGTGCAATTCCCCTTTAAGAGCAATGTGGTGGTATTCTTCTGTTGCATTTTCCTCCATGAAACTGTCCCTGTGAAACTGCATATAACCGGTATTGTCTGTGTGTACTGTACAATACAACACAATAGACTCCTATCAATCTCTTTACGCAAACATTCTTAGTGGGGGAGAAAAAGAACAAAGAGTACACGTATGTCATGAAGGCACACAAAACCGTGATAAATGTCCATGCTGTAAGTGCCAGGGCCTTCAGAGGACTCAAGGTGGGTCTATTATAGATGAGAAAGAAAAAACGAAAGCAAGCCTCTTTTCCCGCAGATGTCATGGCGAAAGATTGTCTCTGTCACAGGAAATGGGCCATGACCCGTGTCTTCGCTCTGCGTTAACCTTCGCGACGCTCCGGGTGGATCATCAGAACCACTAACGCGCGGACAGGTATGTATTACCTCCAGTAAATATATATATGAAATCCCAGTAAACATAAAACAGATTCCCTCGTTTTTATTCAATCGTTTCATTCAATCGTTTCGATTTTACTTGAACGTGCTTTGAACGTTAAGTATGAAAGTCGCTATGTAAATAAAGTCTTAGTATTTTTATAATCGTGTGTAATCGTTATTGCGTGTTTAAGTTATTTTGCATACTTCACTAGTACGAACGGCAGTAGTGTGCTGTGAGGGGGCGTGGTCTTTGAAAGCCTTGGGTAGGACACGCCTCCTAAAGATAGAGTTCAAAGCCTGTCCGTCACCTTTTCCCACAGAGATTCTCATACGTTCACACTTCCTGTGTGCTGACCTGCGCAAAGTCAGGTGACACAGCGAATATACTGCAGTCCATCGCCAAGATATTGTAACACTTCACAATATATTGGGACAATATATAAATCACGGCTGCCTGCAAATATTGAAATCATTTTTGAAAGTGTATGCAATCTATTTCAGTTCAGCAAGACCAGGTTTCTGGTCTGAGCAGGGTAATGGCTACTTTGAGCACACTGAATTTAATTTGGAAACGCTGTTGAGAACTGGCCCATTCCTGAAGTTCTCCTAGGCCCAGACGCAACCTCCCTTTCCCTCCGGTTTTTTTTTCCCCACTCCCAGAATTCCAACGGTGAGACGGTTAGGTGCGAAGTTCATGAGCCCTGTTGTCGTTGGGGGGGGGGGGCGTTTCTGTAAAGGAGTTTGTGTGCTCAGTCAACCTGAACTGTACAAATAAAGGTTAATAAATAATAAAGTTAAACCGATAAGGCTATTTGTCCTGGGAAAAGTGACGTGAGTATTTGAGTCACAGCTCTCTCGGGCTTCACATCTAGCCGAGACCAGCTCAGCACTTAACGGGATGACATATTCCAGAAAGAGTTTGAAAAGTGTGATTAGATGTTGCGCTGATGCCCTACAAACACTTCCCCTCATGAAGCAATGTGAATGTAGATACCAACCAAATGTCTTGGGAAAAGGTCAGGCCGTCTGTTATGTGAAATGACTTTGCTCAGGGCGAAGTGAATGGAGCCATCACTTGCTGACAGTTCACACAGTGATCACAAAATGACTCCCGACAAGCCAGCCTAAATTCTGCGGGGTTGCTGCTTTCAAAACAACATGAAATGGAGTGTATTAGGAAGTTTGAATGACTAACACTCGATGACACATCTCAGTTCTAACTATAACCCTCAGCTGTCAGGATGCAGGGAAGCACAGCAGTTGTGGGTATAGAGTGTTACAAACTCTTCATTTGGATGTTCTTTGGACAACAGATGGAGTTCATCTAAGGTTGTATTGAAAGTGTACAGTGTATTTGATTTCAGACTGCTGGTATTTAGTTCTATTCAGTGTCATTACAAATCTCTTGTGTCTCAAATACCTCGGTTTTTTGATATTTTGTACACATTTAAAGTTCTCATACACTATCAGGATTTTGTACATAAACAACCAATAATTTTGGTTCAAAGCCCCATGTGACTGAACTGTAATACATATGTTACAAATATCTTAAGGGGGGGGGGGGGGGGGGGGGGGGTAAATAAGTAGTTTTCTTTTGGTGCATCTGCAAAGTTCTATTTTTGAATGTCTTAGGTCTCAGTCTCTCCCTAAAAGGGTAAATATAACATATATTACTCCCTTATCCCCAATTTTCTAAATGTTCAATGCAGCTAACCAGAAGGCTTTGCTCCATTTCATTCCCCTATTGATCCACCTCAGGAAGTTTATTTATTTATTTTTATTTCTGACGGCTTAGCAGGATTGATCAGGCTACCGGTCGAGAACGACAGTGTCTGTGTACACATTTGTTGACCACAGCAATATAACGCAGTCCAAATACCCCCAGACAACACACAGCACAAACCATTCATTGAAACGTCTTTTAAAAACGCATACTCTTACTCTATCTGCGGAAGCAGGTAAAAATCACTGTACGTACCTGTTCAGAAAAAAGGTGAGGTGGTTCATCTATATCCGATTGAAAGTAAATGGCTCGTTCCCAGTCCACTGACAGAGGTATAAAGACAGGTGTCGGGTTAATAGCAAATTTCTAGAAGTGAATAAAGGAGTGAACATGCGTAATTTTTAATTTTTTCACCGTAAATTTGGCAGCGGCAAAGTCCATGAACAGTAAGTTGCGTGTTTGCAAGGAATAAATAAAGCGAGCGGTGACGTCGTAGCGGTGTGCTCAGGCAGGTCGCGTGTTGAGTAAAGTTCAGCAGGTGGCCAGCGAGTGGTTGACGTGTCCGGGCCGGAGAGCTGCAGTGCGCCCTCTGTTGGCTATTGTGAGCAACGGCGGGGCTCGGCACGCTGAGTGTAACGCCCAGCTAGATAAACACTCAGACGTTAAAAAAGGGTCATGAGATGTTTATTGCCAATGAGAAAGCTATGTAAACATACAAGTTATTGTACTCATGGTGATGGGAGATTTATAGCGGGATGGCCACGCCTGGCCTTCTCCACTCTCAAAAATCAGAGAATCATCTTCTTGGTCTGATCACACGTTGATTGATTTTTTCACACCTCAGTTCCACAGCAGCCAAGGCAGCGATTGCTGCGAATTCTCGTTTAAACCGACAAACATGAAGACGCCTACAGCCCTTATATATATATATTTTTAAAAAAGCTGAGAAGAAGAGACAGCACTGTACACTGTAATGTCTCACTGTGATCCAGTCTTTCCCCGAGAAGCACTTCGCAATCGATCAACGGCGTGCAGGTTTGTCAAGTTTTGCCGGACAGCCATTATTAATTAAAGAGCCATCCTTCTGACTTAAGAGGCAACATCTGTGAGCTGGCCGAACGCACGTAGGCCAGGAGGCAGCAGGCGTGCTGACGCCCTGCCAGCAACTCTACAGCCTGACAGGAGCCATAAAACACAGCGCTTTCATATCCAGCAGGCGTTGCGGCGTCTGCCTGGACTGGATTATCCGGCGTGTCAGACTATGAGCAGATCCTGATCGGGCTTCCCACTTCTGTCTTCTCTTCTTTCTGAGAGAGAGAGAGAGAGAGAGAGAGAGAGAGAGCAAGCGAGAGAGAGAGAGATTTGAAATTTAAAAACCCCTTTTATTGGGACATTGCTCAATCACAGAAATTACTGTACTTCAAAATAAAAATAACAGACAAGGAACATAAAGAGAAAAACATTCAAAAAACTAACCACAGGCAGAAAAGAGAGAATAGAGAAGAGAGAGAGAGAGAGAGAGAGAGAGAGAGAATGGCAGTGAAAGCCCAAGAGCTGAGTTATGAAAAGAGTCCCCTCAGTCAGCTGGTAATGATGCCAATGATTAACCCAAATAATACTTACCAACAAGTCATAGGAAACCAAGTTATGACACAGACCAAAAGCTATATTTGGATGATATTTATATTTGGTGACCAAAACAAACTAGCTTGCTACCGGACACTAAAAAGAGACCACAAATTAGCTGAGTGTGTCAGAAAGTACATATGCGTTGTGTGTGTGTGTGTGTGTGTGTATATGTATCAATGGACTTTTCCATCTTCTTTGCAACGCAATCCAAAAAAGAGACATACTTGTCCATGCGCTAATCCAGGGGAACATAAAGACACTGCCCTTAGATTCAAGACTGAACTTTCTTACCCATCCTTTCTCATTCTCTTAATATCATGCACTATATTCTATGTGACTGGACAGAACATTTGAAGAAGAAAACAAATCACTTAACAGTTTTAAGTGCATTTTAAAAATCCGTTGAACACATTTCATTTGATGTGCTGTTCTAAACTAAATTTATTTACATTAGGTTCATTATTACTCCCACCATAGTGAACCTGCCAGACCTGGGTCAAATACGTATTTGTTTTGAATTCAAATACTTTTCTGTGCTCTGTTGATCTTGCCTGGTGTAACTGAGCCTGCCAATATGACCAGAAGGCAGGGTTTGCACTTTTTGAGAGTATTTCATTGGTTCCAATACACCAGACAAGATCAGTAAAGCGTAGAAGAGTATTTGAATCCAAAACAAATAGGTATTTGACCCAGGTCTGGAACCTACCTTGGATCTCCATATATGTTTCCTTCAACATGCCAGCCAGTGTGAACAAGCTGAACATCACAAGAGAGAACAGGACAGTGATGCCCTCCATCTCTGTAAATGGGGAAGCCATCTGTCAATCATTCTGAGAAGAAAACGAACACAGATATCATCTTTCTGTAATTCATATGATGGCTACTCGATCTAGTAGAAATTTTGCCTCTATTTTTAAAATGTTTTGCGAATCACTTTGAGCTGCTTTGAGCTCTTTGTATGACAGAGGTTGCTCAAATTAAAAATGTATACACTATATACACTATAAGTAAATAATGTAAAAAAATAAAAATAAAAAAACTCCAGAAAACGAGCAATCCCTGGAACAACAAAAATTCAAACCCTGCCCATAAGCTTTTAATGAAATGCATTCCTTATTTACCACAGTGTTTTATTACCAAAAACCCACTGAAATGACTGCATTAGTGTTTACATGAGCAGGGACCACCTGTATGCTATTAGAGTTAAAAGCATTTTGCTGTGTAGTGGTGCGCATGCATCATACGCAAACAAAATTAATTGTGACAAATACAAAAAGGTTTGTGATATGGCATATTGATAGCTGGGTAGCTGCTTGTGTTTGATGGTTTTCTTGGTCAACATGTAGGGAGTCTAATAGAAACACAAGAAAGCAGTCAGTTAACATATCAATATTTTTCAGTGTGGCATACCTAGAAATGTAAGGACGATGTTAGGGCCAAGTTAGGGCTGTTCAGAACCATAAACCATACATTTTTAAGACTACCAGGAGATAATTTCATATATCACTCATATCAGAACATAAACTGAACTGACGAGACTAAAAGAAACTGGACTGCTCCATTTGAACTCGGTTATATTTCAGCCCTTTTATTGTTATTAATAAGGCTTGAGAGGGCTTGCTCTTTACGGCTTATTTGGTAATGGAGCAAACCCCGGCTCCTGAGCCAGCACTGACCGCACATAATGAAATTAGCTGAGTCAGTACACGCTTCAGAACGACAGCCGTATTTTGACACATTTTGTGGCCATGCCGGTGAAAAGCAGAAGCAGGAGGACGCTGTTTGGATTGATCTGAGTTAGAGAGCTATGGCCTTTCTGTCTAAATGGATCTCCACCGGTCTCTGTAGAAATTCACTCCGGAAACCCGGTATGGTGAAAATGTTTTATGGCATGGTATTTCTATTATTTTGGTATTCCACCCATAAGAATGGTATTATGGCTGGTGAATCATTCGATGACATCTGTTTCCTTGAGTGCACTCATAGTTTCTGAGTCGAAAGAGATTGTGTTCTGACAACAATTCTATTGCATTTTCTCCAAAAATGCATGTACAGTATTAACAAAAAACAGACCACACTTTGATGCAAAACAACTTGTGAAAAGACTGATTGATGAACTAACAACAGCTACCAGGGCTATACTTGTGGCATTGCCAGTGGGCATCCAGTGGAGAGCTGTAAGTTTGTGTTGATGTCTAGCAATAGTACAACTGTGCAAACAGAATGTACACGCTTTCTACACTTCATTAATTAATCAGTTTGAATTACAAACATTAAAAAAGACAGAAAAGAGAGACGATATGTATGATAGCTATGCCACTCACCGATATTATCAACCAGCTCCAGGGGGGGATCTCAAATCCACAATCCTCAGAGAAAGAGAGACTTGTTTGAGGCTGAGGAGCAGGACTATCTCTACCTGTGTGCTGGTCGTAGGTGAACGAAATATGACTCTGTGGAGAGGTAACCAAACCTGTGTAAGACAACAAAGACCAGGTTATGTTGCAATAGGGAACCGAGAAGCGAACAAACCAAGCTGACATTTTGAATTTTGAGGCTATTTCACCAGTTTATTTTGGTTGTTGTAGGTTTATTTGGCCATTTTTTTGTTGTTGTTCTTGTTGGGAATTAGTATAAGATTGAAGCGCAATGCCTCACAATAGCATTCAGTTGTTTTTTTCAACAACAAACACAAAGGATGAGAGAGGTATAGGCCAGAGGTTAGAGGATGCGTGTGTATACGCTCAGTTAGTCTGGCTTTGTGAACAGAGCAAATATCGACGATTGCATTCAAAAGGATTATATAACCTGCGTTTTCCCTCTGGAAAAAAAAAAAAAAACATCTAGTCAGCGGGCATGTCTGAGCATCTGCTCCACTTTAACACCCATGAAGCTGAGAAAAGGTGTATTAAATTGTAATGAGAGAGAGTGTATCGTGTTGCCTGCTTCATATCATAGGCTGCTCCTGTTTTGCATGTCACTCTGCACTGTAGTCTGATGCACTGAGACAGTAGGAGATTTCGCAGTGAATTGCATGTTAAAATCAGCATAGCATCATTTTTTTAAGGATTTTATGAGTTTTGCAGTTATGTCATCGCTCAATTTGGACAAATCTGAAAACAACTTGTTTTTTGAAGAACACGCGTCATAAAATTGTGTGATGGACTAAACGTGTCAGTATCACAAATTATTGGCATTTCATGATTAATTAATAATACAAAAAAGGGGATTTGAATATTTTCAATATGAATGGAAATTTTGTTGCTGGGATGGGCTCCAGCACCCCCCTCCCTGCCACCCCCCCTACCCGATCCTGTCCAGAAATAAGCGATATAGATAATGGATGGATGGATGGACGGATGGATATAAAAGTTGTCTTAAAAACAGTTTTGTTTTTTTAAATGAAACAATCTATAAATTTAATATCCCATGCCTACAGTCAGTCCCATAAAATGCTTGTTTTGTTACATATAATTGGTTGTAGATCTTTCAAGAAATTACTTTCAAGTAGTAGAGTCAACAAACAGAAATTAGTATGGCACTTAGAAGCTGAGACAGAAAGTCAACATTCCGATTGCATGTCATGTAATGTTGGATCCTAGCTGGCCTAAATGACTCCATTAATAAACCAATAAAGACTTCTGTAATGCCCCCTAACATGACAATAATGCATAATGATGTGCCTCATTTGCATCACAGACACAATGAGGTGATGGAAAAGCCATCTGTCAATCATCCCGAGAAGAGGAACACATGTTTCTGTAATACCATGCGATTTGAGCTTGCAGATACGTTGCACTTATTTGGTCAAATGTATTGTCTTTTTAATATAAATGGTAAAAACACGATATCCATATTTCTGTCCTCGCAATGATTGACAGATTGTTTCCCCATTACATCGCTGTATCCGTGATGTAAATGGAAAGCCATCATTATGTGTTACTGCTTGGGGCATTATAGAAATCTTTATTGTTTTTTTCACGGGAGTCTGGTTAGGATCTAACATTACATGACAATACATCACTGATACAGCCAGCAACCATTCACAGCTTCTTAAACTCACAGCAGGAAAAGGAGCCCAATAAATAATTATATTTTCTGTGGTGGATGATCTCCTGGCTATATTCAGGAATGAAATATCTATGGTGTTTCATTTTAATACATGGCACTAGGCAATCCCAGGGAAAATCCACAACTTGTCAAACTGACTTTACATCATTTTCACCTAATCTATTTTAAAATAGATTGTGCCTGCATAAGACAGAATGAGAGACTGTGACACATTGTCTCCTTAAGGTGACATCCTAGCTCACAGCACTCAGTAGCACATCATGTTAACTGAAAGATAGAAGTATTAACTGACAAAAGTTGTTTTACTTGCAAGGAAAAAACAAAACAAAACAAAAAAACCAAAGACTGTGGCAGTCTGTCCTCCTTTTCTTCAGTTTCCCAAAATGTCTTTTATTTAACAAGAGTCGATTACTGAAAGCCTTTTTTCTCCCCAGTGTGTTTTAAATGGCAATACAGGGTGGGAATGTGTACCAGTGTAGTCATGGATACCACCGAGGGAGGGCATTTGATTGAAGTTCAACATAAATTATTCATATTATGTTGAAAAAATGAAATGAATTGATCATGTCATGTTGAAACATGAAATAACTCTATAAATAATGAAATGATGGTATAAATGAAAAAATGAATATTTATTTCATTATTTAATTATTTATGTAGTTACTTATTTTCCCGTTTCATTATTTATTTCAACATTTAATTGCACGTTTATTTATATAGCAACAATATATACATTTCATTGATGGGATTTTGGAAGGTTTCGTCCTCTAGTGGCTCCCAAGCTTTGGGTCAGAACTCAAAACTCAAAGGCTGGTTGTTGGGGGGTTGAGGTGGGTCTCAAAACACCATTGAAAAAAAAGGTGTAAATGGTAAATGGACTGCATTTATATAGCGCTTTTATCCAAAGCACTTTACAGTTGATGCCTCTCATTCACCCATTCACACACCAACGGTGAAAGGCTGCCATGCAAGGTACCAATCAGCTCGTTGGGAGCAATTAGGGGCTAGGTGTCTTGC
The DNA here is from genome assembly GCA_025169545.1 of Anguilla japonica. Taxonomy (NCBI): domain Eukaryota; kingdom Metazoa; phylum Chordata; class Actinopteri; order Anguilliformes; family Anguillidae; genus Anguilla; species Anguilla japonica. The sequence goes on along the minus strand of CM045887.1, from coordinate 61,896,431 downwards.
TCAGGGACACTTCGACGCGCCCAGGGCGGGGGATCAAACCGATAACCCTCCGACTGCCAGACAACCGCTCTTACCTCCTGAGCTATGTCGCCCCTGGTGTACTATACTATGTCGCCCATAGGTGTACTATACATATATCAATTCACAGTGACATTGACACTAGGGCTCAAAAATGTTGTGACTACTTGATCCACTTCTCCGTTTACAGTACCATTTATACGCATCTGTTTCCGTGTATGCTTAATTAAATTTATGTGGCATGAAAAAAAAAATGTGCACAAGTTTAGGCACCCATCCAGTTGATCCATTATTTAAAATTTTTTTGTTTAACAATGGTCTCAAACACCGTTACAAAATGATAGCTATGGGGAACTGCTGAAATCAAGGCGAGATCCAAAAGACTTGAGAGAAATCTCTGACGGAACTGCTTGTGGACTGGATCAGGTGCGCAGAGCGAAACCCCCACATATCACCGCAAAACACCCGCAGAGACGTTTAGCGACACCGGAGTAGTGGTGTCGCGCGCGGTCCGCCTGCCGTGCCTCGTTACCTACCCCAAAATTTATCCGGCCCGGAAGAGCTGTCAAACCATTCCCGCGATCTCATCGCGAAAAGTCGATGTCTGAAGTGTGGAACACAAACCATTAGATAAGCCAGAGTCTATTTGGGACAAAGTGCTGTGTACTGATAAAGCAAAAAAATATTGAACTGTGGCCTCAGCCACTGGAGATACATTTGGAGAAAAAAAACAGGGGAAGCATTTGAGGAAAATAACACCTTGTCAACCGTTAAACACAGGAGCAGTGGATCTGTTTGTGATTTGTGGACTACAGCAGACAGTGGCACAGGAAATATTATTTTTGGGTGGAAGAAAGAACGGATTAGATTAAATATCAACAAATCCCAGAAGCGAATGCCTCAGAATCAATGAACAAAATCGAAGAAGTCATTTCAACAATGACAGTGATCCAAAACATACCTCAAAATCAACCATGAATGACTTAAAGGAACAAATGATTATGGTTTTGGATTGGCCTCCACAGTTCCCAGACTTGAACCTCATTGATGTATGATTTACATGCGATGTCGAGTGTTTATTCAACTCTTAACAGTGGTAGGCCTAACTCATCTCTTAACAGATAACATAACGTGGGACCAAATCTTATCTGTCAAGAGTTGAATTAATGCTTGACATTTCACTACTGTGCAGTGCACACAAGAAGGTATAAGAATATCCCAGAACTACTGGGCTTCCACAAGAAAGAGTGGGGGGAAATCCAGAAGCAGGAATTACACTTGTAGACTGTTATCTGGCTACAAGAAATGTTTATAAGCTGTGTTTTCTGCCAAGGGGCAGTTCCTGACAAGGTGTCCAAACTTTTGCACGTGCCACATTATTTTTTTTTTTCCTCTCAGCCTGTTCAATTCTGCAAATAAAATGTAATTATGCATTAAAAATTTCAGAAATATGTCCTTTTTTAAAGTTTGTTCTATGCAGATGTTGTGTTAACCTTTTTTCACTTAAAAATCAATAAAATATGGAGTCTGACCTGGTGTCCATACTTTTGCATACTACTGTACAACTACATACCTATTAATAAAATTTAGCAACTTTGACAAAATATGACAATTATGGTATTGCGTTTGTAGAAAACTGTATTTTAAGGGATTAAAACCTTAAGTGGACATGTATACAAAGAACTTATTTTTTTTAAAAGAACAACTTCACAACTGTACTGTGATTTTTGTTCCCTCATTTCACAATCAGTGATTAGATCATTAAGTCTGATCGGATTTCCAGTGTTCCAGGAAAATAATCTTAAAATTGTGAATGACCTATGTGGCAATACCAGCACACTTCTAATACAACTGGCCAAGAGCTGCAAAAAACTGCTTCATGTCCGCCTTCCTAACTTCGCGTCGGCACCATTAATTCAACAGCATTTTGCCTCTGCAATTGATTATTCCCGTCTTAGATCTCTGCCTCCGAGCCTCGCGCCCAACTCTCCTGAATGACATCATTTGAGTGGAACAGATTGAGCAGTGGTCGAACGCGGCTGGAGACGGAGGGGACGGCGAGGATGCTACCGCATTTTACAGCGGAGTTAGAAGAAAGGCGTGTTTTGAGCTGCTGTGATTATTTTTGCTGGATAAATCAAACGTATAAGGAGATGCCAGGCGTGCGGAATGCAATTTACCTTCGCACCACCACGCTTTAATGTCCCAAATGGTAAGTAACGCTTTCGTGCCTGTTTCGTGTTCTATCACGCTCCGATGTTGCTATGGACCCCCTTACCGTAGCAACGAAAATTGTTATTAGTTTCGACGTGGCATTGCATCTGAGCGTTATATAGCTATCCATCCATAGATTTCGTTGCGTAAATGGGAGTAGATCTGGAATTAATAGCGTCCACATACCCGCTCAACAACTTTAATTTAACTAAGACAGCAGGCATTTCTTGGTGAAACACTTGCAATATGTAACGTTGCCTGTTTTCTTTAACAAATATATTGCAACTGTGCGTGTTGATTGCTCTAATAGTGTAGCAAGTTAAGCTTGTAGTCGGCATATTGCGAAAATGCGTCGCAAAATAGGCTATCGACCGGCTACAGCCAATTGCCAATTAAGGTTAGTTGGGTGTGCTCAATTAACTTGTTTGAGGAGTTGCAATGGACGGTGCAATAATCGGATATCGAGCTGGCATTCATTTTTATTTTCATTTAATACAAACATTTTCTGATATGATTATGGTGCGTGTCTGAATATGAACGTCATATAACACCGTCTAGGTCATGCAGTCTGCTGCCAAAAGGACCCTTTCTGAATAGCCTAGTTTCTGAAAGAAAATAGAATAGAATATGTCAGATCGAGGTTTGACAGGCATGTACTTGCTTTTAGTACAATGCATTTGTGGCATAAATAAAATTTTTTTAATTTTTTTAAAACGAACCCTTAAACTTGGATTAAACACCCAGTCACTGTTGCTGGGGGCAGTTTCACATGATGATGTTTCTCATCAGCACAGACTGGGAAGCCTGTCAGCACTGAGGCCACATTGGACGGTACAAAAAAAAAAAAAAAACATTTAGCAAGTCCTAGTGTGGAAAACCTGCTTGAAGCCCAGCCCTCAGTCACCGGAAACTGGGCTGAAAATTCGCGTTCCAGCCGATTTAGGCGCGCGCCCAAAATCATGCTGTGCCCAGCGAAACTCTGGACTCCCGACACAGATGTAAAATGTATGATTAGTCTGGACGACTGGTGTCTGCAACTGCAATTTTCAACTGCAATGTTGCCCCCCCCCCCACGGGATGTACCAACACTTTACCAGGAGTAATGGTGGAAAAAAATGACATTCTACTACTGTGCGAAGCTGGTAATTACCAATCCAGAACGACGCAACTGTAAATGACACCGAAGACGCGCCCACCAAGTACTGACTTCGGGGTTTAGTTGCATGCATTCGAATTTCAGCACTTTTCAGTGTTTCCTGAAATGTATAACCCTGACGATATAGCAATACTAAGTCCAGCCAGTTGCTTTCAACAATATAAGTTTATTTATGTAAAAATGTTATATTGATGTAAAGATGATTTTTAATTTGTGAAATTCCTGGTGCGAAGGAGGAGGGGTTCTCATGGCTCTATCTGCATGAATTGCAGCTGGCTTATATTTGAATGAAATTAATGCAGTATAAGGATTAACACCTCTGTAGAAGCAATAGCACGGCTATATATATATATATATATATATATATATATATATATATATATATCTTTTTTTTTTTCTTTTTTGGAGGTGAGGGGGGTGGGGGTGGTTTCAGTATCTTTAATTTATTTCTGCTATTTCATATTGATGTGTTGCATCCTAAAGCCGTATTTTTACATTCCTCATGTTTAAAAAACACATTTCGAATTTCATTGTCATTTTTTCTCTCCAGAGGCTGTAAAAAAATGGTTTGTGTGTGGTGAGTTTTAAAATGGGGCGATTTTTGTGATGTGTGCTGTAGTACCACATTGCAATTCAACTCATCTGGGCAACTGTGTAGTCATTATAACTGGACTCATAGCCTAGAGGTTGCAGGTTCGATTCCTCGGGGACCCACTGCCGATGTATCCTTGAGCAATGAGCGATTAATCCTTCAGAATGCCAATGAACCTAACCTGAATTGCTTCAGTAAATGTATATCCAGCTGTGTAAATGAATGCTGTGTAATAATGCAAAAGCTGCAATTTGCTCTGGATAAGGGCGTCTGCTAAAGTGCCTGTAATTTTCTCAGGAATTCCTCTCGGGGTGGCTGCCAACGTGTTCAGAAATGATTTTTCGATCACCTCTGAACCTCCACTTATTAAATGGATGGTACATGGACTGCATTTATGTAGCGCTTTCATCCAGAGCGCTTTACAATTGATGCCTCTCATTCACCCATTCACGCACACACACACTCTCACACACCAATGGTGAAAGGCTGCCATACAAGGTACCAATCAGCTCGTTGGGAGCAATTAGGGGTTAGGTGTCTTGCTCAGGGACACTTCGACACGCCCAGGATTGGGGGATTGAACCGGCAACCCTCCGGCAACCCTCCGACTGCCAGACAACCGCTCTTACCTCCTGAGCTATGTCGCCCCCTTACCCGGCAAAGAACGAATCTGGAGCTAGAAAATTACATTCATGAGAATTTCTCTCGATGTTAACGGCACCGTGCACCAGCTCATCTTATTCGCTGTCAACGAGGTATTTCGCTGAAAGATGTGTGACACGTGTCGCGTATTGAGGCTGTGGTACTTTACATGCCAGCGATTTTCTTAGCTCTGTCAGAACCAGTTCAGCCTACTACCGAAATATGTTTGTCTCTCGGGCCGTGTCGATGCCCAGTAGTTAAAACACCCACAGAAGAGTAAAGCGTCACTCTTCCAAGGCAAAATTAAACATGATTTCTTTGTATATTTCTAGTCGTTTCCATGGTTTTGCTTCAGGTTTAGAAGCTGTTGATGGATGCCTGCTGGGCCTCTTTCTTCCTGTGTAGTTTTTTGTGATGTTTTTTTTTTAGCAGGAGCAGAACATTTTAACCTGTTGGTTCCATCTACTTTTCTTCTGAAAAAAGTGTTGAGGAAGGAGTTGAATCTTCGTTTTCCATGAAATAACTAAAAGAAACATGAAAAGTCTTGAGGATGGTACAGTCTACACCTTCATCTACTTTTAAAGGATTCATCAGGAAATCTGGACAGACTGGAGGAGGCAAATTTTGGAAGATGTATTCTAGGACATACTATTCAAACAGTTCCCAGAGGCCACTTTTCACTTGCAGATTTGGCACTAGAAAAAAAATGGAGAAAATCAAAAGGTGCACATCTTTTCAGAAAAGCGGACATCTCAGAAGACCCTGCCAAAAGCTCTGAAGGCTCAGTTATAGTGTTACGAGGCTATGGCCCGGGCTTCGCACTGATGGGGTGCAGCTGGCCCCCTGTCCCGGGCGGATTTAAGGTTCCCCCTGGCTCCCAGGCCGCTGGCTTACATGAGAGCTGCGAGTTCAAGTCCGCCCGGTGCCGGGACGGCACAGCGCCATCTCCAGGGCTGGCATTGGCAGTTTACCGAAATTTACATATCCCAGTAAGATTCCTTTCAATACTTTTTTTTTTTTTGGTGTAGTAACACTCTCCGGGAGCTGGTGCTGAATCTTAAGCCTTCTCTCTGACGTGTATGGGCCCACCTTCTGGCGCAAAATGCGAAAGATCCAGTTGTGATTATTTTCTTGTTGTCTTAAACAGGGAACGACGTAGAAAAAAAAAGAGAGGAAAAAAAACAGCCAAAGCCAAAACCTGCGTTTAAAGGAGTGACTCTGATGTTGTGGCAATAAAGAATCATAACAATTTTTTTTATTTTTTTTTTTTTTAAAGACGATGTTCCTGGCTAACACAACAAAAGCATCTAAAAATAATCTGCATGCTTACGTCAGTTTTTTTTCACAGAGCAAACCGTAGGAAGCTCTGTTACATGACGTGCTGATTCAGATAATATCATATCAACAACAGGAGATATCCTTATAAAGGGCTTCACAGTATATCCAGTAATTCTGCGCCAGAATGACATTTAAACACCTGCTCTGTCTACGTCTGTAAATTGACAAGCTACATACATATTTCAGGGTAAATAAAGGAAACCTCCTCAAATTTAATGACTGCTGAAATATCTCCAACCAAGCAACCCAAGCTATTTTTACAAACATCAGTTACATAATTTTTATTTCAAAAAAGTCATTTGGAAATAACCTTATGGAAATTAAATATGCTGCAATGTATTGGAAATGTATGAAATTTTTTGAAAATATGCATAGCAAAATCTGAAGATGTTAATAAATGTGTGTAATTTTCCTTGTATTGTGAATTGTTGGAATATTCCTAGTTGTATACTTTATTTTTTTTTACATATTATCTATATTTAAATTCTGTAAGGGTTTTGAATAAATAGAAAAGAATAATTTGACAAACAATGTTCCTGTACAAACAATCAACTGAATTGAAATTTACAGGTGTGGTATGCAAGTTTGCTTTAGAACTTTTGTTCATATTTGGTTAAATTTTGTTCTCGTCCCAACGGATATCAATTAATTAAAAGCTCTAAGAAAAAAATATATTCTCTCCGACTTTCCTTGACTCTGAAATGAGGCACTCCACACATTTTTCTTTTCAAAATCTAGCTTCCTGTTGCTCGTTTCTCCAAACTTACGTACTGCGCCTTTAAGTTTAAGATCCCAAAAACGGAATATTTTGAACATTGACTGGAATGAGACAAAGGGATCTTACAGGGAATGATAAAAACACGTGTACAAAACACTCGTGCACTGAAAAATTGGGCAACCTTTTTTGCTCCCCTAACCACACAATTACAGCCATTAACAGGCTGAAGTCCACTGAGAACTCCTTGGGTAGACTGTGGAACAGAACAATTGCACTGAAATATTCTTCACCGTGCTATAAATAAAATTAAAGGTGTACTATGCAGGTTTTTTGCGGCCCTTCTAGACTCTGTGTTTGTCTCTTCCTTCGTTCCTCAGCCCCACCCCCACCTTAGTTGAGGAGGCACCCTCGAGTGCTACAAGCAGAATGTCAAGCGAAGAGGTGAGGTGGTCAGAGATATTGTTGGTAACAGTAATAAGGCAGTGTTATAATGATCTTCTACACCGAGTGCACCCCTTAATGTACGAGAACATCGTATGGTCCTCCATAGTGCAGCTATTGTGTGTGCTTCCTCGTGCGGTATTTAGCTATTGTGGACATTTAGTTAGACCTGGGATGTAAACGTGGAACCCTTTGTGGAATAAGTAACATTAGCAGGTCATAGGTAAATTATTGCTAGTTAATACATTTGTCAAGTGAATTATTTTTTCACAAAGTTATTCGTATCCTATATAAATATTAGTCTATTTTCTCAAATACAACTTAATATGTATATTTTCATGGCTATGAATAACCGGTACTTATGCAATTTGTAGCTACGTTATCTGACGTGTTCTGTAGTTGTTCCAAAGTCCTTGCAGCAGCTAACAAGCAACAAGCACGTCACAAGCATGCCCACCCCTCCCCACACAGAAAACAGTGCCACACCCAGAAACATCCCTTACACATTTTAGAATAATAAATACAGGTAAAAGGTGCAGGAAGTTGGTGAAACTTAGTAAATGCATAGATTTCCAGTGCATCATAGATATGCATTTATTATTTTATATATTTTCAAGTTAAAAAAAAATCCTGCCTAGTTTGCCTTTAAATAAAATACATCTGTCGCTTTACAGAACCGCCAAGACAGATTTAGCCTTCATTCTCATCAACACCTCCAACACCCCATGTTATCAACTGTAAGGTTGACATTAGCATATTCACACAGTATTTTTCAATTTGCAGACCTACAGCAACTCAGCCACCAAAAAACCCCCTTAGCTGGGTTCACTGAAGCCAATGCTGGTGCACACTGCACGTGTAGCCTGAAGAGCTGCAGTTGGACTATAGCTGGGCAGATGCTGTCATCTTTACTGGAGAATCTGAGGGTATAATCCTGTGCCGGGCTCAATGGCCCAACGGCAGTGCCCCATCCGGAATCAAACCTGCAACCTCTCATTTTTATAATTCCAGATTCTGAACTGCCAGTTTGGGCAATGTGTAGTAAACAGGTGACACAAGCAGATGTGCTGATATAGATATCCCAAGGCAGAGCAGATGTCTTCAGCTAGCTAGCTGCTGGATCTGATGGGCTCTGCCTATGGATGCAGCTAGCCCATGGATGCAGCTGGTCTGTGGATGTGGCCGGTCCATGGATGCAGCTGGTCTGTGGATGCAGCTAGCCCATGGATTCAGTTAGTCCATGGATGCAGTTAGTTCATGGATGCAGCTGGTCCATGGATGCTGCTGGTGCATGGATGCAGCTGGTCTATGGATGCTACTGGATCATGGATGCCACCGGGCCTTGGATGCAGTTAGCCCATGAATGCAGCTGGTTCATGGATGTCACTGGGCCATGGATGCATCTGGCTAATGGATGCAGTTAGCCCATGGATGCAGCTGGTCCATGGATGCAGTTAGTTCATGGATGCAGCTGGTCCATGGATGCAGTTAGTCCATGGATACAGCTGGTCCATGGATGCAGTTAGTCCATGGATGCAGCTGGTTCATGGATGCAGTTAGCCCATGGATGCAGCTGATCCATGGATGCAGTTAGTTCATGGATGCAGCTGGTCCATGGATGCAGCTGGCTAATGGATGCCACTGGGCCTTGGATGCAGTTAGCCCATGAATGCAGCTGGTCCATGGGTGTCACTGGGCCATGGATGCAGTTAGCCCATGAATGCAGCTGGTCCATGGATGTCACTGGGCAATGGATGTTGCTGGCCCTTGGTCAGCTTGAAATTCAGTCTGGTGGCACAGTGGCACAGTGGTAAGCAACGTTGTCTTGCATGAAGGCGGTTCCAGGTTTGAGTGTCTGCCCAGAGTGCATGTGCGTTCTCTCAGCGTTCGCGTGGGTTTCCTCTGGGTACTCCGGTTTCCGCCCACAGTCCAAAGACATGTAGGCTCCAGGGCTCGCTTGCAAAAGAGATGCCAATCTCAGTGTTCCTACCCTAGTTAAATACATTTTTAAAAAAAACTTTATCCCATCACGGATCCTGTGTGGTTAATTGTGTTCCCATGGTGATTTTCGATCCCACGTAATATTGCCTCTGAAAGAACTCAGGAGATGGGGTGACACGGCTTTGCTTAAGTGGTTCCCCGTCCCTGGTCCTGGTGAGCTGCAGGGTCTGCCACATTTTGTTTTCCCCTTTAAGGTGTAAAATCACAAATGTGATGAGAATGTTCTTAACTGTACATAGGAATGCTGATGCGACAATCACTACTGGTTATTTGAAAGCAAGGGAGTTCTAGAACCCTGACTCAGAATTTTGAAAAAAAGAAAATCTACTCTCCAGAGGGGTTGAATAATCAAGTAGTTCAGACCCAAGAAACCAGGCTAGGTGAGATCAATAATATCAACTGCTTTAACCGATCAATTCAGTGCTGGTTACCTGCTGGAATCAGCTGGTCCTTTCCCATCTCCAAGGTCGGTTTAGTATGGAATTTCGTTTCAGTATTAAGCTGAATCTTTCAGACTGTAGTATTTGTTCAAAGACATAAAATCTGCATGTGGTGTATCTCTTAATGAGAAGTGTCGCGGTGGGTTTGCCATTATTAGATTGGCTCTAAGGGGTCAGGCACTTAAAAGTGTTATGCACTCTGAAACTTGGGAAACTGCAAAAAAAAGAGAGAGAGAAAAAAACCTTATTAATTTGCATATAAAATGCTTGCAATTGTAATATCTTGTAATTGGTTTTTTTTTGTGGGGACAGGGCATTACAGGGCAACAGTATCGCCTACTCATGTTACACTTAATGGTGCCCACAGCAAATTGCTTTAAGTGGGAAACTATCACCTTATATCACAAGCTTGTCTCTTCTGACATCCATTAGACCTCCTCTAGTAGCTTTGCAAAGCCTGTAAGTGGACCAATTCCACTCCAGATTTTTCTACATAAGCTTCTTTAATATATAACAGAACAACATCAGGAGTTGCTTGGGTTGATTCGCACAGTATACCATGCATTAATAGTGTTCTATAAAAAGTTCCCAGCATGATTTTGGGTGTAGAAGTGTTTTGTTTTGAACTCCCTAGGCTACCGACGGCTTAGTCTCAGTGGATTTCTCTCTTTTTCTCTCTCTCTCTCTCTCCTCTCTCTCTCTCTCTCTCTCTCTCTCTCTCTCTTTCTCTCGCTCACTCACTCACTCACTGGCTAATGTACACATGTGGCTAAAGTATCCCCACACTTTTGTGTCCATGGCCTAAGTTGGCTGCTGTTTGAAAGGATCTGCATAGACTGTGGGGCCTCCATGATGGGAGAGATGCCTACTTGTTTAATTATTGCTTGTATTATTTGCATGGACTACTTTGCTGCTGCTTTTGTTTGTGTTGATCAGGTTAACCTACAGGGTCCAAGCTAAACTATGCGATCGCTCCCTGCATTGGAACTGTGTTTCCCTCTAGGGCTTTCAACACACTTGTCCCTGGTTACGGTTATACACTTTGTTGTACGTCGCTCTGGATAAGAGCATCTGCCAAATGCCTGTAATGTAATGTAATGTAATGAGAGCGTTCTGTGAGTGTAGGGACAGAGAAAGCACACTCGGACACACAAACACACACGCGCACACACACACACACACACACGTAATGTCTGACTGATTTCTAAACCTCGCCACCGCGCCAGGGGACACCAGGGACACGTCTGTCAGCGGGCGAGGCAGTGCCCCCCCCCCCCCCCCTGCGGTTTAGAGCTGGCGTCCCGGTGACAGCTCTCCAGAGAGAATGCTGCCCCACCCCCCCCCCCCCCCCCCCACCCCCAACCCTCCGCTGCCGCTGTGCGGCAGGGCGGGGCTACATGTGCGAGCCGACTGGTCCCAGGGCCTCAAGGGACAGCGGCTGGAAACCCGCCGGAGTGCTGGAGACACGCCCAGCACTGCTCTGGAGCTGTGGAATCCTGCAGAACAATGTGGAATACTGCAGAACAATGTGGAATACTGCGGGAATAATGTGGAATACTGCAGAATACTGCAGAATAATGCGGGAATAATGTGGAATAATGTGGAATACTGTGGAATACTGTGGAATAATGCAGAATACTGTGGAATACTGCAGAATACTGCGGAATGCTGCGGAATACCGGCTAGGCTGCACTTTACGTGTGCCCTTCTGAAACGCCTAATTTACGTGATTTAAGTGATTCTCCAACCCTAACAAAGTGCAGCTCATTCAGCAGCTGGAGATCTCATTGTGCTGCTAAGTAGTAGAATCAGGTGTGCCAAATTAGGGTTGAAATGAAAACCTACTGGACTGTAGATCTCCAGGAACAGGGCTGGGCAGCTCTGGGCTAGGCCAGGGGTCCCACCTTGCTACACATTGCACAGCCAAGCGTGCGTGCTCCTCTAAAATATGTCAGCCACTGCTCCTGTTACCAGCTTTTCCAGCCGTTAAACAGACATTCGGCTGGAGGAGGTTGCTTCACGTGCAGCTAGTGCAGGCAGACTGTGGGTGCCCGGCTGACCAGCGGGGGTCACTGTTGAGCAAAGAGAAATAGTGAGTGAGTGAGTGAGTGCATACATGCAGGAGTGAGTGCTTGTGCAAGCATGTGTGTGTGTATGTGAGAGAGTGAGTGAGTGTGTGAGTGCATACATACAGGAGTGAGTGCTTATGCAAGCGTGTGTGTGTGTGTATGTGAGAGAGTGAGTGAGCGATTATGCTCATGTGTATCTGCAGTCTTTTCAAAATTGCACCATTCAGGAAAAGCACTTGTGACAGGAAGTCACAGGATCCATGCATGAGACTTCCATACGCCAGTCTGGCCGGAGGGCCCTTTGCCCACACATAGATCAAACAGAGAACAGACACTTCCTGTTGCTCTCATAAAACGCTCACTTTGGAGATTTGGGTATTGGTATTCCCGTCGGCTCAGAAGACAATATATCTCTTATAACCGCCTCTTTCTGAAACACCTTCATCGTGAGGTGCTGTACTCAAATATAAACAGACAGATAAAAATTTCACGGTCCCGATGGAGGTTGCGGTATATTTGACAACCGAAGGACGTGATGCAAACTCGTAGCCAAACCCAACTACGTAGGAACGGATTCATTCATCTGATTATTTTTCCCATGTTTAATTCATCATGTGGGATCGAGACGATAATTTTTCATACAGGGGAGGCTTTTCTTGGCCTTTCCTCCAGAGATCAGGTCAAAAGGTCGCATTCGCGGCGATGCTGGTTTCCCTACTTCACTCGCTAGCGCCCTAGTGTTACGCCGCAAATCAGACCGGATCTATTAATCTTGCCGGCCTCTTCTGACAAAGAAAAATGATACCGTGCACTTTTATAGAGGGAATGGTGTGGTAAGCGGAAATATTGCATAAAAAAACAGCGCCTTGGCAGAGGTTGAAACGTTTTTTTTTTGTTCTCTCTCTCTCTCTCTCTCTCTCTCTCTCTCTCCTCTCTCTCTCTCTCTCTCTCTCTCTCTCTCTCTCTCTCTCTCTCTCTCTCTCTCTCTCTCTCTCGCTCACTCTGTCCACGCTGTCTTAAAACGTCTCTGTAAGGAGACGGCAAAGTCGCAAAGTCTTTGCTCTCCTTCCAGGGTGAGAGATTTTTTTTCTTCTTCTTCTTCTTCTTCTTCTTCTTCTTCTTCTTCTTCTTCTTCTTCTTCTTCTTCTTTCTTCTCTTCTTCTTCTTCTCTTCTTCTTCTTCTTCTTCTTCTTCTTCTACTTCTTCTTCTTTCTTCTCCTTCTCCTTCTCTTCTTCTCCTTCTCTTCTCTTCTCCTTCTCCTTCTCCGTCTCTTCTCCTTCTCTTCTTTCTCCTTCTCCTTCTCCTTCTCCTTCTCCTTCTCCTTCTCCTTCTCCTTCTCCTTCCTTTCCTTCCTTCTACTTCTCCTTCTCCTTCTCCTTCTCCTTCTCCTTCTCCTTCTCCTTCTCCTTCTCCTTCTCCTCCTCCTCCTCCTCCTCCTCCTCCTCCTCCTCGCAGGATGTCTTTGGTGAATGGAAGTCATAAATTTTTAATCAGACCCAGTACAGAGACCTTTGCTCAGAGACCACCTATGATTAAAGGAGCCGGTTTCCGTGGGCGAGGTCATGTGATCGCCAGGTGGAGTGTTCTTTCTGATGACAAGAGTTTGTGTTCAGTGTCGCTAAGTGTCGGGGTTGGGTGAGAGAGGTGCAAAGTGGGAAATATTACTATATTTCTCCACACTTTGATATGAGGTACGTAGACTGTGGCAGTTTAATAACTTGTGAAGGGAACGATTAAAACCGTGTGACTTTTGAATAAAGATATCCAGCTGTGTCGGAAAAAAACCTGTCATGTAGGTTCTGACGTGACCCGCTTGCGGAGTTCTACATTTAGCCTCGTGCCAATCATCGTCTAAAAATCGTTTTAAATATAATTTTGAGCAGAGATTAGACATTCGTTAGTTCAGATATGGCTATGGTAGGGTATATGACCCTGATGTGCCAACGCCCTGTACTATAGATTTTGGTCATTTTATTTGCTGTATTTGTATGCATGTCAGTTGCATATCCACTACAGGACTAAAAGCATACATTACATTTTGCAGACACTTTTATCCAGAGCGACTTACATGAATGACATTTTTACATGCAATCCATTTATCCAGCTGGATATTTTGCTGAAGTGATTTGGGGTGAGCACCTTTCTCAAGGGCACGACGGCAGCACCCCAGGTGGGAATCGAACCTGCAACCTCAGAGTTACAAGCCCAGTCGCCTATCTGTTATAGTACAGGCACTGTTTTGTTTTTCAAATGGGGGAAAGCATAGAGGGACAGAGATAGAAATGGGCTCCCTGTACAGCATTAATCCACAGACCGCATGGGCAGGATAGTGAGATTTAACCCTTTTAAGAATTTTTTTTTTGATACTGTTTTTTTTTTTTTTTTTCAAAATTCTGAGCCAGTGTTCTAGAACTGCATTACTTTCAATCACCAGCAGTGAGTGTTACATCAGCATTAGAATGTTCAGTTAAGAACATTCTAACCACATGTTTGTGACCTTAAAAGAAAGGGTACTTAAAGGGTCAAATTACATTTGGAGTCACCTTATCCTCGATTGCTTTCCATGACTTTACTCATCCCCCCCCTACCTATGCTACATCTACAACTATATCATCAAACTCGCATGCTGCTTCAAGCACCGCATTCTCAGTCTCACACTTGCATCGACTATGCAGCTTAACTTATCCTGCCGATGCACTACTTCCAAGCAAGTGTGCATTATGGGCTACTATCAGTTGTATCCCTAATAAATTGGCACCAGCTCCTTTGTTTTGTTACCTGAGCATTTTACGTGCGTGCGTTTAGGCGAGCGTCTCCGTACAAGGGCGTCTGTTAAACGTCTTAAATGTGCGCGAAGTGTTAAATGTCTTCCTCCACTCCGCTGCCCGCTGTGAGAGTGGAGGCGCTGGAGCGGGCCATAAATGCTGCTTGCCAGAGCGTGAAAGCCTGGGCACAGGTAGAAAAACAGATGGCAGGAGCGACAAATGCTTCGGGGCTCTGGCGTGCGTAAATATGCGTTCCCAAGACAGCGCTTTGCCCGGGGATGTACTGAGGTTACTTCACTGAGGAAGGAGCTTTTCTCAGCTGCCTTCTCCAATAAAAAATTGCTCCCTTTTTCCCTTCTCCAAACTTTTCAAGTGATTGTTTATTGCTATTAGTTTGCCAGTCCAGGGTTCCGTGCTTTATCTGTTTATGCATTAGCTTTGGTATTTACCTGTTTCCATGTTTAGATGTTCTAAGTTGAAATGCTCTTCAACAAATTTTTTTTTCTCCAAACGTTGGCCCGTAAACCAGTTTTCCCGAAACAAAGATATACCAAAAAAAAAAGACAGCGTCTCTCCTGATTGGATGAGTGGTTTGTAATTGTTAGGCCATGACTGGGCGGGGGGGGTTGGGGGGGGGGGGGGTGTAAGTACACCCCCGCTTTTCTCTAGCGGAGAGAGCCTTGGCCGAATCGGCACGGCTGCTTTTGCATATCAAACGGCATCCTTCTTCCTCCCGCTTAATCCGCGTTTGGTTTTGAGTGGGCGCGGCGCGGGCCACGCACTGGGTGGAAACTGGGCGTGACGCTCCCACTGGGAGGTGGGGGAGGGGGATGGGGGGGGGGGGGGGGGGGGGGGGGGGAACAAGGTCAGTGTTTCACAAGAGTCAGGAATGAAAAGCGCCTCTCAGATCCGACACCCCCGTGGAAATCAAAGCGATTGACTTGTTGCGACTCCGTAAAGAGGGTTTAATGAGATAACTGTCCACGCTTTTTTTTTTTTTTTTTAGTCGTGACTGTCGTTTGAAAGCTGAGAGCTGCCATTAAGGGGGGGGGGGGGGGGGGGGGGGGGGGGGGTGGTGGGGGGGGGGGGGGGGGGGGGGGTTTTTTTTGTCTTTTTTTTTGGCTTTTTTGTCTTTGGTGATATTTTACTTTTTTTTTTTTGTTTGTGGTGTGTTCTGTCTTTTTTTTCTATTTTTGGTTGTGTTTGTCTGTGTTGATTTTTTATTATTTTTGGCTTTCGTTTCGTGGGTTGTTCTTTTTTGCTGTGTTTGTGTCCCTGTGTGTTAAACTGGCCTCCCGGTCACTCAAATAAAAACACTCCCCACCGTAATCCATTAAAGCTTATCTTTTCCGTAAAACGAGCGTCACTAACTGCCTGATAATGCCGAGAAATGTGTGCCAATACAGACGTATAAACTGACAATTGTGTATCCACTCTTACAGAAGGTTATCCAGTTAGTAAAGAGGGCAGGTTTTGGGTAGATTCAAGCACTCTTTTTCATATATTAGCAATAAAGTAGTAGATGAATTAGCTTTTTTTTAAGCGATTACTAGGAATGGTCCTTCATAATAGCGGTGTGACCCCTTCACAGGCAGTACGTAGCACCTTCATAAGCAATGCTTTAGTGTTCATAAAGGCTTATGTCAATAGGCGTGTGGTGTTGTCGTGCCAACTCTGATGCAGGAGGTGACGTTACCATGGCAAATAACACAGAAACTGTGCTTTCAATTACATTATTGCCAGGTTTGAGTGGTACCCACAGAGCAATCCAAATAGCATTTCATTTTCTCTTTTGGCTGGGTAGTGGCTACTGAGAAGGTAAATAAATAAAAAATCTAAGCTGAATGAAGCATTTCAGTTTGAATATTGGCACAACATTTCTGGTCATAATGAAATGTAATCCATGGATTGAAATGAACTTATTCTTTTGCGTTCTGGCTGCCTTGCCCTAAGGCATCGCCGAAAAAGAAATGCTAAATTGATTACGGCATTTTCATTTGCATGTTGGCATACATGACGCATACTTAAGAAATTGTTCATTAAATCTTACAAAAAATGTGTTTTTGATCGTTTTGGCACAATATATGCGGACACCAGGTGTAAATGACAATTAAATTACCCAGTTGGCATTCATTTATCCATTATCTTATCAGCGTCCTGGTCAGGGTCACTGAAAGCTGGGGCCTCTTCATTGGGTGAGAGGCCGGAATAAATGCTGTACAGGTCACCAATCCGTCTCTGGGCACAGACACATCATTCACTCCCACACTCATACCTGCGGGCAGTCAGCCTAACCTGCATGTCTTCGGACTGTGGGAGGAAACCCACGCAGACGTGGGGAGAACACGCAAACTCCACACAGGAGGGCCCAGGCCGGGGCTCTAACCCGGGACCTTCTTGTTGCGAGGCAACAGTGCTATCCACTGTACCACCATGCCCCCCCCCCCCCACCCCCCCCCCCACCCTCCCCAGTTAACATAGCTTCTTTAAATAATTAGTTCTAACACAATGTTTGGTTGGGGTTGGTTAATGACACTCAGACTCAAGCAAAAGAAGCATGTGAGACTTTCAGTAGAGCGTTGCAGTTTGTCGTGCGTTTCAGTGCGACCGACCCCAAACCACAAGGCTCCTGCAGTGTTGCCCTGCTCCCAGTCAACCTCAGACAGGACAGGAAGTGCAGTTTGTATGCGTTACGTCTCTACTCATCCTGAGTGCTGTGAGTCTGGCACACCCCCTTCTCCGCAGTCGCAAATATCGACCAGGATTTCTAGAGACAAGACAACGCAAACACTGAAAACTAAACCACGCGGGGATATTTGGAGAGATATTTGGAATAGAACTTTGTTTGGAGAGCTGCCTGGTTCTGAAAGTGTGTTTCTTGGCTTGGCAGTCGAGTGGATAAGATTAGATTTTTCTTCCTCCAGGTTCCCAGGTTTGGTGGTTGTTCTCTCTACAACAAAGTATTACTTTCTTTCTCTAGGCTTTGGAGAGAATGAGATTTTTTCATATTTTAAATAAATATGAAGGGTATCGCTGAAGGACCATTTAATGGACAGCTATGTTTACATTATTTGTAATACTTGTAAGCTCAGATCCTTTCAGCTAGTACAGTTGCACGTGGAAAGGTGACGGCTGATTTGCCTGTAGCTGCTACAACAAGAAAGAAGAAGCGGGGGCGGGAGTCGCAATTCTTGTAGACTAGGATTCAATCTCATTTTCCCTCAACATTGATTTAAAGTGTATTGGTCCATTTCCTTTAGAAACGCAGGTTGCCAAATTAATTTTGGCCATATCTGAACACACCGAATGGTTGGTAAAGATAAAAAAACTCTTGTTTGTAATTGCTAGTAGAAGTTAAAGACAGATCTTGATTACATCCAGATTGTATTGTATATATAGAGCTTTTTCACAGACACAGATGAAGGTTATCCTCCTGGACTAAATTGAATTTTGTATGGAGAATCTCCATTCTGACTTGAATTTAGTTCAGGACTAGGCTTAATATGTGTCTGTCAAACTGACTAATAGACATTTTGAGTCCAGTTTTTTTTAACCAACAATTCCAGCTGGGTATTTACTGCAACATTTTGGTGTTCTATACCTGTGCCCTAACCAGCCTGCAACCGTAGAAATGCACATGTAGCTGTGGCAGTGTGTTACACATGATGACTGAGCTCCTCAGCTGTGGCGGTGACCCAGAATCCTTTGTGTTCGCAAATGACAGAGAAGTTTGCTGCTGCCTTTCTGACTTTCCTTATAAAAATAGACTTGGAAGAGGTATTGTTATCCTTTCTACTGGGTACAGCACAAACCGGAAAACCAGTACAATGCAGGGAGATAATAGAAATGCTGGGGAGGGGGAGGGAGGGGGTTCCAAAAGAATGCAAAGAAACTCTGCATGTGTCTGTATTGTGTGTGCATGCCTGCTTGTTTATTTATACATTTATTTTCAAATATCGTCTCTCCTGCGGGCGCGTTTGACTGACTGCAGTGAGCGAAAAGTCAGGTGCATTTACTGACATGCGCGTGTCCATGAGTCTGACTGCAAAGTGAGTGGTGTTCACCATGATGGGAAATGGCAGTGCGAGGTTAATGGGAAATCTCTGAGTGAGCGAGGTTAATGGGAAATCTCTGATTGAGCGAGGTTAATGGGAAATCTCTGAGTGAGCAAGGTTAATGGGAAATCTCAGAGTGAGTGAATCTAATGGGGAAATCTGTGAGTGAGATTTTCCAGCGCGGGGAAAGAGAAATGTCAGCTTATTAATCAAATGTAAAAAATGAACCTTTCTGGCCTGACAGCACCAGGCTTGTAGCAGACACTGAAGGGAATACTTGGACAGCAGTAGAAAAAAACATGATAAATGCTCTCCTCAGAAAAAAAAAACTTGAAGAAAAATAAAGAAAAAAGATGACTGGCTTTACTTAGATAGAGATGGGATGAGGAAACCAGCAATGTTGCCAGATGCTTTTTGATTTTTCTTCCCAAAATAGTTTTAAAATTTCCCTTGTCTTTAGCTAACTCTCAGAGTCTTCAGCTTTCCCAGTTTATTCATGGCCTCTTCACGTCACATTGTGATGCTTTATAACAGTTTAGAAATAGAAAAGGTGAAGCCAGAAGGTAAAGAACTGCAGTTATGAAATGATTCAGTCTGCAAAAAAATGTAGGGAGCTTTGAAATTATTATTAGAATTAAGTGCAGTTTACAGCTGACTGAAAGTGCTTTTAAAATGTGTTCACCCAAGTTTAAAGCTGACTGAAATGCTTGAGACTGTGACGCACAGGTAGTGTGCCCTCCTGTCCTTTTGTATGGCCCGTACTGGGGCACAGAGGTCAGGAGGCCACCTGGAGGTCGGTGCGATCCATGAGTCCTCTTCCATCTTCCTTTTCCATGGCCGCTCGTCTCTGCTCCAATCCAAGCGGCCAAAACCAGGCTGCGTTTTTGAAACTCACTTCCTGGTCTTGGTGAGAGACGTTGCTCACTAGCGCCAGTGCGGTTGGCTCCAGTACAGGTGTTTCAGCCACCTGTTTAATGTAAGTCAATGGTAACAATACGGTCAAAATACAAAGTCATTCATTTTTTTTTCCACAAGAAAAAGTATTCGCAATAGGCTTTCTTTTCTTAGTCTAATGTCTCCCCATATGCCGATTTGTTAAGTTATTGTGCTATTTGGACAAGACGGTAATATTCTGTGGATGAATCAGGGACAGTGTGTGTCACTACTGAGTCACTGTATCTCACACACTTAGTGGACGACCGGACTTCATGTCCCTACTGCTCAGTCTCTGGCACCAACATAGCAGCGCCCACAAACTACACTTCCCAGGCTTCAAAACGCTGTTCACCAAGCCCATTGGATTGTCAGTGGGTGACGTCACAGTGACTTTGTCCACATCTTTCTGCAGTCTATGCTCCCAACACGGCAGGGGAGTCTGAGGAAAGCCAATGAGCATGGCCTCGGGGTTGTTCGGAACGCTTTTCGGGTCCTTGGAAAGGCGTTTGGAGAGGCCTGGTCACGTCGGAGAAGCACAGGGAACGAGCAATCAGGCTGACTCGGGGGGGGGGGGGGGGGGGGGGGGGGGGGGGGGGGGGGGGGGGGGGGGGGGGGGGGGGGGGGGGAGCTGGGGGAGTTCATTCGGAGCAACGAAATGATTTACATTTTTATGCGTTCCGTGGACGCTTTTATGCAGAGTGTTTCACATGGATTGTGTTCTTTTACATGCGGTCCGTTTCTGCATGTGAGTGATCACTGGTGGAGTTCAGATTAAGCGCGTTCTCCCTCAGGGTGCAACAGCAGGGCCCCCTCCTTGGGAAATGAACCCCAAACTAGGGAGTTACGGGCCCGGTTCCCCTACCCGTTATCCCTAACCGCACTGCTACCCCAACCGACTGTCAGCTGAAGATGTGCATGGCTTCAGGGCCACCCTACGCCACATTCAAAGGGCTGTCTGCCTGAGAGAAAAATGAGTAATATATAATTAAATATCAAAAGAAAAGGTTTGAAGTGTTGAGCATTTTTTAATATAGAATTTCATTTGAATAGTGTCTCTGTATTCTTCTGAATGCTCTGTGACTTAATGGATTTCACAGGGCAAAAAGTAGCCAAAAGTATATGGACACCTGACATTCAACTTCCAAAAATATGGGCATTAATATGGAGTTGGTCCACCTTTTACTACATAGCTCAGGAGGTAAGACCGATTGTCTGGCAGTCGGAGGGTTGCCGGTTCAAACCCCGCCCTGGGCGTGTCGAAGTGTCCTTGAGCAAGACACCTAACCCCTAACCTCTAACTGCTCTGGCGAATGAGAGGCATCAATTGTAAAGCGCTTTGGATAAAAGCGCTATATAAATGCAGTCCATTTACCATTTACCATTTTGCGCTGTAACAACCTCCACTCTTCTGGGAAGGCTTTATACTAGATGTTGGAGCATTTTGCTGCAGGGATTTGCTTCCATTCAGCCAGGAGAGCATTAGTGAGGTCGGGAACTGGTTGGGAGATTAGGGCTGACTCACAGTTGACTTTCCAACTGATCCCAAAGGTGTTGGATGGGGTTGAGGTCAGAGCTCTGTGCAGGCCGGTCAAGTTCTTCCATGCTGTTCTCAACAAAACCATTTCTATATAGACCTTGCTGTGTGCCTGGGGGCATTGTCATTCTGAAACCGGAAAGGGCCTTCCCCAAACTGTTGGGGAAGCCACAGAATCATCTAGAATGTGATTGTACTGTATGCTGTGGCATTAAGATTTGCCTTCACTGGAACCTGGAACTTTAAGGGGCCTACCCAAAACCATGAATAAGAGCCCCAGACCAAGTGATGTCCAGATAGGCTACTTTTGGTCGTATAGTGTATGCGCAAAACCACATAGGGCTCGTCAGTCAGCAGTTTGCACGTGAGCACATCATGTAAAAACCAAAATCTAAGATAACTGGTAATGTCAATGAAGACTGCATAGTTGGCAAATATTTTTGTGAATTCCAATTCACAGTATTTTTTTAAATTTACCCACTTTTTAATGTGGAGTTTCTCAACCATAAAAATCAGTTCCCTGAAGTAGCACATTCTGCTGAGAAAAAAAAGAAGAAGAAGAAAAAAAAGTGTAATCTCTGGTCGCCAGGCAACAGAAAATAGTTTAGGATTTGTAATCCCAAATGTCCTTGGGATTCACACTCTTAATTACGTTTTGGCTGAAAAAAAACCGCACGTGTTGCGCAACAGTCTGGAGTCGCGCGCGGGCGTCTGCGGAGTCTGGCTCCTCTATCGTATCGTCACAGCAGCACGGCGGCATTATTGATCGAAACCCAATCACACTGGAATCGTGCTGCCCCACACTTTAGTCTCAAATAAGAAAATAGAAAGGTAATTTTTTCACGTTATATTAATATTGTAGTATTTTGTTATCATACCAGTGCTTATATTCACTGTGGGAAATGATGTGTTTGGCTACGGAGTGATTTTGCTTGTTAATATGCAGCATGTTGCTTGGAGAGCTGGCACCAGAAAATAATTTCAAGAACTGTTATGTTTTCTCTGTCTGGTAAACAAGAGGGTCAGGCAAATGAACAGCTGCCCTCAGTGTTCCCGTGTTTCAGTGTAGGAGTGATGCGAAGTAAATAATTCCCCGTTTCTGCGGCAGGTTAAAACATTTAAATGGTTTTAAAGTAATCCGCCTAACCCAAATGCGTAATGCCGGACTTAGCATTTGGCTCGTTGACTTTCAAAGACCGAGTGTAGTCAACTTCTGGCTTTGTGGTTTCTGAATGCAGTACGGTGGATTTATATTTGTGGTCGCCAAAGTAAATGTTTCTATGAGGCCAGAACACACAGTTTTGGGGACAGCATATGGCCATGGATTCATCTGGAACATAGATTGTTCTGGCTGTATAGCTGGGTCATGGCTATATAACTAAATATGTTAATAGACCTGCTGTTTAGACTTGGAGATTTGTACGTGTTTCTAAATGTACTGAACAGTATTATATCTTTGTATTTGACTATGCTGTTGTTGGGGAAAAAAGTTATCACTTCATTAATGCAATGATATTGATCAATGGTCAGTTAACACATTATTGGTTGCTACGGTAGCATGATTTGATTTGTAAGATACATCCTATTATGCAGTTTAAAGCACATTTAAAAGGCCTTGTGCAATATCCAGCATCCACTATGGATGGGAAGAGCTGGTCGTGTGTCTGTTGAAATTGGCTGTCACTTGGTGCATTATGAACGTTGAGCTGTGATGTCACCATTAATCACTTTTTTTTAGCACCCTCTCCATGGGCTGTCTGCAGATTTATCGCGGAGACATAAATGGATTTATAAGTGTAGCCTTCGTCTTCAGAGGAGCGAGGGAAAGGAACTATTTATTAAATGATTTTATTATTTCACAGCAGTTCACACGAGTTGTATTCACACTGAAAGTCAGTGCGCACCCTGTAAGCACAGGTTAAAATAAATGAACACACTCAACTTTTTGGTGAAAATAAATGAATGAAAGACGTAGCGGTGTGGTAGGAGAATGAAAGAGAGATTCTGTTTGTGTTGCTCAGTCTGGCCAGTTGATAAATTTGGAGAGCGCGAACAAAACCGATCGAGAAGCATCTCAATCACACCAAGGCGCACACAGTAGCCTGCGTACACCTCAGACCTGGGACAAACACATACTTGTTTTGGATTCAAATACTTTTCTGTGCTCTGTTGATTTTGACTGGTGTAATTGAGCCTGCTAATATGACCAGAAGGCAGGGTTTGCACTTTTTGAGAGTATTTCATTGGTTCCAATACACCAGACAAGATCAGTAAAGCGTAGAAAAGAATTTGAATCCAAAACAAATACGTATTTGACCCAGGCCTGCGTGCACCTGTGTGGTGTTTATATTGTCTTTACAAAGTGAAAAGTAAGGAATGTGTCCATGCAGCAGTGTACAGACAGCGGTCTGTTCTATTTGTTAGTATCCAGCTCCAGCCACCTGCACTGACTGTAATTAGCATATATACTTCCGTGCAGCAGTGTCCCTCGCTTTTCCATTGGTTGAGAAACTGCAACTTCAGAGGGTGTGTTCTGGCTAAGGGGCAACAGTGCTGTGATGTTTGAAATGGTCTGGCTACAGGGCAACAGTGCTGTGATGTTTGAAGTGGTCTGGCTACAGGGCAGCAGTGCTGTGATGTTTGAAGTGGTCTGGCTACAGGGCAGCAGTGCTGTGATGTTCGAAGTGGTCTGGCTACAGGGCAGCAGTGCTGTGATGTTCGAAGTGCTCTGGCTACAGGGCAGCAGTGCTGTGATATTCGAAGTGGTCTGTCTACAGGGCAACAGTGCTGTGATGTTCGAAGTGGTCTGGCTACAGGGCAACAGTGCTGTGATGTTTGAAGTGGTCTGGCTACAGGGCAACAGTGCTGTGATGTTTGAAGTGGTCTGGCTACAGGGCAACAGTGCTGTGATATTTGAAGTGGTCTGGCTACAGGGTAATGTGGCACAAATGTAAGGAAACTAACTTTTATCTGGAGGTTACTGGCCCAGCTCAGTAACGTGCATATTGTGCGAATTTATGTTGCACACGCGTTTGGCGGATAGCGCTGTCAGCCTGAATTTCTATGATAAATATCCATTTGTAGTTGGAATGGAGAACTAGAGCATTGTGGGTATCCTTGGATTACACTAATTTATCACAGTTCTATACCCTACAAGCAGCCAGCTGTGCAAACTGTGTGTGTTGGTTATGTTCATTTGTGTTTGCCCTCTCTGTATAATTTACCCTACATTTCACACAGATTCGCCACGTATAGCACAGCACTGGCAACTGCACCGCCAGCAATTAATATATATTTTAAGAAATTATTCTGCATACTTGCATGGGGGTTGGGTACAGACAGACAGACGGACGGACGTTGCCGACCTCAGATGAGGGCTTTTAGGCCAGTGTCTGTTGCTCTGGGATGACAGCTGGCGGGCCCAGGGGTGTGGCACAGCAATGAGCTCTCCTCTGCTCAGCACAGGGGTGTCCTGTCTCCTGTCTTACCCGAAAAGGGCCGGTGTGGGTGAAGGTTTTTGTTTTAGCCTGACACTAAGACACCTGATTCTATTTACCAACGTCTTGATTGAAGACCACGATTAGTTAATAAGTTGAATCGGGTGTTGTAGTGCCGGGCTAAAGCAAAAACCTGCACCCACCTCGGCCCTTTTCGGATAAGGTTGGACGCCCCTGCAGCAGAGGCTCCCAGGGCTGAGGCATATTTCACTGGTACACTGTAAGTCACGCTGGAGGAAGAGCATCCCGCTAAATGAATGCAGTGTTAATGCAGATTGATCTTTTCTGCATCCGTTCAGTCGCCTGCCTGCCTGGATGTACTCCGTTTAACATTTACTTAACTGATTTACGGCTTCAGGGTGCAAGATAATAAATACGCGATTTAGAATGTTGGGAACTGAACATTCTAACGCTGATGTAACTATCCTGCTGGTAATCGAAAGCGATGGAGTTCTAGAATGCTGAAAAAAACATTCCAAAAAGCCTGCTCTTCAGAAGGATAAAGTCTCTATTGCTGTGGCTGCTGGGTGGCTCATCCTGTTAAGGCTCTGTTCCAGTGTGTGGATGGGCCCCATGGTCTGGTATCTGTTTAGGCTCTGTTCCTGTGTAAGGATGGGCACCATCTCCTGGTTTACAACCCAGACCGTGCCAGTGTATAATTAAATAACCCTCTGCTCATTTGGTGAATAATCAAGCATTTCATTTCTCTGGTGTTGGTGGGGGGATTTCAGTTTGCGGAAACATCCGTGCCTCATTGCACAACAGCGACCCCTTCTGGTCAATCGGGTGTGCACAGTCTGCCCGCAGAATCTAAACATGAGCTGTTCTCCTCCGAGTCCACTGAGCTTGACTAGTGGACTGCAGAGTATTAAAGGAATATCACAATATTTACCCATAAAGAGTGTTTTTGATGTCACACATTTCAGAGGCGAGCGCGTAATTGTTCCCCCAAAGGGGTGCGGGAGGTTGCCGTGGTGAGCATGACCACACAAAAAAAAAAGATGCGTGCCAAAGTGGGAGATAATGAGGGTAAAACATTAATTAATGGCTTAGCAAATTGACTCAGCTTTTAAATGGTTCATATGATTTGTTTGCTTTCTCTCGTGTTCGTTTCTCATCTGGCTGCTTACGGACTGCACATTAACCCGTGTGTTAATTAAGCAGTGAGAGATATCCAGTGGAACTGGAGACTGAATCAGAGAGAGAGAGAGAGAGAGAGGGATGGAGAGAGAAAGCGAGAGAAAGAGAAAGAGAGAGAAAAAAGAGAGAGATAGAGGGGATAGAGATAGATTGAGAGAGAGAGCAAGAGTGTAAGAGAGAGAAAAAAGAGAGATAGAGAGGGAGAGAGAGAGATAGATTGAGAGGTAGATAGAGAGAGGAGAGGGAGGGAAGGAGAGAGAGATAGATTGAGAAGTAGATAGAGAGAGGAGAGGGAGATAGAAAGAAAGAGATAGAGATATATATATATATAGGGGATGGAGAAAGAGAGAGAGAGCAAGAGAGAGCGGGAGTGGTGGCTTTGCGCTCAGTGGACTGTTGGACGTCTCTTGGAAGCGGTGACAGAGAGGAGCCGGCGACGTGATGAACTGCGAGCGCATTTTCGCGCTCCCGAGCGCCTCCGTCCCCCGAGCTTCGCTCACAACTTTAACGAATTCATCAGGCTTCCGGAATGTTCACACAGCTGTCACTTCACTAATAGAGCTTTTTCTATTTTTAATAAACAATCTTCTTGTCTTGATGGGAGAGAAAAAAAAAAAAAATAAGTAAAAAAAAAAAGGAAGTAAGGGGAAATAATACTGGTTCAGGTCCCTCCCGGATTTGCACATTAAGCTGAGTTCCGCCCCTACGCTGCTGAAAATTGCACGAGAGGACATGAAATTCTCACACTGCGCCAGCTGTGGGACTCTTAAAGTTTATGGACGTGTTTGCAGCCTGCTTATGAAACGTCTGAGACACGATGAGCAACACGAAGCTTCGCCCCAGCGAGGAGCCGGTTGTTGATTGTGGTTAAGTGGGGAGGGGATTCCACCAGGGGGTTTCCCTGTTCCGCTATGGCGGTCATGACCGTTTAATTTCTTTATTTGACTTAGACTCAGACAGGAAGGGGTGTGTGGGTTGGGCGAGTTCCTCAGTCAGGTGTCAAATTTGTGGTTACATGTGGTCGCCTGCTTTCCACTGTGGAGGGCAAGTGTGACGGCAGGTGTGTGGACTGGTGTTTGGACAGGTATGAGGACAGGTGTGCAGATAGGTATGAGGGCAGGTGTGTGGACAGGTATAGACAGTTTGTTTTGTTTTTGTTGCGCTCGAGCTCAGGCTGTGGTGTGACAAAAACGTTTTTAAGAATGGCTGCTGAATGGTGGTCAGCTTCCTTAATTTGCTTGTCAGTCTTTAAAGAGGTCACATGCAGGTTACATGTATGTAGTAATCCTCTGTGACATTAAGCCAGGTACTTAGACACCTGTGTGTCGTTAAGCGGCAAAATGTCCTTAAAACATCCGCTCTGGAAGAGTTGATTAACTGAGAATTTTACTCTGTGTTTGTGTGCGTGCGTGTGTGTGTGTGTGGTGTGAGAGCGTGTCAGTGTGTGTGTGTACACGTGTTTGTATGTGTGGTGTGTGTGTGCTACAGCTTGATTTGTTGGTGCGAGAGGACAGTGTGTGCCACAAATAATAAAACACAGACAGTCTTCACTTTTCAGTTCAGAGTGACGTGTTTGACAGTCATCACTGAGTGATTCATCTTTACAATACAAACAGCTATAAGACCTGTTTTTTATCTAACCTTCGGCTCCTCCTCTCTGTGAGATTATTGCCACCAGCATGTCTAAAGCTAAATATTTAAAGTTATTCACCATTGTGAGGTGCTGATTGGTCGAGCCAGAACCACAACGACCTCTTCTCTTCTCCTGCTGTCCCTGAGCGGTTGGGGGCGGGACTTCCTGGCAGAGTTTTAGGAGTGGCTCTGGCCTAATCAGATTAGGGCGTGTGTGAGCTTCGCCGTTGCCTGTCAGCCTTCTCCTCAGAAGGCCGTGTGATGGGATTTGGGTTTTAAAGTAAGCGGTTAAAGCCGCTCCGGACTCCTGCGTACCTGTACCTGCCACGTGAGCCAGCCACAGCGAGGCCGGAGCCCCGTCCCGTTGGCGTTCGTTGCGGCCGCGCGCGGCTAACGCCAGGCTAACTGCAGCCCAAAGCCCAGGCTAACGGTAAGCTAACTGCAGTGCAAACGCCAGGCTAACGGCAAGCTAACTGCAGCACAAACGCCAGGCTAATGGCAGTGCTAACGGCACACCAGGCTAACAACAGCGCTAACGGCACACCAGGCTAACAACAGCGCTAACGGCACGCCAGGCTAACGTCAGCTTACGCTAATGATAGCCCAGGTAGGGCCCGGGCTTCCCGCGGTTACCATGACGACGATTAGGCGCTGGGTCCTCCAAGGTTGCCGGGGGGAGGGGTGTGGGAAATCTTGCCTCATTGCGAGCGACCGTTAAATCCGCCGTGTCACAGGAGTAACGTTTTCTGGCCCGCTCTACCTGCTTCTGTCAAATTGTTTTGGTTTTTTTTTAGTTTGTTTTCTTTTCATAGAACATGACAATGGTGCTTTCTTTCTTCAAAGTCTATGGTTGAACTTGAGCATTCCGGTTTCTTTAAATATTTTTTTTTTCTCCCCTCCTCCTTTTCATTGCTAGAATGGAAGCGGGCATCCTGGGGGGAAATAAAAAAAAAAAATAAAATGATGTGAGCAGCTGGGCGAAAGTGAATGCTGCCTCGACGGTCGCCTCCAAAGAACAAGAAACTTCCGGAAGGTTCCATTTTCTGCGCCATGCCCGTCCATCAGATCTCGGTGGTGCCCGCCAGAGAGACCGCCAGCAATGGGAGGAACTCCGGCAGAAACAGAGAGAAGAGCAAGGAAGCAGAGGTGAGCCTTCCTCTCCTCTCCTTTCTTTCGCTCGCTTCACACGTTTTTCCAGCGCTGTGCGCTTTTTTTTTTTTACCTGTGGACGTGCTCTTCATTTCAGAACGCAATTTCCTGAGCCTCTTCTTGAGATTTACTACTGGTTTCCTTGTCAGGCTCTTCGTACGCAGAACTGTCTTAAGGAAAGGTTTGTGAGTGTAATGTGTGCAGATGTAGGCGTATTGCTGCTTTTATTATAACTAAGTTACATTGGGAAGCTATTTTGGGGAATCACTGTGTGTGACAGAGGCTCAGTTTGTACATTAGTGATGCTAATTATATATGTGAAAGTGAAACTGGGACATCGGGCTCGAATGTTGAAGAGTAAATTGTTATGTCCGCACACCTGTCTGCACACCTGGCCTCATACCTGTCTGCACACCTGTCCTTGCGTCTGCCTGTCCAGGTGCAGCGTGGTCTGGGGTCATCAGCACCTTCTCTCTCTCTCTCTTTCAAGCTGAACTGTCTTTAGGAAGGATGTGAATTATACTTATTATAGTCCAAAACACATATTGTCAATATGTATTAATAAACGTGCATACGTATTGCAGTGCTGGGATAGTGTGCACATTTAACTAGTGGGTTGCTAGGCTGATATAATCCCATGAGGCAACACTGACATATGCTCAATCAGTTCATGTGTCCTACTTATGAGTAAGCCCCACCCCCACCCACTACCCAGAATGCATTTGGACTTAGCCTTAAATACCTTCTGTATTTAATCCATCTGTGTCATGGTCTCTTGTTTAAAGGCCACTTTGGGACATATTCAATAAATCAATCAGTTCTTTAACTCAAAGCTAGCTGGGAAAAAGCCCATACTGTACGTTGTTGCAAATTAAAGTCAGGCAAAGTGTTTGTGTTGGGATGACATGTTTACCCAAAATGCAGCGAGCCTGATTTAAATTTGTTTAAGGTACTAAGCCTTTTAAAAGATTTTAGGGATGTCCTGGAAGCGCTTGGTAACTGTTATAAAGAAATTAGATTTGGTTTAACTGAAGTATTGCTTACCATAATTCATTTTTAATCTCAAGATCATTGTCATTTGTCAGTACGGAAATAATGACAAGACATTTGCCCTCTCTTCTTTTTAAAATTTGCAGCAGTTTTGACAAATGAAAGGTGTTACACAGTTCTGATTTGTGCCGCCTACACTCATTTAAACGTTACCACGCTTTAAACTGTGAATGCATACATTTACACAACAGTTAATTCCGGCTGAGTAATTTGATTGGTCGAGAGTGTAGGTATATCAGCAAGCATTCCATGGGAGCTGATAGTACTGGAACGCTTTACTGTAATGTGTCACTTGGCTTTGTTTACATCGTCATTGATGCATTGTTAGAGGGGGAAAAAAAAAGATTTTTTTTTTTTTTTTTTTTTTTTAAAGGAGCTATATTTATTTGAGGAAAAAAAAGTAAAATCATAATCAGTTGGTTCAATCATTACTTGATAGTTTATAATCAATATTACGCTTGAGGTCATGATGTGATACTGCATAACAGTGTACCATATAACAGCACTCCCTTCTGTGTGATATTGCTGAAATATGATATTAAATACGAGGTAGTTCGTAAAAAAGGTCATTCTCGGGCTATGAATGTCGCTCACCGTTTCTAATTTGAGCCATAATTGTCATCATGTTACATTTTAATGTTCAATGGCGTACTCCTCTGCAGTAGATAAGATTCATTTTCCAGGAAAGTGCTTTTCATTGGCCTTTGGACAGGGCATCAGCAAAGTAGCCTGTTTATGTTTTTGCTGTATTAATGAAGCTTACCACGTCAGTGTTTTCGCAGGAATTTCGGGGGGAAAAAAACAACAACCTAACTAAAAATAGGTCCGTTCTCTCAGATATGCAGCACTATAAGTGCATGGTAGCACCCTTCCAGGAAGAGTTGCGGACAAACTGTTTTGTTTTCTCATGCAAGGGTTAGTCAGCTGGACTAAAAATCCGTATGTCCTGCCTATGTGCCGTAAAGAATTTTCTCCTCAAGTATGACGAAGATCCCTCGGCTGGTTTCAAAGCTACAGGTGATGAAGGACACACACACACGCGCGATTTATGCATATTTTAGGAGACCTTTTGGCGCGTGGCCCTGCGCGTTAGCCTGCATTGCAAAGCGAGTGGAGTGCTTCTCGGGGTTGACCAAAGCACCGTGAAAAGAAAGATGTGAGAGAATTGTCATCATTACTGATCAGCATGCTGGAAATAGTTCAGAAAAATGGGTCCAAGTCGGGGAAAAAAAGCAAAAAAAAAAATTTTTCTTCAAAGGGGGAAAGCGTTAGTTGGACATCCAAAGTGAGTAGACAGCTCTCTCTCTCTTTTCCGTGTAGAAGAAGATCCTCAGGCCCTGAGCAGAAGGACAGAGCTGTCCATCACGCATAAGGAGCTTACCCTTAGCCTGACAACTCCTCCAGCAGACGTTGAAACACAGCCTGTATGTGTGCTGGTTGCCGTCCAAACTCCTCTACCGAAGGGGAGAAAAAAAATAGCCTGGGTGTTATTGAAAGATAAAACTGAGTGGAAGATGAACGTGGCCCAGAAACTCCCAGGAACAAAAATCCTTCATGTCTTCTGCTTGCCTCAGCATCACGGAAGTCATTTTTAATAAGTAGGGAGCCAGGTGTGTTTAGCATGGACATTACTTTTGCAGTGACTGTTCCCCCCCCCCCCCCCCCACCCCCTTCCCATCCTTTGGTAAATTTGGTTGGATGAACCTTTATTTATTTAAGCTGTATTTTACTGGGCAATCCCATAGAAGTGTAAGATAAAAGGGGAGACTTGGCCAAGAGCTTAGTATGCGCAGAAGAAAAACACCATAACACCGTGTAACATTTTACAATAAGGTCGCATGAACTGGCATTAACTAATGTCGTTGTTAACTGCTAACTACTCAAAAGTTTGTCTGTACAGCTTTGATAATGTATTTGTACATCATTCATTCATGTTAACAGCTACATTAGTTAATGCCAATTCTCATTGTAAAGCGATACCCAATAACAGATATTCTTGATGTACTTCTGGCTTTACTTCCCAAATTCTTCATATAAATTCTTTCAATGAAGTAAATCCATATACATGGACCATTTTCTGGATTATTCTGCAACCAAGGCGCAGGGAAGACTTGGTACTTGGAATTTAATAAAAGAATATAAGAACTATGACAGAAAGGATTTCATGTGCAAAGATGTATGGTAGA
This sequence comes from Anguilla japonica, assembly GCA_025169545.1. Taxonomy (NCBI): domain Eukaryota; kingdom Metazoa; phylum Chordata; class Actinopteri; order Anguilliformes; family Anguillidae; genus Anguilla; species Anguilla japonica. Next base: position 61,864,857 of record CM045887.1, on the reverse strand, counting down.
GTTCCAAGTACATTTTGTAAATGGAAGATTTTACTCCTTTTACACCAAGGAAGACCACCACCAACTTATGATACTCAATTTGTTTTAAGAACAATTCTTTGTCGGTTGCTTAGTTTGTTTTGGTTGCATTATAATTCATGAATATAATATCACTGGGGCATGAGTTTAAATGCTAATACGTGATATATGGAGTAATGGATAAATTACCTCAGAGCAAATGCCCTTTCCATGTTCACTTTTTAAATTGCACAGAAAATTGTGACACTGTCTGGCACATTCATCATGTATATTACTTGCGCAGTGGAGTGTAAATTTGTCGTAGCATTTAGGATTATGAACATGAAGTCCAGCCGTGTGTGCCAGATTGATAGAGGAAGCACGTCTCAGTGGATTTTTGTTTTGGTTAAGCATGTGAGAACGTCAGTGCCTCCACATGAACTGGATAGAGTTTTATTTGGAATCCAGTAATAAAAAAAACAATTGAACTATTATGTGGAACATTTTTTTTTTTTAAATGCTCAGTATGATTTCATTTGGTGATTAAAAACCCAGGGAAGGTTTTGTTGCTGTATTTATACCACTTTTGTTGTATTGTAAGGTTTTATAGATATGTGTTAATATACTGACTGAGCTGGTGTGTGCTTGGATTGCCCAGTTGTCTTCGATATGTATTCATCTCAGTTTAACAAGCTAGTTTTAGTGTTTTCTGTGAATCAAGATCTTGCTTTTAATTGGTAGTCACAACAAATGTTGATTGAATCCCAGCCTCAATATCAAATTTTGTCTTATCCCCGAAAGTATCCCCGAAAGTATAGAAGGATTTGCAATATTCAGTCAGCCTTTTTTTGTTGTTGGCTGCAAACGTCTGCTTTCACGAGTTGATTTTGTACAAAAAAAAAAAAAAAAAAATCTGACACGTTTATTTGCTAGCAGACTGCTAGCACGCTGCTCCTGTAAAATGGCTGAAACTAAGCAGCGGGTTTGGTTAGTACATGTGATGGGAGAGCTCCTGGGAGAACTTAGTTGCTGCCGGAAGTGGTGTTGGTGGGCCAGCTGGGGGCGATCCTCCCTCTGGTTGAATAATCCACGATGCCCTATTGCCTGGCCTGACTCACTGTGCTCATTAAAGACCCCACGACACTCATCACAATGAGTAAGGGGCTCCCTGGTGTCCTGGATCAATTCCTAACCCAGCCTGCCACCTAATCATTCCCTGGTTTAATTGGCTAAAAACATTGCTCTCTCTCCACCTCAGCCGGTGTGCGGTGCTGCAAAATGGCTGCCGTGCATCACCCAGGTGGGTGCCACACAACAGTGGCGGTTGAGCCGAGCTTCCCCCTCATCACTGCAAAGCTCTTTGAGTGTGAGAAAACCACTATATAAATGCAATGAATTATTGTTATTATATTATGTTAATACTACACAATTTCACATTGGCTCTTTCTGTCTGACTCTCCCCTGTGCCTTGCTTTCCATACATAGTATTTCTTTATCTGTGCCAGCTTCAGCTAGTGGAATAAAAATGGTGCGGGTTAGCGACTGTTGAATTAATGATTCACGTTCATTTGCTTGAAGATGCAGTTGACAGGCAGACGGCTGGGTGTGGCTAATGTAAGGTCCTCCCACAGATAACAGCCCGTGGTGATGTTTTTTCCCACCCCTGTCTCCCATCTCCTCACAAACAGCTGACGGGTTTTTGCGGGAGCAGCACAGAGTTTTCACCTGTACAGAAGCGCTTTGTTGGTTCCTCTGGTGCTGACAGAACTCACCTCGCTGTGCCACACGTCCTTGTCCTTGAAATTCTGTCGCCAGTTCTCCTCTGAATGCAGTGTTCACCTCAATGACATCCAGACACCTACCTTTTTCTTTGTTTTTGCTTCATGCTTTGATTCAAAAAATGTAACCTTGTCAGAACTGGAAACCATAGTGACCGTATTAAAGGTGAACACGCAGCTAAGGCACGCAGGGGATGCTCAAGAGATGCGAACACCGGAGTTTTGGACTGCCCTGTCATGCGAATCTGTTATGAAACCAGAAGTATCATATGCAGTTAAGCCTTATTGGGCTTCTTATTTTCACTGATTTAGAAAAGGCGAGTATTAAACTGAAAACTAGTCACAATTTCCAGGGATTAATGAAAAAAAATAACTCAAGATATCTTCAAAGTTGTGCGGAGGGGCACGTCTTATAGGTTTTATCACTTGCTAATAATTTTTAAAAAGTGGGATTTGGGAAAGTCAGCAGCACTTAGAGGGCCTGAGCAAAATCAATCAGTCTGCAGAAGAGGCTAAAGATAGCGTTGCGTTGGAAAGGAGATGTACTGTTCCGAAGGCCGGTGTGGAAGAAAAAAGATCATTAATGTTCTAACGAGATCCCCATTACCGCTGACTTGATCCGTTTTTAATTTCGCCAATGGTTTATAGCCGCAGAACGAGTGTCACTGATTTAAAATGTAAGGGCTACAGTATTGTGGGTAACTCCTCCGATGCGTAAGGGCTTCCGTTTCTTTAAAATGGGTTTATTTTGACATCACTGGATGTTATTCCGTCAAATCATGTATATACGGATTTATTCCCCAGACAAATTAAAACCGGGAAATCGTTGGATGAACCAAGATTTCAGAAATCAGACTTGTGAGAAGCATATCGTTAGTTAGGGTTAAAACTTTTTCCTGGATTTAATTTGTCAAGTGCTTAAGGACTTTTTCCAGAGTTATAAACAATCTTCGTTCCTGAGGTTGTTCATGTCTCTGAGGTTCTGCTGTATCTGTATTACAAATGTGACCTCATAATGTATCCCTATATTTATATTTGGCATAGCTTATACCGATATTATCCGTCTGGTGTGTTGTAAAAGAAAGTATCCCCGGGACTGCTTGCTGAACAGTTGTCCAAAGTTTACCGATTTATCATCATTTATCATGTGTAGCAAATTGCGGCTTGAAAGTGTTTTGAAGTTTTATAAATTCAGCAACTTCATAAAAATGAACCCAAGGAAAAATATTTAATTGGCTATATCACTCATGCACCACTTCCATGGCTGTTGCTAGGTTTTGATGCAACATAAGCATAAACATACATGTTATAAATATTGTATAAACTTTTAGTTTTCTACCTCAGGCACTTCTTTTTTATTTTTTATAAAACGTTAAAAAAAACAGCATCACATATTTACCGCAGCTGCCTTTCCGTGTTAATTAGTTTAATTTGGATTTTCCGCGGTGTCAAGTGTTTCCAAAGCGTCCGCCGACCGCACGGCAAGTTTGAACAGAGCCTTAATCGGCAAGCCTGATCAAACGTACCGCTGACTACGAAACAGAAACCGTTCCGAATGTAATGACGCCCGCCCTCGTCCCGCGGGAAAGCGAGCCGCTGTCGGGAAGAGGCGCGAGTGGAGAGAGAGGAATGCGAATGCATTGTTATCCGCAGCGGAATTATTGCATGTAATGCGGTTTTGATGAACTCGTTGCTGTTTACAGATAAGCAGAACACACCAAAGTGAAAGCGAAGTATTAGAAATTGATTCTGCTGTAGGCCTAATTCCCCTCAGCGGATTGATTTTGGGGTGGCAAGGTTGGTGCCCCGCCCCACAGCAAGAAGGCACAGGGTTTGAATCCTGACAGTGGGCCTTTCTGTGTGGAGTTGGCATTTCTCCCCATGTGGGATGTGTGAGAGAACAGTGTGTATGCCCTGCAATGGATTGACAACCTGTCCAAGGGTGCATTGCTGACTCACTCGCTGCATTGGCTCCATGACTCTGATCGGAAATAAGCGGTTTAAGAACATGGATGGATTCACTTTGGTGTCTTCGCCAGCTATTACAATGTACACAGTTGCCTGTGGTTCACAGTTGGGTTATTGTTGACCGTGTGGCAGATCTGAGCGCGGTGGAAGTACTGCCTCTTTAGCATCATGCTCCCAGATCTTCACCACAACATGGTGGAAGTAATCCAGCCCCTTCGCCCTAGGGAATGGCAGAGCTATAAATACAGCTGATTAGCAAACCGCCCCGTGCTTTAATCCATCCATGCAGAGGTCTTAAGCCGGTGTATTAAAATAGCGCAGCGCAGTGGCTGTTTATGCAAAAGAACAAAACAGTTACCTGAGAGAAAAACAGCATTTGTTCGTGGCAGACTCACATGTTTGGGGGAAAAATAATGGTTCATATGATTCAGTTGTGAAATGAGAGGAGAATGGGGCATTGTGATGCCCTGATAGAAGTAGAGACCATGTGCTGTCAGTCACTGTGTCCCCGAACCAGTATTGTCGAGTTAAATTATGTTTTTATACTTAGAACACAATAATTGGTTTGAATACAGTATCCCAGATCCTTTTCATATTGTGTGAACCAAATAAAGCACGAGGACTGTATTCAGGGCCTGAAACTCAAAGCAGAAATGATCAGGTGGGTTGAATGTAAATGATCCGCATTCATATTCATATTATATTCAGTCTCTTTTTACTGAAGGTCTACTGCACTTTTAAAAGGTGTCTTGACAACAGATAGATTGTTAAAGAAGACGAATCTCAAGGGGGGGGGGGGGGGGTTGGTTGTTTAAAGGTATGCGCCAGGTAGACCCCAGTGAATACCGTGACGAATTGCGTCGTCCGTTTCAGGAGGTGTCTCGCGCAAACCCCCCCCGGATCAAACGGTCAGCAGTTTCGCGGAGCCGCGGCGGCACTTCGCCCGGGACGTAGGCCTCGCTCGGCGGACTCTTCATAAATCGTTTGCACGCCCGGCGAGCGGCGCGGAGCGCGGTCCGTGGAGCCGCTCTGCGAATCGGTTTTTCCAACAAAAAAAAAAAAAGCAGAGGAACTTGGCGGCTGTCGTGTGGACCCTCTCATCAAAGCCTCGCGCTGATGAGTTTGTCGGGGCTCCCTCTCGCCGTTTGGAGTGGCGCTGGCACCCATGCGCGGCGTTCCGCATTCCTGCTTATTTAGTCGTCACATCATTAGATTGGCGCGCGTTCCTTTTCAAGCGCCTGAAGTGGGTGCTGAGAGAGAGAGGATAGAGAGAGAGAGAGAAAAGAGAGAGAGAGAGAGAGAGAGGGGAGAGTGAGTGAGAGATAGAGGATAAAGAGAGAGAGGGGAGAGTGAGTGGGAGAGAGGATAGAGAGAGAGAGAGAGAGAGAGAGGATAGAGAGCGAGAGAGAGAGAGAGAGAGAGAGAGAGAGGATAGAGAGAGAGAGAGAGAGAGATAGAGAGAGAGAGGAGAGAGAGAGGAGAGAGAGAGAGAGAGACGAGAGAGAGAGATAGAGAGCGAGAGAGAGAGGATAAAACACGTTTGTTCAAATGGACTCGCCATAATTGGGCGCCTTTGCGCGAGCTAGCTGGAGTCCGCGCGCAGTCCGTGCTCAATTAGGGCTCGCCGCGCCAAATCCTCCCTGGACCGCAGTCGCCTGGCTGCCGACCGACCGACCGACCGCCGCGCGTTCTGACGGGCGAGAGCAGCGCCCGGTTTGACAGCCTCTCCCCGCCTGCGTCCCCGAGCGCCCGCCGCCGCCAAGATCGATTCTCGGGAAGCGGAGAAATGGCGCCGCGTCGTCCCCCGAGAAGGGAACGCTTCTTAGCGTGCGTGTGAAGCCGCCGCCGCGCAGCCGGCCTGGGGCAAGCGGACTGAGCGCCAACTCCGCCGGTTTCGGAGATGCGTCTTAGCGCCCCCGAGGTTTAGCGGCCTTTTCGCGGGTCCGGAGGAGAACGGAGGAAATGGCGCCGGCTGACGTTACGAATTCCCCACCTGATTCTCCACGGTAACGAGGTTCAGGCTACAGAAGAAAGAGTAATCGGCCAGGGGGGGTCGGGGGGGGGGGAGACAGAGAGGCTGGTGTCGGAGGTGTGCAAGCTTTTCAAAGCTTTGGAAGGATTTGAAGACATTTCCGAGGAGGACACCCTTATTAAAGTAAATCTCGGCGCTCAGCTGCGGGCGGAGATGTGATCCAGGGCGGAGCTGAAACCCCAGTGCATTCTGGGTGTACAGTGCCAAAGTTGCCTACTGCTAGTTGCACAGAGAGAGAGAGAGGGGGGATTAATCCAGGTACAATGGTGCCAGTCTTCAACATCAGGGACTGAATGATATTTAATGAACTAACTCTCTCTCTCTGTCTCTGACTCTCTCTCTCTAATTAAATACTGATCTGGATTTAATGCAATCAAAAAGGATATGAAAAGGGCTTAGTGAGAAGTGTGGGTGTGTGTGTGTATGTGCACATATAGTAACACTTTTGTGCACATACACACACACACACACACACTTCTCACTAAGCCCTTGTGAATACATTGAAAAAATGCAGATTGTTCTTTTATGAACATGTGAGTGTCAGCTCATTGCAGAATGCACTAAAACCATGAGCCCTGGACGTTTTATCTTTGAATAATGGGACTCTGTCCAAGATAGAACAGGCAGCAAAAATGATCAGACAAACTGTGTGGGAGTTCTACATTTCCACATGGTATGACATGGCAGTGTATATCACAGCATTACTTGGGAGCATTTGAGTGACAGGATCAGGGGGGGAAAAAAAAATGAGTCGGTGAGCGCCGCTGTGTCACATGACCTCTGAGGTCATCGAGCGCTCTAGGAGCCACGACTCAGTGCTAATGACTCACAGCTCCTGCTCGCTGAGTCGACCGGCTCCTTCTTTCCGCCAACTCCGATTGCTCGGAGATTTTTCCGCTGTGTTGTGACGCGCTGTCACTCAAAAGGAGTGGTGACGCGCGCGGGTGACTTTACTGGGCTACAGTGCGGCCCTGCGGGGTCCATCACGCAGGAAGTGACACTGAGCCGTAGAAAATGAAACGCATAGCCTACTTGCCGGGCCAGCTGGTGCCTCGTCTAGTCTCGTCTCGTCCGTGTAACGACCTTTTTTTTTTTTGAAAAAAATTTTTTTTTTTTTATAACAGTTTCCCTGTTGGATTTGGTTTCTTATCCGTCAGGCTCTTTCTGCAAATGGATGTTTCAGCCGGCGAGATTCAGCAAATAGACAGAGATTGTCCCTTTTTTTTTTTTTTTTTTTTTTTTTTGTACAGTCCGACGGCTGTTCTGCTAGCCCCTGGTCCTGTGGGATCTGTCCCCAATCATCGCGTAATGCCTCAGAAAGCTGCCGGATGTCGCCGGAACCCGCGAAACGGAGACGCAAGCCGCAGGATCTGTGGTGTTGCAGTCAACGGGTCGTTCAGGTCGACTGGGGAATGTGCTTCCTCACAAATAGAAACTTTATTTGTTGCTCGTTCATTTAAAAAGAAAATGGCCACGACCTGTCAATTCCATTTATTATTCTACCATTTTGGTGAAGCAGACACCTGACTAATACTTTGATCCTGTTTGCCCATGTGAAAATGAGTATGCTGAAGTATACCTGAAGTATACTATTTTATACTCAAGAATACTTGAAGTACAATTACGTTTATGTAATTATGCTTCAAGAATGCTGAGTATAGTATTTTTTCCAAATGAGTGATCTATCCAGCCCTACAGGAGTATAAAGAAAATATTCAGCCAGATAACAGTTTATTGCATTCCAGACAATTTCTTTCAGAGGGGAAAAAAAACTGTACTGACCCTCAAGGAATGAATTATTCCATCATATTTTACATGAAATGACAGGCAGTCAGCAGATGCTCTTGTGCAGAATGACTCAGAAGTGGAGAACATGAGTTTTTATCAGAAATATAAAAGTGTGACGCCACCAGAATAAATAAATAGGCAGTGAAAGCTCATGTATAAATGAAAAGTGTGAAGTTAGCTGAAAAAAGCAACAATTTTTGCAAACAAAAAGTATTCCAGTACATCAGGTAACTGTATATTTAACCCTTTTAAGGGTAGTTTAAAAAAATGTTTTTTGAATGTTCAGTTAAGAACATTCTAATCACATACAGTATTTGATTATAAGAGCAGGTCATATCATAATGGTTCTTATTAATAAGCCCTACTGTTTATCTACAGGGTCTCATCCAAGGCCTTCTCTGTGTTAAAAGCTACACTTTCACTGCTTTTTCATTTGATTAGATTAATCTCTTCTTCTCCGTGTTCTTATTTATGCTCAGCTTCATTTTAATATTGATAATTACATGATAAAATTTTGTAATCTTTAAATAAGTTAGCTTATAAAGCCTACTGAATATGCTATTTAAGGGGTTCAGACCTGCAGTATTTCCCCTTTGCCATTGAAGTATAACGCAATGTCTCTGAATTTGATACTATAAACAATTTAGGATCGCATAACCTAGAATTTAATGGTTGTCACTAAAAATTATTTGAAAATGTGGGCTACAGTAGATTTTTGTAACCGACTGTGCATTTTATTGTGTATCACAGCAGTGCAGATTTGTCATTGTGTATACCCACTGACAGCAGTGCTCCAACATCATCTGAACTGCTAGTTGTTCATGCTTGCTTAGTCATGTTTTGTTTCAAATTAAGACTAGGAGGAAGTTCAGAAACAGCGGTGAATAATGTCGCGTGCCACGTAGGCTAAATCCGTTTATTAGGACTGAAGGGCGCTGTAAAACAGCTTAGCTCGAGCGTTCGCGTTTGCTGACTGAGGCGCACGCTCTTCGAATTGCAATTCTCACGATATCTTCTGTCTCACGATTCCTTTTCCGACTGCATCGGCACGTATTTCAGTGGAGAAAAGTGTATTTTAGAATTTAAAAAAAAAAAACGGTGTCTCCTCCTTCGAGAGTGCGCTGTAGGGGTTCGGAAATCACAATGGAGTGATGACGTGCGAGAGGACCGCATCATTCCGGAAAGCGAGTGTTTGGAACCGCTCCGTCTTGTTAGTTGTCAGCCGGCACGCTGGACTCCGCCCCCCCTGTGCCGAGCGCATCAATTCCTGCAGACGCACGAGGGCTCGCCACAAATCAGAAACCCGTCTCCCGCGAGAGCCGCTTGTCGGCGGAACAGATGGAGGATTTACGACGCGCGTTAAAGAGGCCTCGGAAGAGAAACGGATGACTCGGAAAGCGCGGAAGGAACCTTTCAGGAATCGGAGACGCTTCGACGGGTGTTTAATTCGATCCGTGACGCGGCCTCGAAAAAGATGCGGAGGCCGCCGCGCCAAGCTGTGCCGGGTCAGCCGTGAGCCGACGTGACGTCAGCGCGACAAAAGCGGCTCCGTCACTTCGCCTGCAAATATTGTGAATTTTGTTTGCGGTTGTTCCTTCGACTGCCCCCCAACATATCATCACCTGAACACAATGATTGTACTGTGTTAATTAGCTGCTACACCTCTTCCAAAATCCCTACTGCTTTTCTGGGCAGTTTGTAAGATCTCCAATCTTGATGACTCAGGAGATTTTCCATAGATGTATTTCTGTTTGTGTAAGAGCGGCTCAATAAATGAAGTAGCACATTTTTAAAAAAATGATTCCCAGTTCACCTTTGGCCATACCTTCTGTTTAATATCGTATCCCACACATACCGTTGTGTAGGAGTCAGAGAAGAGAAGGGAGCCAGACACACAGCTGTGCTGCTGCTGCTGCTATGATCTTTAAAAAAGTTTATTGAAACTGTATTTCTAGTTGGCCGGTTCACATATGAAATTTTATAACCGGGACCCTGAACACATTTTGCAAGAAAGCCTGACAATTTGACATGCCTAAGGCCAATGTTGTAGGATATTGGCTTGCATCCTACCAGAGTAAACTGCAGTTTGTTTTATTGGGCCCCTTGGTGCTAACCACAGATTCTGCCGTCCTCAGCTTTTTTCCTTTTTTTTACTAGCTTGGGCTGCAAATGTAAAAAAAAAAAATTTTTTTTATTACTTTTCAAATTCAAGTAAGTTTTCACATATCCATATAATACACATGAAATATCCGTCCATAAAACCGGCTGCACCGCAGGTAGCTTATGATGGCTTTAAATCGTTAACGGGGCCCCGCGGCCTGGGGGGACACGTTTCCTGTTTGCCCAGCGACTTCCTGCTGAAACACAGCCACAAATCTGGTGAGGCAAAAGACCTGGTGGGAGCCAGGGGGAATTTAATGATATTTGCAGTGAGAATGTCTTGATGAAACGGCACACCATCTTTTTTTACAGCTATAATAAGATACATCGGTGCCTTTTAGAAATTGTTTACTTAGCTGTACATACAGTTTGACTGTGCTGTGAGCATGCTTTATTTAAAGCCGCCTTGTTAAAAAACCTTAGGTAGAGAGTAATTCAGGTAATACATCCACATTTATTGAATGACAAACCAAAGTATAAACTTGTTTTTTTTTGTCAATTTATACCTACAACAACGCAAAAAGTTAGTTATTTTGACGAAAGTTTTACTTGAACTTTCGTCAAAATAGCCTACCTTTGGCTTTAATTAAAATTTAAAAAATTATTGGAAGTCTAACCAATCAGGTGGAGGGGTAGTTAAATCTTATGACTGACATATTATCTACCTTAAGTTTTTTAAAAACCACAGCTAGCCTAATACCATTGGCCTGTAGTGTGAGTAAAATAGACTCTAAAACTGCAAGAAATATGGCAAAGAAGGCGTTAGGGTTAGATGTGCGGGGCCAAGTAAATACATTGTGACAAGTTTATTACCCGTGAGAAATTGCAAAGAAGCTTAAGGTGCAGTGCTGCTAGCGAATGGAGTCAGGTGTGCCAAATCAGAGTTGAAATGAAAACCTACTTGATGGTAGATTTCAAGGAACAGGATTAGTCACCACTGCATTGCTGCTTTTAGTCACTCTGGATGACAGGGTCTCATCACTTGGGGCAACATAGCTCAGGAGGTAAGACCGATTGTCTGGCAGTCGGAGGGTTGCCGGTTCAAACCCCGCCCTGGGTGTGTTGAAGTGTCCTTGAGCAAGACACCTAACCCCTAACCGCTCTGGCGAATGAGAGGCATCAATTGTAAAGCGCTTTGGATAAAAGCGCTATATAAATGCAGTCCATTTACCATTTACCATTTACCATCACTTCCCCTGCTGGTCAGTCGAGTGCCTGCAGTTCCTCCCGTTGAGCTGCACATGCAGGGTCCTCCTCCAGCTCGTGTCTGTGCGCGCCCGACTCCCCAACGGCAATGCGATAAGAAGCAGTGGCGGACATGACTTACTTTGGAGGAGAGGCCGGGCTTGTCTGAGCGCCTCAGAATTGATAGAGGTTGCAGCAGTAAGAAAAAAGTGTAGAGAAAAAAATGGGGGGAAAAAAAAAGAAAAAAAAAAAAAAACATCCACCGGAAGCAAAGGAAGTGAATTTGGGTCATGGACTCCAGCGTGTAACTTTAGCACATTCATGTTCATATTTTGCAAGGCCCGTGTGTCATTAGCGCTAATAGAAATAACAGACATTTCACTTGAACCATTAGGGTTCGTTCATTTAAAATCCTAAAGGAAATGCCCCAGAGGTCCCGGTTGTTTGCCGTGGCCCAGAGACCTCTGCATAATTCAGCTTCCTCCCGCTGAGAAGTTTATCGAGAGAACGTAATTGGCACAGTTCATATTATTCACTGACCCTGTGGGAGAGAAGCACAAACTCCAGAGCCCCACACTTGTGAGTTTTATTCACTGCTGATGATGTAATTATCAGACAGCCAGGCTGACCTGCTGCTCTGCTACAGGTGACCTGGGGTGGCGGGGTGGGGGGGGTGGGGGGTGTCTTCATTAGACTCAGGTGAGGTTTGATTTTGACCCCCCTCCCACCCCACCCTCCTCCATAGAATGCCTCTTGCTATTCTTCACCTGCCACCATCATTGCAGTAACAACATGAACCCAGCCAGCCTTGACAGACATGTGTCTTAATTCACTTGGATTACAAAGAGGAGAGAGAGAGAGAGAGTGAGAGAGAGCTAGAGAGTGAGTTCATTAGGGTTATAGCAGAGAGAAAGAGAGATGTGGACTTTACCATTTGAAAGAGGGACACACGGGGCTTTTAAGAGAGAAAGAAAGTAAGGGAAGGAGAAAAACAGGTAGAGACGTGGAGAGATGTGGACATTTATGCTACACCTACACTGCTGAAGAATGTTGTGTGGTCTCATGGGGTGGGGTCCTGGGTGGGGCCCATGAGGCTGTTAATACATCTGAGGGACTTCAGTATCCCTGACGCCTCACAGCCAGAAGGTACGGGGTTCGAATCCCACCCGAGGACCTTTCCGTGTCGAGTCTGTGTTTTGTTCCCGTGCACACGTTTCCTCCAGGCACTCCGGTTTCCTCCCACAGCCCAAAGACATGCAGGTTAGGCTGAATGGAAAATCTTAATTGCCTGTAGGTATGAGTGCGTAAGTAAATGGCGACATAGCTCAGGAGGTAAGACCGATTGTCTGGCAGTCGGAGGGTTGCCGGTTCAAACCCCGCCCTGGGCGTGTCGAAGTGTCCTTGAGCAAGACACCTAACCCCTAACTGCTCTGGCGAATGAGAGGCATCAACTGTAAAGCGCTTTGGATAAAAGCGCTATATAAATGCAGTCCATTTACCAGTCCATTTAAATGGTGTGTGGGCCCTGCGATGGATTGGTGGACTGTCCGGGGTGTATTCCTGCCTTTTGCCCAATGCATGCTGGGACAGCCCCCCCCCCCAACCCCGAACCCACCCCTGCAACAACCCTAACCAGGAGAAAGCGGTTTACAATAATATGGATGGATGGGTGGATTGATTGATGGATGGATGGATGGAAGGATTTCATGCACAACATGATGGTTGTTTGGGTGCTTTTTGAGTGACCTTTGGATAATGAACAGGACACAGAGCTACTTTCTGGTTGCAATATGCACATGCTGCCCAGCCTGTGCACGTGCTGCCCAGAAACACGATGAATCACTTTAATGAAGAGTTGGGAGCAAGCAGATTTTTCAAAGCTTGCCATTCACCATGAAGTAACAGCCGTTGAAAGACGTGTGGAGCTTGTGGAGCTGGCAGCTTTGTCGCTGATAAATCGAACTCCCAAAAACGGAACACTGCTCCGAGCGATTGCAGTCACAAGACAGGGAGCCGAAGCTCTATACGTGGCCGCTGTTTTCAATTATTTTCTATTTTGAATCACCGTTATTTTAAGGTTGCCTGTGTAGGTGACGCAATGCTTGCAATAAATATTTCTTATACTGCAATAATTTGATAATTTGGATAGATTAGTTTAAAATACTTTAAGACATGCATTTTACGCAAACGCATTGGAATATGCAGTCACCTTCAGTTTGCATTGCAACACTTTCCTTTATTATTCAATGTAGTGTTGTAACAAGTATGGATTTTTTTGCTAGGTCTACAATGCATTTCCAGGCCACTGCATCTGTAGTTGCTGGCCTGGGAATGCATGCTGTCCTGGTCTGGTGCATTTGCTCATGTTCATCAGGTGAATTTACCTATGCATATTCAGGTATACTCACTGTGTTCCCCTGCACAGTAGAACACTCCAGATAACTGCGTCTGTTGAATGCGTGCAATGTCATCAGTATCATGTATGTATCATGTAGCTGGCAGCAGTGGAGAGGACTGGCTGATGGCTGATCATTTTCCCTCTGGAAATGGCCTTTCTCTTGGAGAGGGCTCCACTAAAGTCCACCACTTTAGTGGCTTGTTTGATATTCCCTGATAACTGCCTGCTCAACCCAATGATAGACCTCATTTCACTTAAAGCAGCCCCATTGGAAAAGCTTGTGGAACAGTTAAACGGTGCAATTTAATGGATTTACGTCACGTTGGAAAATGTTAACGTTTCATGCACGTGAAGTATCAATGCATCTGTTCACTGAGCGTCTTTGTGTTAAATCCGGATATCCGTTTTTAAAAATGTCTTCTCTGCTGTTTCATTAAGGATCGGATCTCAAATGTTCTCAGAACTGCAAATCTGTTTTAAAGTTCAACCTTTCAAAGGGATGGCAGGAATGCTTCATACTGAGCTTTAATGGACCGTGAAGTGTTCACATCCAGGCTGTGGAGAGCGGGTTGTGTTTAAGAGCTGAAGAGAAGTGTGTGTGTGATATTCATCACTCACACATTACCAGTCACACTGAACAGTGTAGTACTGATATGGGGGCTATTGCAAATGAAGGTAAATCATGGGGAGGGGGTCAATTAAACCCCTTAGACCACAGAACTGCATTACAACTGGATCAGCTATCCGAATCTGTGAGATAAGAATTAGCTGCTCCAGTTGTGATGCAGTTCTGTGGTCTGAGGGTTTAAAGTTGAGGTTTAAACTCCGGCTAAGTACCCTGTAATTGACTCCGTATGTCTCAGACCACAAACTGGATGAATGTCTCTCTCAAAGAAGAGGTTCTCAGTCCCAGGACATCTCCTGACGAAATAAAGGTTAAATGGACCATAAAATGAAGGTCACTGGATGAGTCCATGTGACAATTCTAGACTGCAAATGATTTTCAAAATTCTGGAGCTAGCCACTTAGCATAAAATGTTTCACTTCTTAATAGCACTTCTCAAGTTGTTTTTAATACCGAATGTTCTGAATATTCAGTTATTTCTCTCTTGCTATTTTCTGTTTGTGTTCAAAATGCTGAAGCTGTTTGGTGCATCGTTGACCTTGCTTGTTTTGCGGAGTACACACAAGTAATACATAATACAGGAAATACACATGTAGGGCAATGTGCTTCAGTCATTGTGGATTATGCAGTGAAGTGCAAACAGTGAAAGCTAGCATACCCGTGCTGGTGGCTCTCCAGTATCAAGGCTGGCTACACGAACACACAGTGCTTGTACCAGTGGTACACCGGAATGAAAGAGGTCTGACCCTGACATAAAGCCTGAAGCTGTTCACATTATACTTCAGCATACTCATTTTCACATGGGCAAACAGGATCAAAGTATTAGTCAGGTGTCTGCTTCACCAAAATGGTAGAATAATAAATGGAATTGACAGGTCGTGGCCATTTTCTTTTTAAATGAACGAACAACAAATAAAGTTTCCATTTGTGAGGAAGCACATTCCCCAGTCAACCTCGAAGAGAGAGAAGTGAATGCCGGCGTTGCTGAACATCGGCCGCACGGTTACTGTCTGGCCATTAAGGCGGCGGTTGAAGAGAACCGCTTCAGACGCCGTGGACGACGACGACGACGACGACGAGGAGTCGCGCGCGGCTCACTTAATGCGGAGAAGCCACTTGAAAAGGTAGCAGGGCTAATGAAAATGAAATTGAATTCTGCCTGTGCTCCGGGTGGTCTGCCTGCCGCTCTTTATCAACGCGCTGGATTCGGAGGTGCGCGCTGAAATGAAGGAGCGTCTACTCCAGGTGAAGACCGGTTGTGTTCTGAGTCATGTTTTTTTTTTTTTTTTTAAAAAAGGCTCCCTCCAGGATGAGGGCTGTGAAACAGCACTGACTGAAGGCAAAGGCAGGACTTCCTGATTAAAAAGCCGTGTGAACAGGACATGTCCAGCTAATACTCTTTTGGTTAGACTCTGTTCAGTACGAAAGTAGAACTGAGCAAAACACTTTGTACCAGGTGTCTTTGGTGTGTCTGGCTGAAGCCTTCCCTGCAGTCCATATAAAAGTCGATTTCCAGGTCCTGTCACACACACACACACACACACACACACACGCACTTTCACAAACAGACACACACACACACATTCTCTCACAGACACACACACACGCACTTTC
Organism: Anguilla japonica; assembly: GCA_025169545.1. Lineage (NCBI taxonomy): Eukaryota > Metazoa > Chordata > Actinopteri > Anguilliformes > Anguillidae > Anguilla > Anguilla japonica. The sequence continues at coordinate 61,849,312 of CM045887.1, read as the reverse complement.
ACAAACACACATACACACACGCGCACACACACACACAGACAGGCACACACAAACACCCACTCTCACATACACAAACGCACATGCACACACACACACACACACACACACACACACGCACAGTAGTTATTGGATACTGAAATCACTTTTATGGTTTGTTATGTCCCCAGCCCTCTTAATGGTGGTGGTTGCCTGGACACACTTGCATCATGGTCCTATGTTCCTTTTTCTGGTTATATCTCAGCCATGTGTGGGCAGTATAGGGACTCATTATGAACAGGAAGAAAACTGCTGATTTCAGTTACACATATGCTACGTTTTAGTGACTAATGCAATGAGGGACACGTAAGTGTGTGTGTGTGTGAGTGAGAGAGACGTGTGTATGTGTGTTTTGGCGTTTTGATGACTAGTGTAATGAGGCGTGTGTGAATGTGAGTGAGGGTGTGTGTGTGTGTGTGTGTGTGTGTGTGCTTGTGTGTGTTTTTGTGTCATTCTGGTGTAATGACTCTCTAATAGTGGTGTCAGGTGATGTTTAGCTCATGTACATATTTAAGCACAAAGCAAAAGGAAGTGCTGATCGGTTTGAAGTATTTGTCCATACACTTGTAAACTCAGCATTTCTGTTTTGGGAATATTTGTTGTCATATCCGGATAGAATATGGCATAGTTGGCTTATACTCTGCCCTGCCCTACCAAGTGATACGACTTGGATATGCAGTGAAATACAGTAATTAGCACAGCATGGAGAAAGATGTTCTGTTGACCTCAAGATTGCCCTTTAAAGTTTATTTCCGCGGGGGCCTTTGGCATTTGACTCCCCTGTTGGACGTGCCCTGTCCCAGAGTGATGAGTGTTCATAAAACGGATGACGGCCATCTTAGTTGCCAGCTCACACCTCCACTGCCATTACACTGCATTCAGAAGCCAAAATGCCAGCGTCACAAACACTCAGGAAAAACTACTTCAGGTTCTCTATGGACCCCAGGGGACATTTTCAGTTGGACACACCAAAGTAATGGACACTTGGTACATAAAAAAAACATTCAGTTTCATTTTCACGTAGAACCATATGAATGTTACTCATTTGACAGCTATAGACTAAATGTACCGCCCCATATTTTCTTCCTCTTTGTTCGGAGAGCTCCTCCCCACTCCTCCCCCCCCCCCCCCCCCCCCCCCCCCCCCCCCCCCCCCCCCCCCCCGGATGATGCCCCCCCTCTACCCACCCCCCCCCCACCCCCCCCCCCCCCCCCCCCCCCCCCCCCCACCCCCCCCCCCCCCCCCACCCCCCCCCCCCCCCCCCCCCCCCCCCCCCCCCCCCCCCCCCCCCCCCCCCCCCGACTCCTCCTCAGCTGTAGACCTAAATAAAATAGACATGAAACAAACGCCATGGTAACTGGAGCCCGTATGATTCCGACCGGGTCGCCTGGCTTTCATGTGTGTCATCAATAATGCAAGGGGCGGGGTGTAGAGTTCCCTCCGCCCCCCACCCCCCACCCCCCCTGGGGGCGTGGCTCAGAGGCGCTCAGACGGAGCCGTCTGGTTCGGCAGCCGGACTCGGCCCCGGTCCCCCTCCGAGACGCGCGTCCACCACCGCGCGTGCTCGGCGGTGAAACGGCAGGACGCGGGGCGTTCCCGCTCAGCTGGGACGATGGTGTGCATCGCTAACGGCGACGGCGTGGGGTGCGGCCCGAAACCCGGCGACGACGACGACGACCCGCAGGCAGGGGGCGCAGGTGCGGACCCGGAACCCGACCCGCAGGTGACCCGCGAACGACCGTGCCGCCCGGGCCCGATTTTAACACTCGCTCAGTGTTGATTTTAACGCTCGCTCAGAGTTGATTTTAACACTCGCTCAGTGTTGATTTTAACGCTCGCTCAGTGTTGATTTTAACACTCGCTCAGTGTTAAAATAAGGCTCTCTTCGGTTAAAGGGACGGTCATGCGTGCAGATTCACAAGCACTGTGGGTAATGTAGCGGGCTGGTAGCGGTGAGCAGTACAGCACACCGTGCTAAACGCACACACACAGGTAGGCCTGTGTCAGGTATGGTGGTGTTATTGCACTTTTACGCTTGCTTTGGAGCGGTTACATTGCACAGGTATCCGCTAGCTCCATCTCTCCATCTTCATCTGGTCACTTTTCTCAGGTAAAATAGTGCAGTAGTGCTGTGTTGTGCGCTCGTGAAAATCTCTTATTTTTGACGCGACGGGTTCAGTGAGGCGCCTGAAAGCCGCTGCAGTGAAGACCTCTGGGTCTACACGGTTCATTCTGCGCCCTTACATCACACAGGATTCACTGCGTGAATGTCCTCCGGTCTGAAAAATACGAGCTTGCAACTCAGATGGAGGTGTGCGTGTGTGTGTGTGTGTGTGTGTGTGTGTGTGTGTGTGTGTGTGTGTGTGTGTGTGTGTGCGCGCGCGTGATGGATGTAGATTTATGTGTATCTTAACAGAATTTGAAATGTCAGACCTGAGCCATCAAAGTAGACCGTCCACGGCTACAAGTGCCAATTACTAAGTTTTATTTTTGGTCGTCTTGGGGAAAACGTACGTAAGTCCAGGACTGGAGAAGGTTGCAAATTGCAGGGCTGTCCAAAAATAGAGCAGAAACAGCTAGGTACGCACAGCCCGGTTTCCACCTCTGCGAGCCAGCCTCTGTTATTCAGTGTGCCTGAATAACGGTTATAAGACAACGCTGGTAGGCGGATTGGTAACTGAGAATGTGGATGGGCCATGGCCTTTCTTCAGTTATGGGGTGTAATATATCTCTGTCATAGAAATGGCATGAATGTGTTGTATAAGAGAGTTAGTATGGCCTTCATTCATGGTCTGAAATAGAGAATTGGAGTGCACGTATGTGTTGTGTAAGCGCTAGTATGGACTTTATTTGTGGTCTGAAATAGAGAACTGGAGTGCATGTATGTGTTGTGTAAGCGCTAGTATGGACTTTATTTGTGGTCTGAATTAGAGAACTGGAGTGCATGTATGTGTTGTATAAGAGAGTTAGTGTGGCCTTTATCTGTGGTCTGAAATAAAGAATTGGAGTGCATGTGTGTATTGTATAAGAGAGTTAGTATGGCCTTTATCTGTGGTCTGAAACAGAATTGGAATGCATGCATGTGTTGTATAAGAGAGTTAGTATGGCCTTTATCTGTGGTCTGAAATAAAGAATTGGAGTGCATGCATGTGTTGTATAAGAGAGTTAGTATGGCCTTTATCTGTGGTCTGAAATAAAGAATTGGAGTGCATGCATGTGTTGTATAAGAGAGTTAGTGTGGCCTTTATCTGTGGTCTGAAATAAAGAATTGGAGTGCATGCATGTGTTTGTATAAGAGAGTTAGTGTGGCCTTTATCTGTGGTCTGAAATAAAGAATTGGAGTGCATGTGTGTATTGTATATTGCCAGTTGGCGTGGGCCTGTGGGTTCCATGAGACCCTGTACCCAAGGAAAATGGGTTGCAGTGCTAAAACGGTTGAATGTCAGGAAAAAGAAAAGGGCTTCCACTGTAAAATAAAATCCCTCATTCACAGTTGTCATCGATTCCTCGATTTGCTCAGCTCACACTAATCAGGGAAAACGTGGGACGTGAGACAGGCGGTTGGTCTTTTCAGTCAATATTGTGAATAATATTGGGTTGTGTGGAACTACTTTATCTGTGATGATCCCTACACTACTGAAAATTCTGATGCATTTTATTTTCAATTCTAAAAATATTAAACACCCCCCCCCCCCCTCCCCAATACCCCCTTGTTGTCTTTGACTTGTTTTTGTGCCCATAGTTGTGAAGTGAAATTCTTAATTTCATTGTTTCTAATATTAATGAATCGATTCTCATATCAAACGGTGCATCTGGTTTCACGAGAGTGGCAGTGGCAGTTTACTCCGCGAAGACTAATAGACTTGGTGTGGTGGATCAGCTTGTTTTAAGGGCAATTATCAAGGACAGAGCATCTGCTTACCTTCCTTATGACAAACCGGCTGCTCATCATTTCGCACACGGGCATAGGGTTGCGTACCAAACCCTGGGCTCCGTTTTAGCATCTGCAGGTATATCGACAGAAAAAGCATAAATATAAAGCGCTGCGTGATGCGAAGCAGTTCATCACTCAAATAAAGATAAATGAACAGTCGTGATTTATGCATAAAACGAAGTCTTGGAATGCCGCTTGCGTTATTTAGAGCACGTCCAGCGGCACAGGAAGATATACGAGGCGTCGTTACATTTTTTTTGCTCGTTTCTCTGCCCGCGCGTGCTGCGAACGCGGAATATATAACCGCCAAAGTGTGTAAAAACGATAGTGCCGCAGTGGAGAACGAATGTGTAAAAAATAAAACCGTCGCGTGTTTAAAAACTAAAAAAAGAAAACGAACTCAGTGGTGCTATTTTAAAAAACGAAACCCTGGGGAAGTTTTGGATTGGACATGTAGGCCTACTACTGTGTGAACTGGACTTAATGTGTTCATGGTTATGGATAACTGATGCATAATGTGTATGGTACCTTATCGGACCTGTGTTTTGTAGTTGTTCCAAGTTGTTCAGTATGCACTTCCTGGACAGGAAAGCAGCAATATAATCCGCAATACAACGTTACAACAGGGGGTGGCAGTGTAGGAGACTGGGTAAGAGACTGGCCTTGCTACCTGAAGGTCGCAGGTTTGATTCTCAGGTAGGACACTGTCAGTTTTACTTGTGTAAGTCGCTCTGGGTTAGAGTGTCTGCTAAACGCTAGTGACGTAAATATAATGTACAATAAAACAGTGATCGTGTAACGAAATCCTTAAGCCTTGGTCTGTTAAACAGCTACACTCTTCAGTTACTGGCCTAAAAAGTTATTGAACTTCACAAATGGTATTGGCAGGTGTGATTTTATCTCTTCCTGTAATATGCTCCAACACTGTCTTACCACATTGAGAGAATGGATGGGGTACTTTGGAAGTCCCCGACTCCCTTTCTTTTCAGAAGTGGGGTTTTATCTTTCTTGGATTTTGTCTGTTTGGATCTCTCTACAGCCCGTATTCATGGTGCCAAAGAGGAAAATGTCAGTTTTATGCACTTCCATTTCTGTTCATCTTCTTTTTTTTTTTTTTTTAAATCTTTTGAATTGAGCTTTTGTTTTGATTAGATGGGCTCTTTCTCAGAGTGGTGTGACCAGGTCAAGAGACTCGGGTGGGGTGGTGGGGTGGGGGTTAGGCCGGTGTACACAACTTTTTCCCTTTTAATTGAGGATGCATTTTAGGGTGTACGTGCTGGACGTGTCCTCCTAAATGAATTTCAACAGAAATTCTTACTAAAGACTGAAATGAAATATAGGCTTTGGACATGGACAAGAAGAAAAAAAAGATACTGAGGGCACCAGCTCGGTGTCCTCAACGACAGGCACGGCCTTGCTTACTCATATCAGCTCTGGGGGGGGGGGGGTTTCTGCGTATTTGTGGTTTCTGTATCCATTAATAATATTCGCGGGTAAAGTAAACGGCAATAATAATGAAAGCAAACATTTTTAATTTGATCGCAAAAAATAAGGGTCTCACCAAAGTCTTTTTTTTAATTGCCCCGTGAGTAGAGGCAAATTGACTGTAAATAAGTTGGCTGGCTCAGGATGTTACGTTGACACCAACTATATTTAGTGACGGGACTGGTTTGCATTAGAGGCTGTTAAACCACACAGGCAGTCCGCATTCATGGTGTATGTGTGTGTGTGTGTGTACCTGTGTATGATGTGTGTGTGTGTGTGTGTGTGTGTGTGTGTGTGTGTTCACCTGTGTATATGTGTGTGTGTGTGTGTGGTTTCTTCATTTATTCTTTTAATAGAATATGCCAGTGTAATGCTAATTTCTATGCTGGACATATGAGTAGTTTTTCTTGAATTTTTTCTTTTGTTACATATCAAATGACTGGCACGGACACGGAACCAGAGTTTGAATGGCCGATAGGAGCAGAGTTTATCCTCGGTCATTCAGTGACCGTACGTAGCGTCACCATTTTGCGTACCTCTAGCAAACCACTCCCAATCCGCTCCAGTAATCCGAACGATCGTAGTCAAATGAGGGACACCACCAACAAGGAAAGCGAATAGCGCCCGGCTCCGCTCGTTTTCCGCGAAATTCCCAGAAACAAAAAAATCTCGCCGTTTCGTTTAACCGCGTGTAACTTCGTTAAATGTTGCTACCTGGCTGAAGTTCCTTTGTTGCTCGCTTCTGTTAATTTCCATAAAGGGTTGTATTCATTACTGCTCTTCAGAATGCATGTGTCAAATGGCCTCCAGCACAACAACACTTCCTTGTTTATAAAACCCCAGTTCTCTGCACATTAGCCAAAATAAACAACAGCTTAGCTCTACATTGTACGATCAATAAGAAATTAATTAAGTGTTTACAAACCCACACACCGAATTCACTATAGGCCTATTTATGAAAATAATACTCAGTAGTGTCTGCGGTAAGCAATGGAGTCTAAGTAAGTCTCTTGGTACTTTTTTGAAATGATTTTTTATTTTTTATTTCCTGGTCAGGAATGAACATGCGGATTTTCTCACGTGGTTCTGTCTTATTTCCCTCCTCAGAGCGAGAAGCCTCCCAGGCGTTCGGGGAGTCGATCCAGCAACATCTCCAAGGTAACGGCGGAGTGTTCTCCCGCCTTTTGGGAAAAGCAGAGTGAGCGTAATTGAAGATACAGCACTTCATTCCCAAAGGGCTCTCTGCTTTAAAGCTTTCTGCATGCTTGTCTACTTAAGCCCAGCCACCTTGTGTTTTCCACAAATAAGCCAATTCAGTGTTTTTTAAGCACATAGTTTATAACTTTTTTCATTTTCAGATTCATGAAGAGAGATGAATCTGAAAGTAATTTTAGTTATGAATCTGAAAGTAGAGTAAATATCATGGGGTTACTACCACTTTGCATTTTCTTGTTTGACTAACATCCGTAAAGGCAACGACCCTGACTTTAGATGCAGCTGAAGATCTAGTTTTAGTAACCATGCAAACCAGAGGCTCAGGAATGGCATTTAAGGGGTTAAGTCGCAAACAGCGAGTACATCAAAACTTCCTGAATCTAGTTTCACTTTCTCCTGTGCTCACAGCTAGTTCTGTCTTTCTGCTATCACAATCATTTCTGTTTTCATGCTGGAACTATGACGATTTTTGACCACCGTAACCATTTTTTAAGTTACTGAATTGTCTCCAACAATGCATTTTTGTAAGAAAAAAGCCATGTTGTACGACTGGTCGTTGCAGGCGAGCAGTTCTACGACGGGACTGGGACACACCAGCGTTTCTCGGACGTCTGTGACTCCCTCTTCTCAGGACATTTGCAGGTAGGCGGTGGGAACGAGGGACTCCGACAGACAGGGAATCTGAGTCGTGTGAGCCTTGTTCACCTTGTGCTGTACCACACTGTGTCTTCTGCCTGTCCTGCAGTGTCCTCTGTGTCTAACACACGCATGCTGACTCCTGTCACAGCCATAACGTTCTAATTCTAACGCTTGTGGGAAATCAGTCTGATGTTGTTTTTTTTTTAATTTGTTTTTTTTTAAATTTTATTTATTTGGGGTGAAACTGGGCTTCAGTGTCATCAGATAACATTGCAGACTCGAATGGCAGACGATTACACGGGTGCGATTCTGCCGATTCTCCAGCACTTTGCCCCCCCCAGCTGTGAAAGTTATGGGGCAGAGGACCGTCCCTGTTCAAACAATAGCAGCTCACGGGCCCTTCAGCGCTGAGGCGCTGGCCCAGTGTTTACCAATCGGGCGGCACGTAGCGCGCGGCTGCCGCGCTTCCTGCTTAATGAGGAAACAGACATTTTCAGATCCTAATTGCCTCGGAGTTCAAAAGCAATTCGGCTCCGTTGCCGAGCAGGTGCCGGGGAACGGGAGTGCGCGTGTCAGTCGCACACCTACAGGAAGTCCCTCAGCCTGTGGCTGAGACGCTTAGGGTCTGAAGACCAGTAGCAATGTGACCGCTCGTGCTTCTGAGTAGAGGGTGAAGAGACTATGATTGGACAGACCAAAATATGAAAATAATAGTGACCTGCCCTAGTCACTGAAGTCACTGCCCCTGAAAGAAGCAGAGCCCCAAGTCTGAACCCCAGTTACACCTCAAAAAGCTTTTGATCCTCCCCCCTCCCCCCCCCCAATGTCTGTCCGACTATCACTTCACCCCCTTTTTTTTCCACTCTTCATTCTTCATCTCTGCATGCTGTCGCTGGCTCCGCCCTCCACCTCCGCTTGGCTCCGCCTCCCCTCAGCTCCTCCCACCCTCTGCCCAAAGTGGAGGAGGACTGTGTGGAGGAGCTCACCCCGGTCACGGTTCTGTCCCGCTCGGGCCAGCCTGCGGGTAAGAGGCAGGTGAAAAAGAGGCACAGGAGGAAACGGGACGTCCCGCGGGGGGGCGGGGAAAACAGCGGGGGCTCCGACCCCCAGGAGGAGTGCGTCAAGTACCGCGGCAACCCCCGGTGGGACAGAGACTCCTCCGACTCCTCCTCGGACGAGGAGGAGAGCTGGCGGGAGGCGCGTAACTGGGTTCGGGAGCGTCCCAGGAGGGGCCGGGGGGGCCGGGGGCGCCGGGACCGGGAGCAGGCCTGGGACGAAGGGCGGGACATGGAGCTGGTGTCGGTGGAGTCCCGGGACGGTCCGAAAGCAGACGAGGGGGACCGCACCACCCCGCCGCCCGCGGGGCAGGAAGAGGCCGGCCGCCCGGGCCTGAAGAACCGACGGAAGCCCCCGGCCAATCAGGAAGAGCGCGGGCCAAGCCCCGCCCCCTCGGCCTCGCAGAAGGGGAAGTCCGGGAGCTTCGAGGAGATTCTGAGCAGTGGGCGGAGCCATGGAAGCTCCTCCCCCCAGGAGGAAGACTGCATCGCCAGGATGTACGAGGAGATTGAGGCTGGGGAGGTCGCCCTGTTCGCCGCCCCCTGCCCCCCCTCGTCCCCCCCAGGCCTGAATTCGGCCTGTCCAGCCGGCAACAGCAGCACAGCCCAGCGGCTCCAGTGCTCGGACGATGAGTTAGAAGTGTGCAGGTCAGTCCACCCTGTAGCACCCTGAAGAGAAGTAGCCTCCCCCCCCACCCCACTAGACAAATATCCCCTCCCCCCTACCGGATAGAACCCCCCATTTTCCAGAAGGGGATTTGACGAACCAAGACGCAGTTCACGGCCGGATTAACGAATCGCGGGGAGGGTGGGGACACAGTGCTCTGTCGACCCTGACCGCCCATGAAAACAACCCACGAGTATAAAAGCCGGCTTGATAATTAGCTGAATGTTAACATGACTGCGTTTGGGATGTCCAATCACAGCACAGTGTGCGGTGCTCAGAGAAGGCATATTGACTCAAGTCCGTTGACAAAGATGACGAGCAGAGAAGTGAATTGACCGCGCTGTCAGTACTTATGTTCGCCCGTCTTTGCAAATAGACGAGAGCCAGAATGGACGTTGTTTTCATTATGGGCCTCTAAATGCCTTCACCTCAGCTGGCGGTAAAACACAAGAGTGCTGCTATTACTCTAGGAGGAGACGTCCATTCGAGTGAGCGATCAATCAGCCCTTCGGTCTGCCAGTCAATCATTCCAGCAAGCAATTAACCAATCACGTTCAGTCAGTTAATCAATCAGTCAAACGGTCAAGTCAGTCAAACAGTCAGTTGGTCAGTCCGCCGGGCATGAAGTGAGGGGGAGAGCACTACCTTTACTGGAAACACACTTCTGGGTATTGGAGGGCACAGTACAAGCGCGAGTGCTCGTAACTGCTTTGACCGAGAGGATGTTGTGTTAAATAGTCTTTCGAATGTGTGACACCGTTTTTTTTTATTTCGGTGGTAGCATTTCCTCATCTGGCTGCACATTTCGGTAAATGAGGCCATTTCTGCATTTTCGCTGCAGCACTTCTGAGCAGAGCGGTGTCCGCGTGAGGTGTCTGTGCTACAAGCTGCTTCCACTTCCCCCTCTCTCTCTCTCTCTCTCTCTCTCTGTCCCCCCATTGCTGTCTCTTTCACACTCTCTCAATCTATCTCTCTCTCTCTCTCTCTCTCTCTCTCTCTCTCCCCCCATTGCTGTCTCTTTCGCACTCTCTCAATCTATCTCTCTCTCTCTCACACACACTCTCTCTCTCAAATTCAAAATTCTTTATTGGCATGACAAGATATTTCTTATATTGCCAAAGCACAAGCATATACACAGGAATGAACATGTACAAGGAACACATCCTCTCGCTCTCTCCTTAACTCTCTCTCCCTCCTCTGTCCCTCTCTCCTTCTCTCTGTCTCTCCCCCGCTCTCTCCTTTTCTTTCTGTCTGTCTCTGCCTTTCTCTTTCTCCCT
>CM045887.1:61714004-61836504 GCA_025169545.1 Anguilla japonica | reverse complement strand
GATCAAGAGCTCCGACACACGCTGCTGCGAGCTCTGCAAGTACGACTTCATCATGCAGACGCAGCTGAAGCCGCTGCGCAAGGTAGGGGCCGCGCCTGCCCCCCGCACTGACCCTGCCCCCCTCGCACTGACCCTGTCCCCCCGCACTGACCCTGTCCCACCGAGCCTGCCCCCCGCACTGACCCTGCCCCCCCGCACTGACCCTGCCCCCCGCACTGACCCTGTCCCCCTGCACTGACCCTGCCCCCCTGCACTGACCCTGCCCCCTGCACTGACCCTGTCCCCCGCACTGACCCTGCCCCCCCCCCTGCACTGACCTGCCCCCCCGCACTGACCCTGTCCCCCGCACTGACCCTGTCCCCCCTGCACTGACCCTGCCCCCTGCACTGACCCTGTCCCCCGCACTGACCCTGTCCCCCTGCACTGACCCTGCCCCCCCGCACTGACCCTGTCCCCCTGCACTGACCCTGCCCCCTGCACTGACCCTGTCCCCCTGCACTGACCCTGTCCCCCTGCACTGACCCGGCCACCCCACACTGACCCTGTCCCCCACATTGACCCTGTCCCCCGCACTGACCCGGCCACCCCGCACTGACCCTGTCCCCCTGCACTGACCCTGTCCCCCGCACTGACCCTGTCCCCCGCACTGACCCTATCCCCTCACTGACCCTGTCCCCCCCACCGAGCCTGCCCCCCGCACTGACCCTGTCCCCCACACCGACCCTGTCCCCCCCACCGAGCCTGCCCCCCGCACTGACCCTGTCCCCCCCACCGAGCCTGCCCCCCGCACTGACCCTGTCCCCCACACTGACCCTGTCCCCGGCACTGACCCTGTCCCCCACACTGACCCTGTCCCCCCCGCACTGACCCTGTCCCCTGCACTGACCCTGTCCCCCGCACTGACCCTGCCCCCCACACTGACCCTGCCCCCCTGCCCCCCGCACTGACCCTGTCCCCCTGCACTGACCCTGTCCCCCCGCACTGACCCTGCCCCCCGCACTGACCCTGTCCCCCTGCACTGACCCTGCCCCCCGCACTGACCCTGTCCCCCGCACTGACCCTGTCCCCCGCACTGACCCCTGTCCCCCGCACTGACCCTGCCCCCCGCACTGACCCTGTCCCCCGCACTGACCCTGCCGCCCGCACTGACCCTGTCCCCCACACTGACCCTGTCCCCCGCACTGACCCTGCCCCCCACACTGACCCTGTCCCCCGCACTGACCCTGTCCCCCCCGCACTGACCCTGTCCCCCGCACTGACCCTGTCCCCCTGCACTGACCCTGTCCCCCGCACTGACCCTGCCCCCCCGCACTGACCCTGTCCCCCGCACTGACCTGTCCCCCCGCACTGACCCTGTCCCCCGCACTGACCCTGTCCCCCGCACTGACCCTGCCCCCCTGCACTGACCCTGTCCCCCCACCGAGCCTGCCCCCCGCACCGCCACCTCGCTAGCCTCCCCCCCCCCCTTACACCGGGGAGGGGTGACTAGCTACTTGTCTCTCTGCTCTCACACCAGGGAGAGACCAGTGACTGGGTGGCCAGTTGCCTGTTGCTTTACCACCGCTCCCAAAGCAAGGCTTTGACCTGGGAACTGTCGGAATTGTAAAAGCCGTTAGTTAGGTCATCAGAAAGGCAAATACTTATATGTTTATCTTCATATATACGCCACTCGACTCATATTTGCAATGGAATGGTATAGGGTGGGATGGTAAATGGTAAATGGACTGCATTTATATAGCGCTTTTATCCAAAGCGCTTTACAATTGATGCCTCTCATTCGCCAGAGCAGTTAGGGGTTAGGGGTTAGGTCTTGCTCAAGGACACTTCGACATGCCCAGGGCGGGGTTTGAACCGGCAACCCTCCGACTGCCAGACAATCGGTCTTACCTCCTGAGCTATGTCGCCCCATAGCTCAGGAGGTAATACAGAGTCACCTGGGATACAGAGTCACCTGCTTAGTGTGGTGCGGTTTGAGTGGGAAGTGGACATTAAGCAAATCAATGTTTTTTTTTTTTTTTCCCATGGCACCAAATAATAATCCCTTACATATTTTGTGATTTTTACGTTTTGCCGTATGGTGCGTTACATTTTTTATGAATTAATACAATAGAGAGGGGTAAACGATAACAAATCATGTTTATCCGTGAGAAAACAATAGTGCTTTCTTTGACCCCTTTGTACAGACAATGGATTGAGCGTTCTACTTTTAAAAATGAAAACAAGATGAAACAATAAAAGACAAACACCAATGCTGCCACCTATTGCTCTAAAGTCTGTCTAAATTTGGGAGGAAGGTGCAGACAGGAACAGCAGAAAAGGATGATGTCACTCAGGTGACATTAGCATGGCGTAGCGCTAACATAACACCAATAATGTCAGCGTGAAAATAAAGTGTTCTGTTCCTCCCTTGAAGTAAGAACCTCTGCGTTTTGAATGCAAGAACTGCTGAATTTATTTAAGAAAAAATCTGTACAAGTTATTCCATCAGTAAATAAAAAGTGTGGTTTTATTGCCCTTAAGTGTATACTTACGATAAGGGTAATTTATGAAAGTGTGTGCTCGGAGGGGAAAAAAACATGTCATGTGCTGTATCTTGCGCAAACTCTGTATAAGACAAACATTTTGTTACCATTCTTTCCTTTGAATGTAAAAAAAACTAAATCTAAAAAAAAAAAAAAGAACTGAGAAGATCATCAGCTGTTGAAGGCTCAGTAAAGGGGGGGGGGGGTGTGGGGGATGGGTTTTAAACCCAAACACGGGGTTACGTGGGCGTACATTTTCTCGTATCGGCAGGAGGTGAAGCCCTTCCCATAACGGCCCAGCTGGCCTGCTCGCACTGGCCCCTCCCCTGTGAGAAAGCCCAGCTCAGCTGCAGGGCTTCACCTGCTCGTTTATTATTGAGTACGGGACACATGATCAGAAGTGATGGTTCAATAGTTCGGGTTGCCGTGCTGAGAGGCTCTTTTAAGCTAATTTGGAACGCATCCTTCCTCTAGTCAACCACACACTTCTTCATTTCCCTCACACTTTAATAGAGGCTCAAAGTCCTTAGCGCTGACATTACTGCAATATTACTACGCGCATAATGTTTGTTTAAAATGATTTTTTAATATAATGTTTTCTTTAAAATAATTTTTTGGTTTGTCGCTTTGGATTTAACCCGAATAGTATCCACCCTTGTGTTTGCTTTGCCATAATTGGTTTTGAGCGGTGGGTCAGAATGTGTCACTTTTTTCAGACTGAAATTGAGAGAGAGAGGCTCATTTTTTCAGCTACATAAGAATGCACCGACAGCCTTGGGCAGATAAATACACAGAATTTAAATAAACTATGAAAGACTTGATTAAAAAATGTCAAAAGAGACGTATGTGCCTCTCGCAAAGTTAAGGACATCAAAGAGAACTGGACAAATAATGGCAAGCATTTTCTTTTTCCAAATTAATCATTTAAAGGCCTCTGGCCCTCTGATTTTATCAAAGTCTACAAAGTGTTGTTAAAATTCATTATTTATTTCTGTGTTCTGTGGCATTGAACACAATCAGCGGGAGGGTTAAAAGGACTTGAGAAAAAGCAGTTAAGAATGCTTGTAATTTAACTGGAATTGTAATTTAATTACAAATGCTTGTAATGTATGTTGTGTACAGTACACCTTAGCTACCTTCTTAAAATTAGCTGTTTATTATTCTGTCATTATTGGGAAGAATACTGATGCTACAGATGCAGACTTGGACAACTTCAGTTTTGAGACATGTGAATAATACTGCATTGTCTTTCCAATGATTACTGGTCAGGAATGCCTCTAATAAGGGACTCTGTTTCGTTTCTGGGTTACCAAATGGGGTAGCACTGTTGCCTCACAGCAAGGTCCAAGGTCCTTGGTTCAAACCCCCACATGTTCTCTGCGTGGGTTTCCTCCCACAGTCCAAAGACAGGCAGGTTAGGTTAATCATGGAGTCTGCATTACCCCTAGGCATGACAGTGTGTGCGTTCCCTGTGATGGACTGTTGACCTGTACAGGCTATATTCCTGCCCAGTGCATTCTGGGATCGGCTCCAGCGACCCTGAGCAGGTTGTCGGGTCAGGGGTTAGATAATGGATGGATGGTTACCACATGTATAGCCTAGGGCCCTGTTTTACGAAGCAGGATTACTGAGTTAGCTGAATAACTGCACTGAGTAAAACCTGGAACCCTCCCAAATATGGAACTGGGCTGAAGTAAAAAGATAATTTCTGGGTTTTACTTTTGCTTTGTGAAATACTCCCCCGGTCAATCCTGGGTTGAATTTTGGATTTTGAGACTCAACAGTGACATCTTGTGGTTCTCACTGTGTATGGCGCAGTCCACAGAACTATAACGTTGCCGTGGATATTAAATGCAGTTTTTCTTACCTTGAGAATGCACACATAATTGTAATAATTTAATATTAATATCATAATCATATTAATATTAATATGTTGTTGCTCTTTGATTCCATCCCCACAACCAAAGCCATGTCACTAGAAAAAGGGAAGAGATAGTCGCAGATGTGCTGGAATAAATTTGTCTCTTTCGATCTTTCCTGCCGAATGTTCTGGGTAAATTCCCATTCAGTAAGAAAAAAGGATGTCTGGTGGTTTTTGGTCTTATGGCTTTTTGAAAAGAAGAACATAATATATTTTTTAAATGTTGTCATGGCGCGAATAACATTTCTAGAGGCCTACCACCAGGGGCCTGATGCAGTCTTACCGCCCGTGCCCTGGGTAATCATTTTAATTACGTCCAGGTCACATCTTCAGTACATTGTTTTCTAAGGCGTATTACTGAACATTATTGCGTTTTATATTGTTATTAAACATCTAGCTGCTACTCTCAGTCAGAATTGTTCTGGGATTTCCTCCACCCCTGACCTGTCTGTAATCCACACCTGACTCATATCCTTGAGGACTGTGGAGAAAATAAACTTCCTTAGTCTATTGGACATTCATTCGAAAGTAAGAATGAATGTTAAGTATGACACATGAGCCAGTATCATTATCAATGACTATAGGAAACGTATTCTGACCGGACATTAGACAATAGTCCTGACCGTGCTGTGGCTTACATTACAGATATTAACCCTTTAAGGTGTAAGATCACAAATACATTGTCAGTAGTGTCATTAGTAATGTCATTAGTAATCATTGCAATATTGTTAAGTGAGCATTCTAATGCTGATGTAACATTCACCATTGGCAATTGAAAGCGATGGAGTTCTAGAACACTGACTTTAGAATTTTGAAGAAAAAAAACATTCCAAAAAAACCTGCTCTTCAAAGGGTTAATGAGGTAAAACTGCACTTTGCCGTGTTATTTTCGGAAGCCTGGGGGTGCGTTTTATGGACTGCGGCCTTTTTCCTCGCAGTGGGAGAAACTCCAGATGTCCGCGAGCGAGAGGAGGAAGATCATCTGCTCCGTCACCTTCCACATCATCGCCGTCACCTGCGTGGTGTGGTCCCTCTACGTTTTGATCGACAGAACGGCCGAGGAGATCAAGCAAGGAAAAGAAAACGGTACGGCCTTAATTATGGTGTCCCGTGCTCACCGTAGGTCAGCAGAATTACCTGTATCCCGAAGTAAAACCATGATATGCAGTCTGAGCATCTGAGAATAACATGGGAAATATTACATTTGGTACACATTTCTAAGCTACGTAATATACAGCAATTAGCACATACGAAAGGTGTCAACAAGAACTGGCCATGCAGAGCCCATCGAGACTTTGCCTGCTGCTTCTGAACATGCCAGTACACATTATATACATATACGTAAGCCACTCTTAAACTTAATTAGATTTTATATAACCTTCACATAATAAACCTCAGTCTGCACATTTCTTTAAGCATCTTTATCTGTCAAGGTGAGTCCACATGAGTTGTGAGTCTAATGTCTTTCTCTAAGGAGCTCTGGCTGAAAAAGGTATTTAAAATTGCACACACACACACACACACTCTCTCTCTCTCTCGCACACACACACACACACACACACACACACACACTCTCTCTCGCACTCGCACACACTCACACTCACGCACATACACACACACACATTTACCCTTCATATTTCGTCAGAGCCATCACCTCTGTCTGTCTGTTGCAGGTGTGCTGGAGTGGCCGTTCTGGACGAAGCTCATCGTCGTGGCGATCGGCTTCACGGGCGGGCTGATCTTCATGTACATTCAGTGCAAAGTCTATCTCCAGCTCTGGCGGCGGCTGAAGGCCTTCAACCGGATCATATTTGTGCAGAACTGCCCGGACACTGTCAAAAAAGGGGAGGAGAAGTCCGCCCCCCTCACACAGAACAACGGGAAGCACGACGCGGTCGAGGTGCCGGCGTGCCAGATGGAAACAAACTCTCACAGACCAGCAGGGGGCGCCGTCGTCGTCCCCCCCGAGGTCGCTCCCGTCTGACCCGGTGGCAGACAGCCAGTACCCGCTTATGTCTTGTCTGTTTCTTCGAGATGTGAAGTTTTTTGAAGTGCACAGCTATTCAGACAAAAAAAAAAAACACTTCAGATGACCCCAGTGGAGAAACGGCGCCCGTATGAAATGTTTCCAGGAAAACACAGAAACGCCCCCCCTCCACCCGTAATTCTTGAAGAAATTAGACGTGTCACGATAGTTTTACAAAACAAGCCAGCACCAAAGAGCTTGTGGAAAGAGGACCAGGAACTAGGCAGTGACACGCGAGTTCATTTTTAGGGAAGTACTTATTTTCTATCTTAGATAATATAGTTTTGGTTTGCACTGATATAAACCAGTATGACCAGTATAAACCAGTTTTTAAAATGAGCAATTCAAGAGATTTTAAACGACACAGGTGTCTATTGTGAGTATTCAGAGGCTTTGAAAGTGAGCAAACATATGCAGTTCATGAAAGGTGATTCAGTTTTAAGATACATTTGATAGAATACTCACATTACGAGAATGGTTCAGAAGATACGTTTAAAATTGGTTTTCAAACCTTTTGTTACAAACGAGTCTGATAGACGTCCTAAGCCGTTTAGTCTGGACTTCAGTGACATCACCTTAAAACGTTCCACCAGTATTGATGAGCAGCACAATGAATAAATTGTTTACACTTCTTTTTTCTAATGAATTCAGATTGGGCTGTTTTGACTGTGAACGGAGAATGTGAATTATGAAAGGAATATATAATTATCCTCCAGGAACATACTATGCCAGTTAGAGCGCAGACGTCATTCTTTACTTACTTGTTAAGTGTTGGCAAACCCGGCTGTGGGTTTACTACATGTGGAATTACTACATGTACATTAAAGGCAGTGCAATAAATTTGTGAATGTATCCAACAGGGTTTTCTGCACTTTCTTTAATCATTTTTCGCAGCTAATAATTCTGGAGAGAACAGACAGGAAGTTGCACCCGGCGTGAGGTCGCGGCTTCTTTCCGCGCTGCGGCGCACGAGCAGAGCTCGCTAAGCAGAGCTCGCTAAGACACGAGCCGGTGGAGGATATGCAGCTTCAGCAAGCAGACTGTGGGCACTCAACTGACCAGCAGGGGTCGCTGGTGAGCAACGAGACCTGGGCTTCTTGGCGAACTGGATCCCTCCTGTGAATCGAGTCTGCACTTGCACTTGCTGTCTCTCTTGGGATTGGATTGGACTGCCCCCCCTCTAGGGAATGACGACATTTGATCCCTAATCTCTGCAGATATGCTTTATGGTAAAGTACACACAGCACGCTGCAGGAAACGCTTTTTATTTATTTATTTATTCATTTTTTTAAATGGCCGTTTGTCATACAAATTGGAGAGTGAAATTCAGACAGTGGGAAGAAATGTGCCCGCTGTCTCCCTGGGAAAGTTTATTTTCCTGCACCCATTAAACGGGCCCATTACAAAAGCGATTTATAAGTGCTGTGCGTACGTCCCACCGCGCCGCGCGTCCCCGGCAATCACTCTTCCCCCCGGGGGCCTCTCGACGTCGGCGGCGGTTCGCGAATTTTGTCCGCCGTAGCGACTGATGAGAGCCGCGCGGCGTGATCTCGGCCGCCACGGCGGGAAGCTAATCACAGAGCGCTCAGAGAGGCGTGTGAAATACGGCGCCGGGCGACCTCGAGGAGAGGCCGTCCACGATTTCACTCGCGTTCCCCCGCCCCTGTAACCGCGCCGACGGCTTTAACGGCTTTTTGATTGCGGCCGCCGCCCTCGGCCCCGCCCGGCGCCGATGACAGAGGGGAACTGAATGGGCGTCGTCGTGCGAGGGCGATAAATCCAGCCGCACTCTTTCGCAGCTCAGACGAGAAGGCGCTCGGAAAGGAGGCGGCGACGAGAAGCCCTTTTTGGCGGGAAAGCGGCTAAGATAACGTAGCATAATGACGAGAACAACAATGCTCGCCATTTTCCTGACTACATTGCACCTGGTGCTCGGATTACCCACAGACTAGATAGTATGTAACACCACATCAAGCCTGGTCTTGAAAATCCCCAGAGTTTCTGCCTCTACTATGTGACCTGGGAGGCTACTCCACACGTTAACCACTCTGCATGAAAAAATCCTTCCTAATGTCTGTATGGAAGTTACCTTTTGCTAATTTCCATTTGTTCCCTCGTTCTACTAACTGAACATAACCTGAAGAATCTCTTGTAGTTCACGTTGTTGATGCCCTTTATGAATTTAAAAGCCTCAGTCAAGTCACCCCTGAGTCTCCTTTTACTGATACCACACAAAAAATGCACACAGCAGTTTTGAGGCCCAGCACAGACCCGAGCACTGTTTGTCCATTCATGGCATGCACTTTATTGAGCTCCGTGGGCTAATTCATCCTCTGCATTTGAACTACTCTAGCTACTCAGGAGCAGTGGGCAGCCACAGGTCCAGCGCCCGGGGACCAGCTCCAGCTCTGAGGCCAGTGCCTTGGGCAAGGGCAAAGGCAGGCGTATACCAAACCTGACACATGTGGTGTGGCAGGAAACAGGAGTACCTGGGGGAAACCCACACAAACACGGGGAGAATGGTAAATGGTAAATGGACTGCATTTATATAGCGCTTTTATCCAAAGCGCTTTACAATTGATGCCTCTCATTCGCCAGAGCAGTTAGAGGTTAGGGGTTAGGTGTCTTGCTCAAGGACACTTCGACATGCCCAGGGCGGGGTTTGAACCGGCAACCCTCCGACTGCCAGACAATCGGTCTTACCGCCTGAGCTACATGCCAACTGCACGCAGGGAGGATCCAGCCGGCTGGGACTCAAACTTAAACGGAGCAGGAACCTCCTTCTGAGGTTCTACCCTCCTCCTGAGGTTCCACCCTCCTTCTGAAGTTCTATCCTCCTCCTGAGGTTCCACCCTCCCTCAGAGGTTCCACCCTCCTTCTGAAGTTCAACCCTCGTTCTGTGGTTTCCACCCACGGAGACGTTGGTTACTGAGCTGTACGCCAAAGCTCATTTTACAGTCATTACTGTAATTTCATTATTCGTTTGATTTCAAAATAAAATTGAGTCAGCGAGCTGTGTTTGTTGAATGAAGTTTAACTTCCCTTTAGAAACTGAAAAATATCTCGTTTTTAACTGTGGACATGGCAGATGTGTATCAGTAATGCACACGAACAATGAAATGCTACACGCTAGGTTTCAAAGTTGTTATTAGCCTTGACATTCCGCTCGATGGAGCTTTTTAACCTCCTTAACAGGATTTATTGATGTGGAACCAAAAAGGCCATCGACCATTTTTGTGACAAGAAACATCTGCAGTGAACCGAGCCTGGATATTTGAACAGCAGAAAGCTAGAAAACTTTTCCCCTGCTCACAAAATGACTTTCATATTTGACCAATCGATTATAATTCAGTTTCTCCTTTCATCGTATTTCTGTACGCCCACACAATAAAAACAGCTCCCACATGAAAAGATTACAGCAAATGCATTTTGAAAAGACCGTGGGCGTTTATTTTCAGGGAAGCACTCGCATTCATTTTAAATACACACACATACATGCTGTATTATAGTCATAAATCTCTGGCGTGGAGGGGGACCAAATTCCTCTGGATTGGAGGGAAAAAAAGTACATAAAATGAGGTTATGATCCGCAGCGATTTCATTGCTGCCCACTGCACAGTGTAGCTGAAGATGTCCAAGCAGAGCTACCAGACCCTGGGGTCCTGGAGAGCCACAGGATGTGATGCGTTTCACTGTCAGCCCTTGACCCTTCAAGGCGCAAGATCACAAACGTGCGATTAAAATGCTCCCAACTGACCATTCTAATGCTGACATCACAGTCACTACTGGTCGTTTTAAAGCAACGGAGTTCTAGAACACTGACTTTGGAATTCTGGAGGAAAAAAAAATTGCGCAGACATCCACTCTTCAAAGGGTTAACTGATCAATTAAAAAAAGGTGATTACCTCACTAAGTCTGATTACCTGGGTCGTAATTGGCTGCAGATTTTAAAGTAAAAACGGAAAGCAGCAAATCCTGCGACTCTCCTGGCCCCGGAGTAACAGACAGCCGAGTCGGGGGGTTTGCTGTGGGGTGTTGCTGCGGTGGGACAATGTGCTGGAAGGCGGGCATCATCCGTCACAACTCTTCATCGAGAGACTCCGCCTCAGAGTCTCCCAGCAACGCGTCCTCGCACACCTCTGCCAAAAGGCCCTCTGGCCCCGCCTCTTTCTGTGAGTTTCCCGCCTCCTTGGGCGACACCCGGCGCATTTTTATATTAGGCAGTTTTTTCAGGTCGCCGTTCCACTCTCTGTGTGGGAAAACAAATATAACGAGAAAATGTGTTGGGAGCACCATGTACATGCCACAGAAAGGCACTTCAAACAGAAAACGTCAACCCTTCAGCAGGAGTGTCCACATACTTTTGGTCATATAGTGTATGAACCCTGCCTAACCTCAGTGCTAGAAATATCATTTTTTCAACTTCATTTTCAATTCTTACAAATAGATCCTTGAGAATATGATCAGACCCAAATTTTCTGGCTGCCTGGAATTCCACAAAAAGCAGGCAAGGTGAAAAACCATTAAAGGTTAAGTATCTGCCTTTGTTACAAGACAGACGCCTTTTCTCTTCTGTACTGTACCAGAAAAGGCCCTGCTCCAGCTCTCATATTTTGCTTACGCTCTGCTATGAGGCCTTTTTAAATCTGTTTTTTTAATTTTAATTTGTCACAGTAAATTTGTCACAGTAATGATTCCCTGCATAGTGCACATGGCTCTGTCCAAACAGCCAGAAGTGTTATTTGAGTTCAAATAGGCAATATTCTTTACGGGAATGACACACTAATCAGTTTACACTGTGAGACTGGCCGGGGAAAATACATTTGACAGACAGGCATAATGCAACTGCTAAGTTTCCAACACAATTTGAATTTACTAAAATTTTAAAATTCCATGGTTCTGGTCCCTACATGAACAGGCATAAGAAAATATATTTGACAATATCTTACCTGAACGTTTTCAGATGTTTACAATTGATAATGTCAGGGATTTCTAAAAAAAAAAAAAAAAAAGTAAAAGGGAGAGAAAAATCATCTGAATTAAGTCAAATAACACCAACAAGCACAAAAGAGCCTTTGTACAAAGAACAGCACAAAAAAAAATCTATTGTGTATTCCGCTGCATCAAGAACAAAATGATCACCACAGCAGTGGTCTCCAACAATGGAGGCCAAGGCCACGTCCATTTAACGCCACAATACCTTTTCAAAGTCTAAGCAAGTATTTTGCGATGATTCAGAACTGGGTAGACTGGAGCCCAGGTATTGAACCGTCGTTCTCTTTTGACGGATGAATGCCTGTCCTACTGTTCGGCAGGACACTCAGTATAGCTAATTTCTGAGCAAGAAACCCCATAACAACCCTGATCGCTGGATGTACCAAGCATTCATCGCGGTCTTTTTCCACAGACGTGTTCAACAACAGGAATAAGAAAAGCCGGCACATACGTAACAGAAAAATGTATTGACCGAATGAAAGAAAGAACGACTCACCGAATCCGTTTCCTTCGTATAACGCTCGCTCTCTCTCCACGGTCTGTTTGATGACGTTCTCTCTGGAGCCGTGCAGGCGTCCTTGCCTGCCTTTAATTCCATTCGCTAGTTCGATCTGCTCCATCTCCGCGTCAAAACGATGCAGATATCTGCCGCCACGAAAGGGAACACTGCATGTTGTATACTGGTATTTGTTCAGAGCTGGTACTACGCAGATTGACTGATGTATGCATTATGGGCTGATAGTGACCTCCGTTGTTGACATCAGAGGTATCAATTTAATTTATCTAGCGGGGTTACCCAATTACAGAGTGAAAATGTGCAGAATCTATTGCACAGTGATGCTCATGAACATTTACAAAACACAAAGGAAGAACTGAAGCAATTCGCTACATTAACACCACTGAAATGTAGCGTGTTAGGAGTACAAAACAGAGGTATTTCTGACTGTAACGTCAATATGTCATTGAATAACTTCTGGCCTTACCGTTCAATAATTTCACAAGCATCTTGTTTTGTGTATTCCGTTTTTTCAGGATCAAGCTGGCTCTGGAACCAAAGAAGTTTTTCACCTGCACACAAATGAACAACTGATTAACAGTTAATTAACAGAAATGCGCACCTAACAATTGAGAATTATTCATATTGAGACAGACTTTCTTGATCTGATTCAACGCATTGGTAACACATCTGAACTATAACCATCTAAGCTTTGCTTTTAAACAAAGGGTTTACGATATGGAACTGTGAGTGGTGCACCACAACAGCCCCATTTTAATAAGACTAATTTTATCAACTATTTTGCTGGCAAGAAAATGCAGCCATTTAATTATTATTTGTTCATAATGTTACACACTTTAGAAGAACAGGAGGACAACCCAAAAGGCTATTAGCCCTGCTTTTACAAACACAAAATATTAATGATTAGATTAATGGAAAATAACAAGCTGACGCCTAACATTCCAAATAACTTACCAACTGCATTTAGTCGTAAGGTTTTTTCATGCTTTAGCCTGCAGACAGACATAAAATTCAAAACTTTCAAGCTTTCCAAACCCAATAGATTGATACTGAAGACACGAGCCCGCTAAGTTTGTAAAACAAATAAACTTATTCAGAAGATCTGATCTGCTATGAAGCTTGCTACATCTAGACAAATATTTGGAACAAGTCTATGATCAGTCAATCAGCCTCACAAAAAACTTCGCTATGACCACTTCATAACAAGCTGGCCATTCGCTAGCAGGAGAGGGAGTTAGCTGGTCGTTGTATCTATATGTAGCTAACGTTAGCTTAGCTTTACCGATAAGCAAACAACTGAGTTCAGTTGGCCACGTGAAGTAGCTAGTAAATACCGAGACAAGTGAATGACGATATGCAAGAAGACAAAGGAAACTTACTTTTCTTTTTTCTCTTGTTTGACAACTCCTCTTGCAATATAGGCTGCTTTCCTACTGTATGGATGAATCACCTTCTTCTCTACCGCTCCCTTACCACCCTTCAGTACCTTCGGCTGTAAACAGTACACACAAGGCGAGTATGTTAGTCACCTTTCAGTCTACCTTAACAGTAGCTATAAAATGTACAAACACTAAGCTCTAATACAAATATCAAAATAGCTAACTGTCTAACAGATGACATTTAAGTGCTTACCATTTCCTTATAAATAGTGCTCACTGTAGTGAGTTTGACAACTAAAAAAAAGCACGTGCAATTTCTCGCTGACGGAAAGTGGTCCCACACTGTTTAGATTCCCCGATCGCGGATAGAAAAGTTAATTAGTTCCGGAATACCAGTATATTCTTGAAAACTTTAAAGGGGACTTTCAACGTTTTGGGAAGATTGAAAGATAATGATAATAGGTGGGCTAATATGCGGTCTCCTAGTCCGTAAAAACGTAAGAAAACGAACTATGCCATGAATATAAAATGAGTGCGAATAGCTCGCAGTCATATTATTTGACTTAACCTGATGACGTCAGGTGGACGTAGACCTAAGCTCCTGTCTTTTTGTTTACAGTGTACACGCTGTCAGATAGACTATGGCATCAGCAGAGCGCGTAATAGAATCCCTGGGCGTAATAGCACCTTTTGTAGCTACAATCCAGGTTGTTGCCAACCTAGAACCATAAACAAAAAACAGAGTAGTACTGCCAATATCTACAGAAAACCACATGCTAGTACAATCCTATAAAACACATGAATAAAAGATAGATTTTTATAAAATCTTGGCTCCTATTCCGAACCAAAAATAGTATAATGGCGTGACTTATATGGCGTTGAGAGAAGATTACGGATGTTCCAGCAGCTCTGCCAAGAATCTACACAATTTGTAGACTGTTTATGCAATGTTATTATATTCGTTGATGTTTATGAAACAGAATGAGATTTAATAGCTGTTTAATTGAATGCTCAGAGGTTTATTCTGGATGCATATTGCCTGAAATGTAAAGGTCCCGATATGTACCGAGGTATTAAAAAAGGTCACAAGCCTTTTCAGGCAAGTTCTAATAGTCAGGAATGACCTTTCTGTCCCAGAATGAAAGTTACAATGCACCTTTTGAATGTGATCAAGATTATCCTAGGCCTCCTGGTGACATTTCACATTGATTCTTTTTATGTATTTTTTTTAAAAAAAATTTTTTTAATAGAAGCACTGCTCCTTTTAACCCACTAAAAACAGCAGTTCTGCTAATTGTAATGAATTATATAAATACGTATAGGCTGGTGCATTTGCAAATATTTTACAACATAATGCTGACTCTAGTTATAGTTTGAGACTTGTTTTCTCTTTCAGGTGGCAAGGTTGTTGTCATTGCTATCCATTGTTTGGAAACTGCCGGAACCTGCTGCAGTTCTCTGAGCATTAGATAGACTTGAAAAGGTGAGAATACATTACATTATCTTTACAGGTGACATTTTATGAAAAGTTCTTTTTTTAACGTCAGCTAAACTGCAGTGCATTATCATTTCATGAAAACAGTTAGCTTTTACTGTCTTGTACCGAGAAACAGGTGCCAAATATGAGGGTCATTTAGGGATTGAAGTAAATTAACATGTTCCATGCATTACGGAATAGGAGTGTGTTGCTGTGTGCTCACATGCATGAGCATGTGTGCATGCACATGCAGCCATGCATGGTTTTTTGTGCAGGTGCTTCAGTCATGTTATCTTCATGGTTTTAGTGCTCAGCTAGGTAATCAAACTCTCTTTCCAATGCCTGGTCAATTTGGGCATAGGTCATAATGAGAGGCAGATGGAAATAAATTTTCTCTCATACTTACTGTTGAGCTTAGAAGCTATATTAGCCATCCATCCATACATTATCTATACCTGCTTATTCCTGGTCAGGGTCGAGGGAGGTGCTGGAGCCTATCCCAGCATGCATTGGACGAGAGGGAGGAAGAGGAGCTATATTATTTGCTCCTATTTGCAATTTCATCAATGTACATTACTGGATCCTGCAATTACGGTAAGCTTGTCTAACTCCAGTTTAATATACTCTTATGTAGAGCTCCTGGGATTATCTATGCCTCACAGAATTATGTCAGATCCACAATGCTTTAGGATCATCATAATCCACATCATTTAAACGTGTTCAGTCTGTATTAGATTGACTATATTCAGATGTGTGTGTGTATCTACTCCATTCTTGTACTGTACCCCTCTTTTAAGCTGATGTAATATTCTCTATGATGTCCCATAAAAGCAAAAACAAAATGGAGAAAAAAGAGATTGACATTTTCACTGCACTGCTTTGATCTTTGATGCATCAAAGTTGTCGAAGGCGTTCGTTTTAAATTACGGCTTAGAGCTCTTTCTCCAAAATGTCTTTCAAAACTGAGCTGAAAACCTAAACCCCACCTAAAGTCTCTCACTTGGTGCTACTCAAGACTATGAATGTACAAATCTGTTTAGGGTTTCTTTTTATATGCATGGATGGTTATTGTTAATGCTTGTTTTTGAAAAATGCCTCGGTTGGAATTGTCAGTGATTGTAGGATATGTCCCGTATGTTAAAATTTGGACACTTCTTCAGCACATTGGTGAACTTTCTGCATGCTTGACCATGTAGAAGTTCACCCCATTAAATTGACCTCTGCTGGTCACTGAACCGTGGGTGCACTGTGCAGTAATTACAACAAAATCTTCCACTGACTAACCGTCCAACATCAATGCAGTATTGCACATGAGGAGGCTGCCTGTGACAGCATTTACAAAAGGATTAATCTGCAATTCTGGCATAGGCTGAAATGGGTGGCATCAAACTTCATATCTACGACAGTGCAATTATCCAGGCATGAGCTGTCTTTGTGCCCAGGCAGAGGTCCTGATGGACCTGCCGAGGTGTTTCTGCACGCTGCTCAAAACATGCCTTATCTCTCTTCCCCTTTTGTTCTGAAAGTTGTTATGAATATTTTATGGGAAACTGCACCACACAAAATATGCTGGATTGCTGGAGGAGGCGTACTGTACCAGGGTGGTATTCGGGCCAGCAGAGATGGTGACTCGGTTCTCCGCCGCTGCTGTCTGCTGACGAGAATCAATGCGTTTGACAGCCAGCTGTTGTGACAGCCCGTTCTGGCCTCCCGCAGATTCCCATAATGCCCCTGTTCAGCAGTGCGCTGAGAATAGAAGCATCAAAAGCGGTGGCACACGTATAAGGGGGGACAAATCCAGATATAAAATGATGGCACTGTAGAAGAAAAGGGGGGGAGGGAGGATATTGTGTAGAGGGGTGGGTGGTTGGGGGGGTTTGTCTTCTTTGGTTCCATCTTTCAGGGCTAGGGGTCTGACTGTAGACATCCGATTTAGATTTAGAAAAATGTCCTGTTCTTCTGTTTTGGATGGGGGGGGGGGGGTTGTTAGAAAGGTTAAAGGTCGTTTGACTGCTGGTGCAGCAGCAGCCTGTAGCCACAGAGGGTTGTATGTATGAATCCTACTCTGAACAGTGCGCTACAATGGTGACTGTGTTGTATAATCAAGTTCAAGCACCTGGCCTTGTAACCTAAAGGTTGCAGGTTCAATTCCCACGTAACACACTGCTGTTGTACCCCTGAGCAAGGCACTTAACCTGCATTGAATCAGGACACATCCAAATAGAGACTATGTAAATGTAAAAAAAAAGTGCAAGCAGTCACTCTCGATAAAGAGCATCTGGTAAGTGCTTGTGGTGTAGAGAACACTGCTGGTGCGCCCAGAGCAATCTCCCGTACTCAGTTTAAATTGCTTCTGCGGATTGTCTTTGTGCCTTCTGTGCGCGCACGTGGAATTGAAATGGGATGTGTGTGCAATAAGACTATTCAATTTTATGTAATGAAAATAACTTGCATCATAACAGCTAACACATCCATTGTGAGATTGACATGACACTCTGTATTCTGTTTGCACCTCTCTCAGTGCCTGTTGTAATAATTTGCTGTAGATGTAGATACAAACATGTACGATACAAAATACATGGTGATTCATTTTGACCTTACTGGTCAAAAGTAAAACAACTCAAAGACCCAAGATTCAAATTCTCCATTTGACATTTGAATGTCAGACAGTGTCTTGGAATCTCTGTATATTGGTTTTGAAGGCTTGTCGAAATGAATTATTTTTGTGTCTGTGACAAAGGCAAAGGAATGCTCTGGTAGTAGTTTGGGGGGGGTGAGTGTTGAAGGCCGTAAATGCTTATTTAGGCCCAAATTGCCAAAATGCCATCGCCTCTTCCGCTATCAAACATTTATGAGAATTTTCCACGGCAATCAAAACTAGTTCAGCTGGACGTTAGCCTTTGATATTTATAGAGAACTCTGTAAAAAATGTCACTGAACAGGTTGACTGTGACCAAGCAGCTTATCACAGAACGCTTAAGCCTATGAAGGCTAGCAGTGAGTAGTGTGACTCCGGGCCTTGCCTGCATGTTCCTGCAGTTCAGTCAAAGTCGAGGGGCCCCTCCCTAAATTCAGTCCCGCACGAGTGATGCAACCAAAGATTCCGGAGACGAAATCCTGATCTATGATTCAGTTTTGATTTTTGCCTAAATTATGAGCGAGCACAATGCAGCTATGCTGTTTATCTGTTAACAGAAAATGTATAACCACCGTCACTTTTTTCCCCCAGAGCAGTACTCTTTGTGAATTACAGTTTGCTTCTTTTCTTCAGGATGAAAGCAAACCCCATGTAATGTAAAAAATAATATCAATAATTACACAAACAGAATATCAAGGTAAACAGTCTTCGTAAAATAAATAAGGGGGACTTCAGCTGGCATATTGCACTGATAAACTGGTTCTGGTTCATGGTCCAGTGAGTTGCAGATTTGGCTGCTTCAGAATTTGTCGCTACACACTAGTCAGTGCCTTTTGATAGAGGGCAGATCAGGTATTCCCTACTGGACAAGAGAAAGAAGCTATTTAAAATTCATTAAATAATAATTCTGTATTCAGTATTCAGTTCAGTCATCACGAGACCTTATAAAAAGCATAGTTCACATCACAGCCATTTCAAAAGCTGTTGAATATCAAGTCAATTTCAGCTATTAATCACAGTGCAACAATGCATCTATGCACTTATTGTTTTTATTTGAGCGCCTCAGTTAGATCGCCCCAATAAGAAAATACAAGACAGATACGCACTGTGTTAAAAGTAAAATGATTCAGAAATGCATGAAATATTACATTCAAAAGTGTGAAGAGATTTATACCACAGGTGAAGAACAATGAAGTGGAAATAACCAATATGGTAAAGCCTGCATCTCACCAGCATATCTGCAGTAGGACTCCACTCTCTCCCATAGTAAAGTAAGTCGGCACACACTTAGCTTCTGTACAATGACAGCAGGTTCTTATATACCGTGGTCCAGATCTCACCAGCATATCTGCAGTAGGACTCCACTCTCTCCCATAGTAAAGTAAGCCAGCGCATGCTTAGCTAAAATGACAGCAGGTTCTCAAGCTCCGTGGACAGAAGCATCGTCATGCTGAAAGAGGCCCCTCCCTGCAGGAAAGAGGTACTTTAACACGGGATGACGACGATCAATCAGTGCCGTTAATTAGCCTAATGGTCGACACCAACCCTGCCTTTCTAAAATAGCGCTGTTTATAAGGCTTGCCTTATTGGCAGGTTCTTAATCAAAGTTTCCAGGCTGTTTTCCCAGGTGGGAACACAGCTATTATAACCTTGAGCAAGAAACTCAAATTGCTTCAGTGAAATAGACTCAGCTATATACGTGAGTAACCATGATTTGGCACTTATCAGCACAAGGGTCATACTAAACAATGATGATTAATAATAAAATAAAACAACATATTTTTTATCCAGACGTGATGTGAATACATTTTAAATATACAGAAATACTTGTTACAACTGGCATATTTTCCATATGTATGTACACCACACGTGCGAAAGCACGGTTGGAAATTGATAACGTTACATTACCAAGGAGTGAATACCAATGTGTTTAATTGTTTGCAATGGCAATAAAACTTGAGAGCTTTCTGAAGACACATTACTGTTCCTCAGCCATAATTACTTTGAAATTGCTGTGAGGGCTTCTTAGGCTGTTAACTGAAAAATTAACCGAAAGTTTAACTTAAAATGATCTTCTATTACATTCTTGTTAATATGCTAATGACCGTGGCTAGGAAATAAATTAAAGTTTATTGGAGAAGGTCAATGTTCTTTTCAAAAATGGGCCCCCGAAGGTTAGTGGTAAGTTGTAATTATCAAATATTATGGCTGGGATTCATCAGCGCTCAGGATGGCAGGTTGAGCAATCGCTAAATCTAAATGAGCCAAAATGAGCCCGCTGAACAGCTTGCATTCATCTGCAGGTGAACGTTAAGGACCGTAGATTGATGTGGATGTAGATTAAATACTGGTGCCCCGATGTCTTATGCACTGATGTCTCTCACCGACCTCACATCGAACCTGTTATCGTTGAGGTGGCACAGCCAGCTGGAGCTCCACTAGATTGTATCCGGAAAGTGTTCATGCTGTTTCCTGGAACGTCCCAAGGTGCCCCGTAAACCACAGCATGGTCTTGTAACTGAAAGGTCACAGGTTTCGATTCCCAGGTAGGCCACTGCCCTTGTACCCTTGAGCAAGGTACTTCACCTGCATTGCTTCAGTACATATCCAGCTGTATAAATGGATTCAATGTAATGTAAACAAAAAAAAGTTAAGTGTAAGTCGCTCTGGATAAGAGCGGCTGCTAAATGCCTGTAATGTAATATAATGTAATGTCATGTAATGCATGAAACACATTCTCTCTGCTGCCTAGAGGCAGCGGATGAGGGAGAGCAGGTCGGACTTGATGCCGTTGTTGAGGAAGCCGTACAGCACGGGGTTGAGGCAGCAGGACAGCATGCCCAGCAGGTGGCAGATGCAGTAGACCAGCTTAAAATGGCGGCTGGAGATGAGGTCGGTGCTGAAGTCGGTCAGCAGGTGGAAGACGTGCAGCGGCATCCAGCTGACGGCGAAGGCCAGCACCACGGCGGTCAGCTTGAGGAAGACGACGCGGGACCGCCTCCTGGCGCGCGACACCGACGTCCGCGCGGCGGTCAGCGCCGTCCGCCACTCCTCCTCCTTCAGCTCCTCGAAGCAGACGGGGACGTTGGGCGGGAGCGGGCCCGGCTGGGGGACGCGGAGGAGGAGGGGGGGCGGTCGCCGGTCGCGGTCCCCGTCCCCGTCCCGAGCCGCCGCCCCCTCGCCGGACCCCCGGGACCCCCCGGAGACCCGGTCGCGGCCGGCGGCCGGCCCCACCGCGCACCCCTTCCTGCTGTACCGCCGCCTCTCCTTCCCGCCCGCCGGCCCCAGGCTCCACCCCTCGGGGGCGGAGACGCGTCGCGGCGGGCGGCGGCCCCGCCGCTCGGCCGCCGGCGGCAGGGTGAGCCGGATGGCCTCGTTCTCCTCGGCCGGCCCCGGCGGCTGCCCCGGCTGCGCCAGCTCGCCCGCCCACACCCGCCGGCACACGGTGGCGTGGCTGGCCGTCAGGCACACCACGGGCAGGATGTACTGCACCAGCAGCAGGCCCAGGGTGAAG
This sequence comes from Anguilla japonica, assembly GCA_025169545.1. Lineage (NCBI taxonomy): Eukaryota > Metazoa > Chordata > Actinopteri > Anguilliformes > Anguillidae > Anguilla > Anguilla japonica. The sequence continues at coordinate 61,815,515 of CM045887.1, read as the reverse complement.
GCCACCCGGTAGGCGCCCGAGGGCCAGGACTCCACGCACAGCCACTTGCTCCGCCGCGGCGGCCCCAGCCGGAAGGCGCGGCTCACGTCCACCGTGCGGTGGAAGACGGGCAGCGGCGAGCAGATGGACAGGCCCAGCGTCCAGATGGCCGCCAGCAGGACGTACCCCGAGTGCACCGACATGTGCGCCGACAGCGGCCGGCTGATCATGTGGTAGCGCACCATGGCGATGGACATGAGCACCAGCGTGGAGACTACCACGGAGACGCACTGCAGGAAGGGCACCACGTGGCACATGACCTCCCCGAAAACCCAGTGGTCCAGCAGCACACTGGTGAGGGTGAAGGGGGAGCAGAACAGCACCACCAGGATGTCCGAGAAGGCCAGGTTGCCCACCAGGAGGTTTATGATGCTCTTCTCTCGCCACTTCCTGGCCAGCGCCGTCAGTATGAGCACGTTTCCTACGAGACCCAGGACGCTCACGGTTGTGTACAGTCCAATCAGGAAGTAGCGCATGTCATTCACGCTGCTGTCGAAATCTTCCCATAATGCCATGTACGAGTTGTACAGCAACATTGTCGCATTATCAATGGGGTTTTCACTTGCGTTAATATATCCCGAATCCATCTTCAAGCCTCTGAAGGACTTCTATCACAACAAACACAGAAAAAACGACATATAAAACAAACGAATGCGCACACAGGAACATCAAGCCTGTATAACAGTTTTATTTACACCTCTGTATAATGTAATATTATTTGATGTGAATATATGTCGTCTTCCTCAGTTTTTCCCACGCTTTTTACCTTCATTCTCCTGACCAGGAACGCATAACAGGCCTCTTATTGACAGCCTCCCTGAGCCACTAACGGCCAACCACCAATAAACAGTTCTGCTATGCTTGTAAGTATGGCGAATATCATGTCGCGGAAAACTGTATTAAGAGATAGGATCAGGAGTCTTCTCATTATCTTTGATATTACATCCATTTGGGAGATTTAGTAATAAGTCCCTTTCAGCTCATGGTAAAGCACAGTTATCAGTTTGTGTAAATGTTGAATTAGAATGTTACGTTATATTAAACTTGCGTGGATTACATTTTGATACCTCTGACAGATTATCCTGTTTGATATACCGCAGTACCAGTTCATATTCACCCAATTTCATCGCAGATGTCTGGTGCTGGGTTTTAGTCGGTGCTTTAAATTTACAATAGGTTAATGATAACTTGACACCCAGTCACTGTTTGACAAAATGCCAGAGACCGTTTACGGTTAGCGTTTAGTAAGATAAAGATGTGCCACAACTTCTCAACATACAATAACCGTTTATCCGATAACGCTTTTGCGCACAAAGCGTAGCATTTGTTCATGTTGCCTACCATACGCCTATTACGGCAAAGGATGTGCGTAGCCCCTGAGCATACAACTTCTACCTATCGTTGAAAAATATGCCCGTACTGAATAGACTATCATTGTTCTTGTTAAATTAGGCTACAGTTTTCCCCCGATATATCTCAGTGTCCGTTAGTGACGCATAAACGGCACTAAGCTACTATTTAAAAGAAACATAATCCCCACAGACATACAGAAAGTAATCAATTAGCATAATATACGATATACATGCTTAATTTTACGAAGGCTCAGTATTACCAACTCTTACACATTTACCTTCTCACGTACAACTGGGAGCTCTATCAGGCCAATGCAGTAAAGCAAATATGTATATTTACGTTTTTCTGCGGATAATTCGGCGTTTAAAGGGTTCAAAGTTATACGGCGCTGAGTGAAAACACAAAGAGTACCTTAGAGCAGTTATTTTTTGATCTTGTTGGTTACCATAACGCAGCGTCTTGCCTCTTGAAAGGTTTCTCGTCAACGGTGAAAAAGTGGTCTGCTTTTCTTCACGCGTCACCAAATTTATTCCTGCAATTCGACGTCTGGGACTTCATTAGGTTATCTTCACTGATGAACCGTTATCGCGCCGCATGTCTCCTTGCATCAGCCTAAACTTTCGCGTATAATTAGCCGTCTCCTTGATGTCGTTCCCTATTGGTTACAGACGATGAAACTTCGGCGTTCAATCGCTGATGAAAGTGTCTGTGAACTGCGAAGTTTCGCAACACCATCTCGCGTAAATAAATTCAGCACCATGGATAGTACTTTCGCATTTGTCCGATGTTTCTTTTCCAGTGGGGATATCCAGGAAGCTTCCTAGCTCCAAGAGCTCCCCGATGTATGTGTCAGTTGTATCAGTCAGTTGTTCTCCAGATCCACGGAAAACGAGGTCCAAGACGAATATCAAAGTGGCGGTTTCAAACGATAAGTAAGCCTCCAGCAGTGGTATCACATAAAATATTTAATTTAGCGATTTTTAAAAACCGAAATAAATGTCGATTACTACACCAGATGTTTTATGGGTCTGCGAGTTTGCTTGATAACGTCTCGGCTCATATATATCGCCGACTGTGTCGTACAAAAAGAGAAATATCGGTGGGTGTGGGTTGGCTTGGGGGAGGTGGGGTGGGGGTGAAATAGCTAACACATACAGAATATAGGTTAGGCTACAGTTTACAGTCCATGGAACTGTAACATTTGACAGTGTGAAACATTTCTCATTTTGTACGACTTCGTGCTCTCTATATTCCGTTGTGAAGCCCTAGCCACGTAGCTACGAGGTGTTGTTTGTAAAGTTTCTGTATATACTGTAGGCATACGAGCCTCCTAAAAATCTATTTCGTATTTAAAAAAACTAGATCCAAATTTTGTAATCTCGTCGCGTCCTGAGTAAAAAGCACAGTTGTATATCTCGTTTATTAATATTTTAACGTGTAGATGGCGCTGTCGTGCCAGTGTTCATAGTTCAGAGTACAGTGTGGTCGGTCTCTCAATTAAAATGTATGTCAGAGCGCTATGAAAAACATTAACCTCTGTGGCATTCGTGTCTGAATTGTTGAGCAATTGTGCGAGTGAAAAGCGCTCATTTGGAGATCCGTTATCACCCAGAACGAGACCATGTGACGATCTGTAAGGTGGAGTTGGAACACAAGAGCACCGCCTCAGTCGGCTCTTAACTGTTACAGAGGATATACCATCAACCCCGCCGATTATACGTTTCTCGTGTTGTTCGACAAGTGAAACGCATACAAAGGTAGGTTTTCATTCGTATTTAAAAAATGTGTTGCGGTTAATGCAGTCGAGTTGTTGTTAGTCGACTTCCAGAGATATTTGAAGATGTCAAGAAAGCTATGCTGAACTGAAGCAGAGAGCATGTTTGTTTTATGCGTCTGGGGGTTATAAAGTGATCCTGTCCTAATTGAATTATGAGCTCTCGGTCCATAGTCTTCTGATATATACTCATCTTGGAACTCTTGGCGGTTTGCTAAGAAAGGGGGAGTTTGGACTATTTAAAACACGGCAAAACAATCATAACGCCGAACTCCGCTCCCGTCTGATCCCGTAACAAAAATACTTAACAATTCTAAAAATGACTTACGCGTATGCATGAAAAAAGGAAAGCTTTTTGCACCTTGACCTGTTTACGCTTGGTGAAACCACTTTGACGTTTTACGACCCAATTTGAGTATAATTACTTGTATTATCGTGAGGTGATTTAGTTAATGTTTACACAAAAAACGTTGTTGAGAATTTTCTTCTGAAAATGCGCAGGTAAATAACGGGAAGCCTTGAGGCCCCTGTTTGACGGGTGTTTCATAATTGTCTGAAATCTACCATAACTTATGTTGCAATTAACTATGGTTTTCATCTCACAGTTGATCGCATCAGATGTGCTAATTGCTCAATTAATTGTCGCTGCGTGGCGAGAACGTAATTTATTGGCCCTTTCGAAACAAATGTCACCTTGTTCTACAAACATCGACGTACTTTATACCCCAGGTAAGATGGTTTGTATAATTCATACACGTAGAGAAACTTTTGACGACTGTCCTCGCCTTGCATTTTTTACGATGCCATTTAACAATATCCTGGCGGTTTCTCAAAATGTCAAGGTTCAGTTTATGCATGCCATGGAAGAGTGAAAAAGATCAATTGTATTATAAAAAGGAGACCAGGAAGAAATTGCAAAAATGTTGCGCGCATGCATGGCCTTCCCTCTTGGAAATAGTATTACCGACGCGTATTAGTTCTATCAGTTTTGGAATGGACTAGCGCGCGATTATGTTGTCCTGCAACAGTTTAAGGTTACGTATTAGCAGCCAGGAGGTTTCTCTGCAGGAAAAACACTGGTGCGTCTCGGGGTGGTTAGAAGCACGTCGCGTGTCAAGTATGTGCTACAAGTGTCGCGCTTGTTCAGCGATCGAAGCGAACAGTTAATCAAGACTGAATAATATTCTCATTACACGCATAACACAATAGCCCATTTTGTCTGGAGAAGGTGACGTCTTTAACATCAAAGTGTTCCAATGTTCCAATACGGAAATGGCCAATATGCGCGATAAAGTTATTTATAGCTGCATGTATTTTGTTCCTTTCGGGAATAAACCTGCCGAATGATTTTGCATTAGACATAATTCACCTTATGTAATTCAGGTCAGATCACATCATTCATTGTAGCCCACTGAATGAGCTAAGCTAAACTGACAACTGAATAACTCGGGGTGAAAACAAGGTTAGAAGGTCAAATTTAAACGGGGGGAAAATCTGCATATTCACATTACGCTCAGTGTCGTGCCAAAGATAGACTTGCCCTCGACTGCCATCCAAACACCCACACCGCACGTCTGTTGATATTTGAATTTGTTAAATGGAAACGATTTGTAGTGACCTCAGCATCCTCCCTCTGCCCCAGCGAAGACAAATTGTGTGTAATTATTCTACGGGAGGCTAACGAAGAAAGGGTGACACGTGAGGCTCATTAAGCATCCAATGGTCTTTCACTAGAACACGGTTAAATTATCAGGGCCTAGTCAACCAGTCATAAGTTAGCCTGACACGACATTCTTCTGTGATCACCGAAGGACTGTCAAAGGCTAGATAGTTCACTGTGAGAGAGTGAGACTGCGAGGCCGTATCCCGGTGAATAAAAGACTCTCAGTTGACGAGAGGCTCCTTAAAATTTAATTTCCAGCTCAAGATCAAGAGATTTCAGAGTTTCCCCTGATTCTTAACTACAGAGCTTCAAAGGGCAGAGAGAATTTGCGAGGCAATGCTGGTAATTGTAACTGTAATTTCACACACTCTCAGACATACACACACATACACACACACATACACATACACATGCATACACATACATACGCACACACACACGCATGAACACACTCACACACACACACACACACACACACACACATTTTCTAAATTCCCCAGGCAGTTTTAGTGAGAGATAATGTAATTATATTTTTACAGAAGGCCACATACATTCATGCAATAAACGTCCGTACTGCCGCCTGATCTTGTTATCTGATTACTTATTGTAAATTTCCTATGTTCCTGGTTTCAATGCCAGTTGTCATGGTTCGGCCTGAATGGCCAGCATTTCCTGTAAGAACCCAACCACTCTCTAATGACAATATTGTGCTGCAGTACATAATTACGCATTCGTACACCTGACCCACATTCAAGGCAACTGCAAAGGTGCCATAAAGTGTTACTGTCTTCCGATAATCGCACTCGCTTTATTTAGTGACCCAATTAAGTTTAAAAAAAAAAAAAAAAATGTGTTTTATGGTTTTCAAATAAAGCGGTACACAATTTCTGGGGAAGGGTGTGATTGCAATTATGCAGCAGTCGCACAACAGGGCTGTCCTGTGCAGGATGAAACTTAGGAGCAACTAACGGAAGTGGTCGTGATGTGGGCTTCATTAATGTCCCAAACACCCACGTGGCAAGGCCGTACTATGGGGATCTTATTAAGACTCCCAGCCTTCAGTACATGATTACAGATTTGCACTGCAGAAAGAAAAAAATATATATATGCAAGCCTGTGATGTACATATATTGGGGATGCAGAGCATGGAATTTATGAGGCTGATATCATTAGCCGACGCTTGTCTGTCCGTGTTGGCCAATGCCAGTACCTCCTGGCTTAACATCATAGCACAAATGCAAGCTGCAGCAAAGATTCCACATTCACGGAAGAAGTAGATTAGAGTGAAGATGTCAACTTAAGTTAAAAAAAAAAAAACACATTTTTATTTTCAGAGGAAAGTATTTCCACTTGTTTCTCTTGGAGTGTGACTCTGGGGCTATTGAGTTCCTGTATATGTTTGGCCGGTGAAAATGATAAAATAAAAAGAAATAATAAATAAAAGATGTTCAGAATGATTATGATTAGTCTTTTTAAACTATCACTTAATTTGCACCATCAGTGGTGCATGAAATGCATAGCCTCTCCATGATGTAGGCCCATCACGTTAGCCATAATGTTAGCGTCGGGCTCACACACATAAATTCATTTTAAGCCATTAGCAGCCGATACCAATAAGACCCTGATGCTAAATAAGCTCCATTTTATGACCCAAACTCCATTTGCCTTGGGGCGAATGAAAGGCTCTCACCACTGCAGATCTGAACGTTCATATTTCTGCTCTACAGCTACCGTATGCCATAGTGGTCTAAGAACTAGAAGAGCACTCAGGGTTTAAGATTTCAGGTTTAAATTCCAGGCACGATTTTGCCGTTGTACTACTGAGCAAGGCGCAATTCTTGAAACTCCTTCAACAGCTATTCAGCAGAGTGTACATGTTACTGATAATATGTTAACAGAAAGATATGAAAAAAGTAAAAAATGAAGTAATAAAAATATAATAATAGTAATAATAACAACAATTACTACAATAACAGCAAAAATAATAGTAATAATAATTATGTTAGGTGGTACCAATGTTAGGTGTTACCAATTGATCAAATGCAACAGAGTGTAGCACAGTGGGTAAGGAACTGGGCTTGTAACCGAAAGGTTGTTTGATTCCCGGGTAAGACACTGCCGTTGTACCCTTGAGCAAGGTACTTAACCGGAATTGCTTCAGTATATATCCAGCTGCATAAATGGATACAATGTAAAAGTTGTGTAAGTCGCTCTGGATAAGAGCGTCTGCTAAATGCCTGTAATGTAATGTAATGTAACACATGGAGTGAGGTACTATGTCTATGCTGCCTGTCAGGATGCCTAAAAGTGATGAATTCCCTTCTTGTGAGTACATGTTCCGTGATAGCCACCCTCACAGGAGCACTCCTTGAAGCTCTAGTCTACTTTCGCGTCCAAATGTGGTGTCTTTGGACGCGTTGGAGACTTTGGATGCGGCCAAGATAATGGGAGCTATGGCACGGTAACTGTGAACAGCCGGTTAGCGCTCGGTGGACGGAGCCATAAATCAGAACCTGCAATAAACCTGTTGTTGTTCTCCAGTATTACTAATAAAACACTCTTATCACTAGTCCCCCGGGACGGGGGCGACCGGCAGCGCGTTTGCAGAATTAATAATAAGAGGCCCGGCGTTAATAAGCTGGCCTGAAATTTGTTTTATATGAACCAGGCACTTCAGTGCCCTCTGAATTCCAGCTCGGCCCGTTTCTCTGCGCCCGTTTCATAAAAGTGAAATTTACTTCAACAGTCTCACGAGATGCCGTGTTACATAAAAGCAAATGTATTTGGGCCAGGCTTCAATTCATTCAGAGCCCTCTCGAAAGAACGGAGACACTGCTTCGGTCAAGTCGGTGCGCGGCAAGGATGTAAAAGAGTAAAATCAATTCTGACAAGGGTAATTTTAACTCCAATAATATTTATTTATTCCTGACTGGACTCTGTATGAGCTATTAGAGTTGACTTGAACACTGAGAATCTTGTTGTTTTAAGGTGCTGTATTACCAGGGCCCTGGCTATATCCTGGATATCCCAATTTTGAGACAGCATCAGAGAAATATGATCAAAAGTTTGAAGTGATGTTCTGGTAAATTGCATTATTCATGTGAAATATCTCTTATGGAAATGGAAGATACCGTGATATACTGAAATGAAATATATTGTTTCAGCATATTGCAACTCTTCGCAATATATGCACAGATATACAGATTACTGCCATGCACACACTGCAGATACCCAAAAATAAGTCAATAAAGAAGTGTTAACGTCTCATATTTGGACTTATAGTCTTATTTCTATTATTTTTTTGCTAAATAATATTGCAGATTGCCGGTGAGGTGAGACAATTTGCAATATATTACATTGCAGGATATTTCATTTCTATAAGGGGAGAAGTGGCTTCATGTCTTACTTTTTGTTGCTATCATTTGGGCAGGTTTAGTTTTAGTTGTTCTTAACATGTATCATTGAAATAAGGCTGCATATGCTGTATCCTGTGCGCACACACACACACACACACACAAACAGACACACAACACACACAACACAAACAGGTTGTTTGGCTTGACTTCAAACTCAGCACATTAATCCGTGTCAGAAAAATTGAGGGCTTGCATTTTGAAGTGGGAAAACATCTTAGTGTGAGGCCAGGACGATAGGACGCGCTCGGCCGGGAAGGCGTGTTCGAAAGCGAAGAGAAACCGAGCTGAAAACCTGATAACTGCTGAAGCAGAAAGTGTGGCCGTCTGCCCTGAAATGTGAACAACAACAAATACAAACCGGCTCGTCGAGGCAGCTATCGACACTTTCAGCATCGCGTCTATCTCGGGCTCGGTTTGGTCGAACGACGGTCGCCGGTGTCTGAATTAAGACCCCTTTTCACTGACATGGAATGCGTCATCGAATGTTTCATTTCTCGAAGGAGGAATCAAACGGTCATTTCTCGAAAGAGGAAACTCCTGGCAACTTGAGTCACTGTTTTTTTTTACGAAATATAGTTATGGTGAATTTTGGGCTCATTATTTGTGGTGAACTGTAATGGCTTCTCTAAATGAACATTTCTAACCCTTAATGTTTCTGATTGATTTCAGTGGGCAGCGGATAGTTTTCAAAAGGAAATAAAAAAACCCCAAAATGGCCGCTAAACGTATCACAGACTCACTGATGATGACGTGACATCATATCCTGTGAAGACCATTTTAAAAACTGGACTGGGATTTTTTTTTTCTCCCCAAAATGGCCGACATCCTTCCCCTTGCCCCTTGGAACTGCTCCCCGTCGGCCAACTGTTCCCGCCGGAACCTGTCGCTGCTGAACCTGGGGGAGGAGTGCCAGGGTCACCTGCCCATGTTCTTCGTCATGGCCGTCGCCTACAGCGCCGTGGCCCTCCTGGGCGTGGTCGGGAACCTGGCGCTCGTCCTCATCATCGCCCGGCAGCGGGAGATGCACAACGTCACCAACATCCTCATCGCCAACCTGTCCGTGTCCGACCTGCTGGTGTCCATCGTGTGCCTGCCCTTCACGCTCGTCTACACCTTCATGGACCACTGGGTGTTCGGCGAGGCCATGTGCAAGCTCAACGGCATGGTGCAGTGTTTCTCCGTCTCCGTCTCCATCTTCTCGCTGGTGCTCATCGCGGTGGAGCGCCACCAGCTCATCGTCAACCCGCGCGGCTGGCGGCCCAGCAACCTCCACGCCTACGTGGGCATCGCCGTCATCTGGGTGCTGGCCGGCTGCACCTCGCTGCCCTTCATGTTCTTCTCGCTGGTGACGGACGACCCGCTCAAGCTGCTGCCGCACTTCCACGAGCAGTACAGCGGCAAGGTGGTGTGCGTGGAGAACTGGCCCTCCAGGACGTTCAAGCTCACCTACACCACCTGCATGCTGCTGATCCAGTACGTGGGGCCGCTCTGCTTCATCTTCATCTGCTACTTCAAGGTAAGGGAGCGGACGGCGGTGACATCACCGCGTTCCGTTGATTGTCATTTATCTCATCCACGACGGAAAAGAAAAAACATGCCACAAACCAGCTGAGTGGTTTACATTAATTTAATGCTCTCGCTCTCTCAGTTTATACCTGCGGATTAATCTGGGGTCCATTTTTAAAAACTTATACTTTAACTTTAATTCAGTTCAGTATATATGCAGACGGGTGACAAATTAAAGGAAAAACCTGAATGGATGAGTGGAGAAACATAACGAAACCAGATGCTTCCATAAAGGTGTACTGCATGATACAATTAAGCAATTAACATCCTGTCATGCTCTGTGGCATGTATAAAAATGCTCAGCAGGCCCAGTTGGCCTCGATTTTGGATCAAGAGTGCAAGGTGACTGTTGGGGTCAAGTATTCAGGCCTGTACCAGTCTCTTGGTTTGTCACCCGTCTGCATGTTTGAATCAACGTCACGATAATTTAAATTTTAATAGTAATTAAGTTGTTTATTTTGTGGCAGATCGTGATGGTATCTGGAGGACAGCAGTAGTTCAGCTTTGTCATGCATCAACAATAGACATCTCAACCCCCCACCCCCTCTCAAAAAAACTCCTCCACCAAAAAACACAGCTGCGCTCTGAAAATTGCTTCAGTTCTGTGCATAGTTTACATAGTTGTCTGTGGAGTTGTGCTCTCTTAAGACTGATCAATTCTCATGCACAAAAATCATTCTTTAGCCGGCAAAGTCATGCTAGTGGCCTTTGTAATGCTGACTTAACACCTACAGCCAAATATCCTTGCATTTCATTTACACAAAGGAAAGCTCTTGCTGCTTTTTTTAAGCACACCCATCGGAGTACACCTGGAATGCGGCTCCAGACTGGTTTGTGAAGCTTTATGCAGTGGTTCAGGAGATGCTAGATAGTGAATGTACTGTGTGCAGCCGGTCGTTGTTGTTTTTTTTCTGTTGTAGATCCACAGTTCAGCCATAAATTTCGTAATCCGATTTTATTCCCCAGGAGCGTGTGTGTCATGTCGTAAGAATTTAGCATTAGATGTGACCCAACAGCTTCAGGAGCGCGAGAAGCAACGGCGTGGATTTCTGTCGTAAACCCGGGTGCGTTGAAAACGTCCACGCCGCGCTGAAGGACGGGCGCTCGTTCTTTAACGAGCAGTCTGAGCGCGCTGAGGCGCAGGTTTAATGCGACTAAGGGGACGGTTCAATCAAAGCGCAGACCATTTCGGCCTTAATGCCTGTGTGGTTTACAGCGGAATTCATTTCCTTATTACTGAACAGTGTAAACACCATTTTTCACGTGAGGTTGATGGAGAGAAAAGTGTGCTGTGCAGTGTGTTAGAGGAACATAACACTCCTTTTTGTTTTTTTTATTTATTGTTAGTCGAAGCCGTTTTGAGCTTGGGTTGAATGTGCCCCTTCATTTTGCTAAATCGTCGCAGGGAAATTGCTGGATGAGGGCTGCTGGATGGCTCCTCGTTGTTCAGGCGGGGCCCCGCGGTCTGATGTCGAATTCTGGGCACGTGGGAGGGAATCGCTGGCTTAACGTCGCGGATTTTGGAAGGCGAACGTGCGTCTGTCTGCGCTTTTCCGAACTTGACAGGCAGCGGTGGCGCCGCGGAGCCCGGCTGCTGAATAGGACTGGGCTTTGTAATCGAGGAGAAAAAGAGCAAAACGAGGTTTTAAAAAGGGAAAAGGCGTAAAAAAAAAAAAAGGAGATGTTTCTGGATATAGCCACTGTCTGTGGTCGATCTCCAGGCTCTGGTGTGCGAGTCAATCATGGCCTTTTCTCCCTTTCTTTCTTTCACTTGCCGAGTCTCACTCATTGAGTTACGCCAGTCTGGAATCTTCTCTGCGTTTTTTTTATTTCTGGGAATATTTGTTCATCAAGAAGAGATCTTATGTAACCATGACAACCAAATATACTCAATATTAATGTGCCGTCTCGCCACCCTTTTAAAAGCATGTTTTTTTTCTCACAGGAGTGATTCAGAGCAGGGACTCCATTATGCAATGGTGTTTTATCATTTTGAGCAACGATTTTCTGTCTTAATCGACTTTTAAAGTCTGCCGCTGTGTTGATGCATCTGTCAGAATCTGTACGGGGGCAGGAGACAGGCTTCAGGCTATCTTCACGCAGTCAGGGGCTTCAGATCTAAATTTTGAGCGTTTGCAATCCGTTCCCTGGCAGCCTGTTTTGTCTGTCATTCCTTGTTTTTTCCATTATTCGCCGTTTGCACTGTTGGACTGGCCTGCTATTAATCAAGTGGACAGGTAATCCATTTGTCTTGACACCTCATTGCAGATCCATCAGTGGGCTTAAACCATGTCAGCCCTGCAAGTTCAAATTTGAATTAAAGCCGTGTTTTTGCAAGGCTGTGTTCGGTCCCTGTTTGAATTCCACATTTTGTTATACAGATACGAGTACCAGGGCCTTAGCCAGAGAATCATTTTGATTGGATAACTTTGCTCAGTCGACAGCGTCTTCCACCTACACTGCTAGCTAGCTCGCTAATAGGCTTTTTGTCACTTATATAGGACATGGCATCACGCAATTAGCTAATTTTTCTAATGTCTTATGGAGCTTATGAATTGTAGAATCAAGATAATCCAACTCATTTTCATGGACAAGAAACAGCCAATAGCCAAGTCCAAGTTTTGATTTTGGTAGATTGTCAGGTAATTTTCCTGACATCTCATCCAAAATTATGGGCCTTAATATGGAGTTGGTCCACTCTTTGCTGCTATAACAACCGCCAGTCTTCTGGAAAGGCTTTGTACTAGATGTTGGAGATTTGTGTAGATCATTAGTGAGGCCTGGCTTGCTGTTGGCTTTCCAATTGATCCCGGAGGTGTTGGATGGTGTTGCGGTCGGGGCTCTGTGCAGGCCAGTCCCGGTCTTAAACACTGTTCTCGACAAAACCATTTCTATATGAACCTCACTGTGTGCCTGAAACAGGAAAGGGCACAGAGTCGTCTAGAATGTGATTGTATGCTGTATCATTAATATTTGCCTTCACTGGAACTAAGGGGTCAAGCTCAAACCAGGAACGACAACCCCAGACCTAGGGGTATCCACATCTTCTTCTTCTTCTTCTTCTTCTTCTTCTTCTTCTTCTTCTTCTTCTTCTTCTTCTTCTTCTTCTTCTACTTCTTCTTTCTTTCTTCTTCTTCTTCTCTCTTCTTCTTCCGTGTTTCCCGTTAGGGGTCGCCACAGCGGATCAGATCCGCATATTTGATTTGGCATATGTTTTTACGCCGGATGCCCTTCCTGACGCAACCCTCCCCATTTTATCCGGGCTTGGGACCGGCACTAGGAATGCACTGGCTTGCGCATCCCCAGTGGCTGGGTTACCTAGGGGTGTCCACATACCTCTTTAAAAATGTAGTGTATCTCTTGCAGACCGATTCACTTGTGCACCTCTTTTAAAAATATTAATTATAGGGCATAATTAGTGACTGCAGATATGTCATGATATATTTTGAGATATTAGTAATGTATTATGGGTGCAGTGTACCTCTGCACAGCCTTACTGAAGATAGCAGTAGCAGTGTCCTCTATGTCTGGAATAAAGCACACCATTTAAAACTTTAGTTTAAAATCTGGGTTTTCAACAGCATGTCCTTGAAGGTACTATAGAGGGTCTCTGGTCAGATATGATATTCAATGACTATCTATAGATTTGGGAAATCAAAATATAAAACCAAAATATAAAAATATATAAAACTTTTTTTAATTAATTTTTTAAATATAAGCATTTTACCTGGGAACCCCTGGATGCCATCAAGCCTGGGGGGGGGGGGGGGGGGTCCCTGGATCATAAAAGGTTTAAAATAAGTAGCCTGCTGCTATCTGTGGGTCTTTATCTAACAGGAGCTAATGGACATAATGGACATAATGGAAGGACCAATTTGCTCTATGCAAAAAACAATCGTTTATTTAAAACTGAAAAAATGTTATTTATTATAACAAAAAAAAACTATTGAAGTCACTGAACGGAATGTTTGAATAATGTTTCATTTTTTAAAGCACGGAATGCAAGTAAACCATGAATGAAAACATTAACTGTTTATTTTCACAGATGAAAAAACAGACAGTGGAAAAACTCGATGAGCCAGCTGTGCATGATTCCTCTTAGCTGTGCTTAGCTATGGACCTTTTCCAGGTCATTGTGCTCTGGGTTGGTCCAGATGCCACAGTGCGCTATTAAAAGAATGCATTTTCACTTTAAAACGCTGCTTTTCAAGAGCACATCAGAAACATCTCTTAGGAGTATTGAATGAAATCTTGATAGCCTATCAAAGCAGTATATATGGCAAAACATATCATAACTGTGAATATTTATTAATTCTTCGGCAAACCAGTTTAGGGGTTTCAGCATAAACAACTAATGCATCGGAACACATTCTTTAATAGTGAGTGACCAGGGAGGACGGAAGAAACTATGATAAAAACGTTCATACCATAATGGTTATCTATCTAAAGATGTTTAATTAATGAATGCACTAATCCCTGTATGCAAATGCAGAAATCGAGCTGCCATTCACACGTGTGGGAGGAAAAATTCATCCATTCATTCTGACCTCAGCGAGTTTCTTATTATCAAGGGAATTCAGTGCATCTGCAATAATAATAACCCAGCACAATCTCACAGCTACCTACCAGAATGAAGACCTTTCAGCACGTAGTTTAGGGCGAAATAACAACATGCTTCATTTAATTAAGCGGGACTATACAGTATATGTACATATATACCCACTAATGAAAGGAGGAAAGCAAAGAAAGCAATTATTCAAATGTCAAAATGTGTTTGTTTTATGCGTTAATGAGGGTTACTGTCAGCTTGTCTTGAGTAATATGCGTTCTTCCTCATCTATGATGAAGTCCTTATCGAAGCTGTTTTTGATTGTAGTGAACTCATTAACTAGAAGTGACATTAAAATAGGCTCTGTGATTTTAATTATTATTTTATGTCTACATTGTTTTATAATGTAGGCATAAGGATGGTTGTATTAATGACTGCATTGGCATTTACTTGATCATTTAATCTGTGTGTTATTTAATGAATGAATGGATTCACGTGTGGCTGCTGCCTGTTTGTGCAGTTCAGTCCTACTGTGATTTGCACATGAAAAGTTAACAGTAGAAACAGCTGCGTTCAGATTCAAAGATCAAAGTTGGATTGATTTATGTATGTTTTTGTAATTTATCTTCTTACCCAGGGCAGTTATATGACAGGTTGTGCTTTATTCCACTAATTAATATAAGAATGCACCTGCAACTTCTTTTTGCAAAGGCCTTGGAATTTACTAAGACATATTGTACATGGACTTTTTGGAAAATATAATCTCAAACATATTTACATTACATTACATTTATTTGGCAGATGCTTTTATCCAAAGTGACGTACAATAAGTGCACACTGAAGGTCATTGGAACAACTACAAAACACAGTTGTCAGTGTGTGGACTGGCTTATCAGTTCATCCGGTGGAGGTGGGGTTCTTGTGGCCTTCAAATCCATGCTTGATGTGATGCTGGATATTCTCTCATTTCTAGGTCCTGTAAATTGCCAGGTTAGATGGGCTATATGGCCTGTTCTGGTCATCATGTACTCTCATGCGCTTTGTTTCAGTATATTGGCAGTATATTGCATCTTTGCAAGGGAAATGGCTGCTCCAGTAACCACCTCAAGTCAAAGTTGATTGAAATCAACTGAAATGTATTGAACTATGTGGACTTAACATATTTCAAGGCAGCGTATTTAAAAAAAAAAAAATTGCAATATCTGAAAGCAGGAATAATCAGTTGCAGTATTTAAAAAAATCTTGACCTATATTTAATTTCAACTTATTGGTAGTGAATTCCATTTTTAAGCGAATGGTTTGCCTGATGTGTAACATTATAATGTTGACCGTTTAATCTCTTTTTTTTCAGATATACACTCGTCTGAAAAAGAGGAACAGCATGATGGACAAGATGCGGGAGAGCAAGTACCGGTCGAGCGAGACCAAGCGGATCAACGTCATGCTCTTCTCCATCGTGGTGGCCTTCGCCGTCTGCTGGCTGCCCCTCAACATCTTCAACGCCGTCATCGACTGGAACCACGAGGCGGCCATGAGCTGCAACCACAACCCGCTCTTCTCCCTGTGCCACCTGACCGCCATGGCGTCCGTCTGCGTCAACCCGCTGTTCTACGGCTTCCTCAACCGCAACTTCCAGCGCGACCTGCACGTGGTGTTCCGCATGTGCAAGCTGAGCGCTCGCCGGCCCGAGGAGTACGACACCATCGCCATGTCCGCCGTGTCCACCGTGCAGACCGACGTGTCCAAGAGCTCGCTGAAGCCCGGCAGCCCCGACGTATGACCCCCGCCAAGGGGTGGAGGGGTGGGGGGCACAGGGGTTTGGGGGAGGGGAGGCGGCGAAGTCTGTGGGCCTGACCTTCCGTCTGACTTTTGAATGTCCTGTTTTTTTTTAAAAAAAGAAAATCCCGACGCACCAAGTGGGTCTTTGCGCGGGCGCTTGGTCGACTGGCGCGAGGAGCGTGAAAATGTTTTTGTAGCATCCGCGAGGCTCGTTAAGACGACGTGCGCCGGCTGAGGAGAAGGTTCGGCGCGGTTTTTTGGCGGCTGTGTTTCGCTGCGGCTGGTTTTGGTGGTCGGTGCTGCTCGCGTGCCGCGTTACCCAGAAGCCATCGCTTCTTCTGGCCAGCTGGTGCCAAAGTGCCAAAACTGGACTAATATATGACCAGACCTGGTTGGAACTTCCATGGGAGACTTCAATGGAAAACCAGGTTTCCCCTGGTAATGGGCCAAGGAGGGATGGGGGTGTGTTGGGGGGATGGGGTGGGAGGGAATATGGGGGTCAGGCACTCTTACATTTGAACCAGGGGTCTGCATCTCTCTGGTCTTTTATGTTTCACTTTAGAGTCAGTGGACAGTTCGGACCCACAAAACCAGGTGAGGGGAGTTACCTATACAACAGTTAAGCCCAGGTAGATCAGTTAAGCGCTGAGTAACAGTAAAAACCAGCAGACCCTGTAGCTCTCCAGGACCAGGGTTACAGGCCCCTGCTCTACACCAATGGACAGCCAGTAAACCTGCGGCCAGTGCAAGTGATCAGGACACTGTGCTGTAGGAGGTGCTGTCTCCTGAATGAGATGATCCTGCCTCAATGCGGCGATTAGCCGTTAAGGCGTGAGATCGCAAATGCGTGATTAGAATGTTCTTAATGGAACATTCAAACGCCGATGTAACTGTCACTGCTGGTAACTGAAAGTTCTAGAGCGCTCCAAAAACATTCCAAAAAGAAACCAACCTACTCTTCAGAGGGTTAGAGATCCTCTTGCAGTCATCCATGGCTTAGGGGTGTCGATGATGGTGTCCTGCCCTTATCCGGCATTTGGTTTTTCCACAGTCTGGCGGTCTGGCGGCCTAATTGCCTGCACAGTTCATCGGCTGTTAAATCCCTTGTGTTCCCTGTCATTCCTTACTTTCTCAGGTCATTACTGTAAAAGAGACATCGAGTTCTTGCTTTACATTTTTCTTAAATAAAACATATGTGAAAATCACATGATTAGGTGTCAATATTGTAATTATAAGAGTGGTTAAAAAAAAGACTGAATTTTTTTATTTTTATGAATATGTTCTGCTGTTCCATTAATATTTATTGAATGTGTTGATAAAGGTTGATAATCTTGAGATCTTGACAGACTCTTTGAACATAAGGCTAACTTATCGCATTGGAAGAGTTGTGCTAATGCACTTATCGTTTTCTTCAGGTGGTCACCTGGGGCTTTGATCTTTTACGATCGTCATTGTTTTCATATCTCTCATATCTATAGCAACCTTAGTGCATTGCATGCCATTGTGCTTCATAAAACCATTGTACATTGAAACTGAAAAAAGGATTTAATAACAGTTCAAATCAATCCCTCATGCAGACCCAGTTGCATCAGTCTGATATCATGGAATCTAGTACTTGGTCAGCCCACCACATCAGAATACATTGAATGGACATTTATGAAACCTGTTTTTATGAATGTTTTTTAATTTTTTTTTAAATCTAACATAAAATGAAAATGGCACAGTTGTGGATCTATACTGAATGTAAGATTATCTCTGAAAGATGGTCTCAGGCTATTGTTGGATTGCAAATAGCGTTTGTCTGTGTAGTTATGGTGACGACGATAAGGTTTGTCGGTCTGCTGAACAGTAAAAAAACAACACCAAAGGCTTGCTTTGATCATGTGCTCTTATTGATTATCGATTGTGTCGAGAAAGCTCAGTTTAGCTTTACTTGAATTGTTTCTGCATCAGTCCATATTGTTTCTGTATCGGTCCATATTGTTTGTAGCATTTCTTGCGGTATACAGTTAGGCAGCCAGGCTGTCATCCGTATGAATTTTTAATGAATGTTTCATTTATATTTGAAATGGTAACACTCATCCAGAAACAATTCAACATGTGTGATTTACAGTATAGACTGCATGTCAATGAATTACAAAGTAAAAGTAGACTATGTATGTTCATATATTGTAATATGTTTTATGGGCATATGCAGACTAGAGTATTATTGCTGGCCACTTAAAGATTAAACATGTTCTCCTGAAACCCAGCATAAAAAAGTTAAAGTAAATTAGTTTTATTGGCATAATACAATTGTCTTTGATGATATAAAAACATGTTGCAGTGCAACTACACATTGTTTATTTTATTG
Organism: Anguilla japonica; assembly: GCA_025169545.1. NCBI lineage: Eukaryota > Metazoa > Chordata > Actinopteri > Anguilliformes > Anguillidae > Anguilla > Anguilla japonica. The sequence continues at coordinate 61,797,023 of CM045887.1, read as the reverse complement.
TTATTGAATGCCCCTTGTAATGTATGTTTCAGTGCACAGTTTCATAGTCGAATGATTCTTGAGATTAAGACCCTAGGCACATTACTTTGCAGTAGTCATAACCAATCCTGTTCCTTTTAGGTTTTCATTTCAGCCCTAATTTGGTACACCCGATTCTACTAATTAGCATCTGTAGCTGTTGAGTGAGGTGTGCTTTGTTAGCATTAGAGTGAAAACCCTACAGGACGGTAGATCTCCAGGAGCAGGGTTGGACAGGCCTGCTCTAGCTGTTGAATTGGGTGTGCATTGTTACGGTTAGAGCGCAAACCTACAGGACAGTAGATCTCCAGGAGCAGGGTTAGGCCTGCTCTAGCTGTTGAGTGAGGTTGTTTGGTTATGGTTGGAGTGAAAACCTCTACAGGACGGTAGATCTCCAGGAGCAGGGTTACAGGCCTGGCTGTTGAATTGGGTGTGCATTGTTACGGTTAGAGCGCAACACTACAGGACAGTAGATCTCCAGGAGCAGGGTTGGGCAGGCCTGCTCTAGCTGTTGAGTGAGGGTGTTTGGTTATGGTGGAGTGAAAACCCTACAGGCGGTAGATCCCAGGAGCAGGGTTGGACAGGCCTGCTCTAGCTGTTGAATTGGGTGTGCATTGTTACGGTTAGAGCGCAAACCTACAGGACAGTAGATCTCCAGGAGCAGGGTTGGGCAGGCCTGCTCTAGCTGTTGAGTGAGGTGTGTTTGGTTATGGTTGGAGTGAAAACCCTACAGGACGGTAGATCTCCAGGAGCAGGGTTGGACAGGCCTGCTCTAGCTGTTGAGTGAGGTGTGTTTGGTTATGGTTGGGGTGAAAACCCTACAGGAGGGTAGATCTCCAGGAGCAGGGTTGGGCAGGCCTGCTCTAGCTGTTGAGCGAGGTGTGTTTGGTTATGGTTGGAGTGAAAACCCTGCAGGACGGTAGATCTCCAGGAGCAGGGTTGGACAGGCCTGCTGTAGCTGTTGAATTGGGTGTGCATTGTTAGGGTTAGAGTGCAAACCTACAGGACAGTAGATCTCCAGGAACAGGGATGGTAACCACTGCATTACAGGCATTTAGCAGATGCCCTCACCAGAGCTGCTGTTGCCTAAAAAGGACAGTTCCCTGACCGGGAATCGAACCCGGGCCGCGGCGGTGAGAGCGCCGAATCCTAACCACTAGACCACCAGGGACTTGTTGTCATGGCAGCTGGAGATGTTGACACTGGACACTTTTGTCCCTCTAGAGGGGACAACAATGAATTGTCAGGTTTTAGAAGGATATGAACCATAACGGAATATATTAGTAAATATATTAAAATATATATAATATGTTTGGGATCATATATGACTTTTTTTTCAAGGAGACATGATAGCTACATTGCAATATTGGAACTTCAGTACATGGTACCTGACCAAAAAAGAAAAACAATTTAAGAGGAACTCCATTTTATAACCATTTATATATGACTCAAGACATGGCCTACAATATGGAATACCTCTGTAAAGTTCAGTATTATGTTTATTGTGCTTGCTTTTTCTTGTGACAAAATTACTTTGATATTACAAGGGCTGTAAGTTGTGCCATGTCATGGGGTTTTTGATTAATCAACTGGTTCCTTTCAGTCGTTGGTACAGTATGTGAAACTACGCTGTGAAAGAGGTGCCAACAGGTGTTTCTGACGCTGAAAGAAACAGGTGTTCAGAGGCTCATGCGAGATATTCACGGCTGCTTCTGGAACCTCACAGGAATGTTTAAAATGTGTATTTCCCAGCATGCAGTGCTGTAGAAAGCTGCAGCAACTGGCATACCGGCAGTTTTCTTTGTGTCACAACGGTTACCGCCGTGGCATTTAAAGCTGTGAGACTGTGTGAAAAGGAGGATAACAGGACAGAATTTCAGACTAATTTGCATACTTATATAGTGCTGTTTTTTGGTAGCTGCCAAGTCTTGCATGATTCCCAGTACAATTTTCAAGCATTTAGTTACATTACTTTTTTCTGTATCAGTCTCATAATCTGAAGGCTGTGCATTGAATGCTGGGATTTGTAGTCCATAGTGGTGCCGTGTGATCCCCACAATATTTTAGGTCAGTGCAATATGAGTTTTGCTGGTCATAATCGCCAGCTATCTTGAGGCCTGGCCATTCCACAGTGTCATCCCTGTTTCCAGAAACGGAGTACGCTGCAATGCATTGAAATAAAATATCAGGATATTACAACATTTCACGAGATGTGCGCACACTAGACACATCGTTGCCAATTTGTTGTAGATCCTTTCTCAGTCTTTCTCAGCTCCATTAGAGTAAATAGCAACTTAACCTGCCATTCTTCTCTCTTGAAGGACACTAAATTATTTTCCTTTAATCGCCTCTATTAAGCAAAGATCATAAAAAAATTAAAGCATTGCTGAGCGTTGCAGTTTTATTGAGCAGTAGCGGGAAACAGAAATCATATTGCCTGTTGATCTCAGAGGCCATATTTGTGATATGAACTTCTGCCTTATTGCACATGCCTCATTTGCCCTTTTGTTCAGAGCTGTCAAGTCAGAATCAATCTATTTGAGTGCAGTTCATAATCATTTACACGGCCCATTTCTTCTGGCATTGTCCATCAGACTTATTGATTTGTTTAGAGAGGCGAAGGTGATACAAACTGAATCATAAAATCTTTAGTTTAGTATTTCTTTGAACACAACAGGTGCGACAGGTATGTGTCGGGCATTTTCTCTAAAAAAAAAAAAATAGCTGAACGTTCTGTTTCAGAGTGAACATGTTGACAGACACACCTTAACCTGTACATATGCACTTATGTCAATTGCTGTTGATAAGAGCTTCTCCTATATGCCTCAATGTAATGTAAATGTAAAAGAAAAGCTTTTTACAGTTGAGAAAATGTACAGGTAACCTTACACATAAATGCATATTGTACTACACTCAACAACGGACGGTATAATATTTACTATTATTTTCTGCAGTTATTGGAATATGATTGATTAGGTTACTGAAAACTTAATCATAACACTGAAGTACATCTTTGCGTGAAAATTGCTTTATAAAATACACTGTGCTCGTTACCTGTGGATTCATTGCACTGTGAGGAACGCGTGGTCAGTGTTCCTCGCTGGTGAATCAAAGCACATGCTTTGAGCAAAATCATTTTTTTATTTAAAATGAATGAATTTTCAAGAAGGAGTTCAGTCAAACATCACTTAACATTCCAGGCTGGGTTTACAGAGGGGAGTAAATTGCAGATACTGTACATACATTCATTTGTACAAATATTATGTACTGTCGACAAACACGTTAAGCACAAGTGGCTGATTTTCAACCGTGCAATTTTTAAATTAAATAATTAAAATGAATGGTTGTGCAATTCTACAGAATAATTTTCTATGATTCTTTGTTCATACATACTGTATGTGCTGCTGATTGTGCTGTATTACTGATGTTTTCAGACTCTGGATTTATTATGCCGATATTGATATGTTACTGTATAATAAATGCATCTCTGTTTATCAAAATACACTGCCGAGGTTTATTCCAAAATATCTGTAAGGGAGAAAGCAAAAAAAAACAAACAAAAAAAAACAACGAAAAACAAAACAAAACATGGCTGCTCCTGGCTTTTGTAACATACTTTATTACCCATAATTCTTCACACACCAACAACCTGAAATGTGTGGGGAAGTTTCGTGGCTCAGTGAGTTCCAAAAAACAAACAAAAAAAAAAAAAACACTAAACAAAATTTTACAGTTCCATTTTCTGCAGAGAATATCACAAGAACTCCAGTTGTACAGCCAAGCACAGTTAGTTCGTGCTGAAACTGATATTGTTGGAAGAAAGTCAAACAGGCTAAGGTGTTACCTTCAGTCCCCCAAGACTGTCCTGCCATCCTCAATAACAGTGCAGTGTATTAGAAATATCCATTACATTGTCTGAGCCCCTATGTAGGGGACGTATTGTTAATATGGTTAGCAGGTTAGAGGCCTACGGTGCCAGAAAAAGACTCGTTTTGGTGAACATAATTGATAAATCTTTGAATTAGCCCAAATGTTGAATTGTCCAAGAAGCATTCTGGTATGTAAAATGTGAATTTGTTGCAGTCAAGCGCCCTGGAATGCCATTGGTTAGTGCTTTACGAGACAATCTTGTTAACGCGTCCACAAACGGTTTGAATAAATCGGCTGACTAATATGCTAATCAATAGTAGTAACACTTATACTGCAACATTTTATTGTTCATGAGGAAGAAAAAAAAAGGGGTTTACTGGCTTTCACAGGAGCCGTTTCCAGAGAACGCTGGGCGGATATTCCATGAAGAAAAGGGGCGGAGCCGCAGAGGTGTCAATATTCGGGATTCAGGAAGTAAAATTCCTGCCACAGTATTTGTTTCAATCACAGATTTGTTATATAGCACAACTCTTCGGCCAGGAGAGGTCGAATTAATTAGTGACATCAGCGGGATGTGGAATAAACACCTGCATAGTAGGACTTTTGCTTTCTGACCCTGGACTGAAATTGCTTAAATTGCTTCCAGTCTGTGTCAGGAATTAATTCCTGTTTTCGAAAGATAAGGGCCATATCCCTTTGTGTTTTAATCAAGGCTTTTATTACCTTCGTCTGGTAAACCGTTAATGTAATAAAGCTGCACTTGCGTCATGAAGGGAAATGCGATCATGTCGCTGTGACCTCTGCCTGTAAAAACCAAAGAAGGCTCAGAAGTGAGGCTGTCGTGTCATCTTCATTTAATATTTAACTGATCATCAAATCATTGGTTCCCAAACTTATTCAGTCAGGCCCCACCTGACATAATAGCATAATCGGAAATTTTTCAACACCCACCCCCCCCCCCCCTTTTTTTTCCTTCCTGATGTGCCTTTTTCCTTCAACCCTCAGCCCTCGCCCCCCCCCCCCCCCCCCCCCAAGGCATGCAGCATGCCTGGGACACATTGACATAGATCACATGATCAGAGCTGTGTTGCACTAAAGACAGATTATGATTTTTTTTCATGTGTCCCGGTCCAGAAGATAATAATAATAATAATAATACACATATCTACACATTATTTTTCAGTTTGATTTAATCTGCGCCTACGATAGAATGTCAGAAAAACGACCGTGCATTAAACACACAACACTGTGCAGTCGCAAAAAACCAAATCCTTTTTCCAGTGAACCCACTTCTTAAGGCAGTCTGAAATGTGTATTTCACCCAGGATGCTGGGAGGTACTTTTGATGGTGCAGGCTGTTGGACGGAAGTGTAGCACAGTGGGTAAGGAACTGGGCTTGTAACCAAAAGGTCGCAAGTTCGATTCCCGGGTAGGACATTGCTGTTGTACCCTTGAGCAAGGTACTTCACCGAAATTGCTTCAGTATATATCCAGCTGTATAAATGGATGCAATGTAAGAAGTTGTATAAGTCGCTCTGGATGAGAGTGTCTGCTAAATGCCTGTAATGTAATGTAAAATCAAGAGCACCGTATATAATTATGAACAGGGCAGCCTTCGTAACAGCCATAGTTCCATCTCTCTAACATCACTGATAGGTGTGCTCGAGCTACACAGATGCCACTCCTAAAGATTAAAGAAGAGGATTAAAATTGGATTGAAGTCTGAAAATTTCAATAAAGAGATCGAGTAGCGACCTCTCGGGACTACGGGAACTGTCATTTCGAAAAAATAAATAAATAAAATGATCCACGCGAATTTCATTGTCGGCTGTCGAGGGCTGAAGATTATTTCATCTTCAGAGGCACTATATGAATAATTCAGCATCGTTAGCAGTAATGATACCCACAAAAAAAAAAAAAAAAAAAACATTCCAAATACAAAGAGAATTGTGGCTATGTCCCTGTGGTAATGCTGTTGCATTTTTTGTTACAGTTCTTTGAGTTTCCATCTACAGCAGTGGTCTCCAACCCTGGTCCTGGAGAGCTACAGGGTCTGTTGGTTTTCATCTGCACTTCATGAATCAATTAGAGCAGTTGATTACACAGTTAACTCAACTCACCCGGTGTCTTGGGTCTCAATTGGGTGCTGATTTTAAGGTGAAAACAGAAACCAGCAGACCATGTAGCTCTCCAGGACCAGGGTTGGAGACCACTGATCTACAGTATGAGCATAAATCGTGCTGAACTGGATATAGTACTTAATCCAGTATCTTTAATGTACCATTTGATACACTTCTATCCGAGCAGGTTGAAAAGGCAAACAACATCCATTCACAAATGCATACATACAGTATATTAGCTTATCGGTAACTTTATCAGTAGTAATAATAACATGTTATTAATATATTGCTGTGATATATTTGCCATTATATTTTCCAGAATGTCCACACATTAACAATACTGTGTATTGCCAGATATTTCATATCTCTAAGGGTTTGTGAGCCACTTTGATGGTAATAGGAGTTGAAGGGATTTTTTAAAATGCTGACTAAATATCAATGTGGTAACTCAGAAATGGTGTCATGCCACACAGAACTCCACTGGACTAGAACAGTCATGCTCGCAATGCAATATCTGCTTCATGGAAATACTTAATTTTTCATAATACAGCCAAACTAGGCTATCGAGCGCTCCTAAGCTTCAGGGGATAATAATGGCATAAGAGCTCATCCAGTACTTTGGAGCATTCGCATATAAATGCAAGCCCTTATTTGTATTTCATTACAATGGCTTGGGTGCATATATTGCATTTTTGTTCTGTTGCAGGGACATAAAATAATAACTCTGGCATGAAGAAGCACTCTTGAGGTGGTACAGTACACCAGTATCTTGGTTCAAACAGCACAGGCCTTTTTTCAGTAACTGACATGCATCTTACAGTCACGTCTTACGCGTGCTGATTATTTAATTATTTAACAAACGCTGTATCCAGCCCTGGCCGAGCGAAGTAACTTCACCAAGCAAAGACTCACCAACAGTCTGTTTCATAGTTTGTGCTCTGTAGACCTCGGCCAAATCAAATATTTATATGAGGTTTTACGAATATTATAGTGGCGCCTACATCGATGCAGGATCATTTTCTGTCTATGAAATCATATACATGTCAGTTAATGGTCTGTGCAAATAGTTCAGAGACTATTTCCCTATATTCGTTTATTAGCTACCTTTATGTGAACTATTGGGCTGATAAGCATACCAGCGATAAAAATTGCATATACAGCTGGCCAAGTCAAGTTTCCATAACAATGAGAGTCAACACAGGCTCTCTCTTTCAGGTCCACTATTATTACCGTTACAGATATTTTATGTTGAAAACAAATTTTTGCACATATATATTTCTGGGGAAAAGAAATCCCAGGATTCAGGCCAATGTATTACTTTTCTGATGTTAAATCTTGTGGTGAATAGGGAACATAGTAATCCAGATTATAATTTCATAGTGCCAGATCATATTTGGAATCAATTAAAATTTTAAAGTCCATTTTGTAATGACAAACAGTAGAAAACACCTTTTAAACCATTTTTCCAACTGAAACTAAAAGATCAAGAGCTTCGAGTTTGCCTCCATATGAATCAACTATCTTATTGCATTAAAAGTTAAATCTAATTTTATTTTCTGCCCCCTAAGTTCCACACAATTAGAATTTATATTAAAATGCGCCTCCAGCAAGCACTATCATTTTTTTTTTTTTTCAAAATGGAAAAACAACATAATAAAATGGTATTGAAAAGCAATCAGAACACAACCTCAATTTACGTTTGCCCTAAGAGCAAGTCGTAGGGGAACAAATTACTTGCGGGTATGTGCGTGGAAAACCAGAACGGTTTTCTCTTTTCATGCATCCCCATTGCATCATGTACACAGAAGAGTAAAGAACTGACCAGGGTCTGCAATTGCTTATAGCATTTCCTAGCTCTGTCCCCCTTCAAGGACATACACACATACACTTCACTTAATTTTTTTTCATGCTAGGAAAAAAAATATTGGACAAGATGTGTGGGTGTGTGTTGGGGGGTAGGTGGGGGTTGTAATGGCTTTGGGGCACAATGATTATTTCTGCAATGCAGTAATTCTAGCATGTTTTCCGGATATTTCCCAACTTCGTGCAAGGCAACGCTCATTGATTTCTGTCCTGCTGCGTCTTAATTAACGGAGCCGTTAATCTGGCAATGATCTTTATCGAGGACTCTCCGTTTAATATTCACTTAAGCCTGTGCGACAAATGTACCGTGATTATGAAGTGCGTTTGAGCTAGTATAAATATGGTTGCTTATTAAGAATATTTCTGATATATCCCCCCTTGTTTAATTTATGTATCTGGGCCACCCTGAGCAAAACGTTTCTAGTTGAATATCTGGCCAGGAATATAAATAGCCTACAAAAGAATATTACTTCTGTTAGAAGAACTACACTTCCTGTAACCATATGAATAACACTTACTATTTGCAAAGAGGGGCCAAATTCTGAACAGTATTTCTGTAAGCTACCACTCTGAACTGTAGTCCCATTCTAACATAAATAATTGAGTGCTCAGCTTGAACAAAAACGATCATATCTGCCGTGGCCTTGGTATAATAAGGGTTGGGAAACCTGAAACTAGAGTATTTCTGAAGATCTTCAGATCTCTTGTAAAGATCTCTTGTAAACCCGGAAGTGACTGGACACCTGTTGACTGTGGCCTCTTTGTCCCCTTGTGAAAATGGAGTTCTAGAACTTTGACTCAAAAAACCTACTCTTGGAAGGGTAACAGCTTAAGTTTCACCAAGGCATTGAACACGTGTACTGCATGGTGTAATGCCTACAAAACAAACAAGACAACTAACTAACAGGAAAAAATATGACACTGTTTATAAATGTTTATAATCAACCCAACCGTAAATGTAATCATAAATAATTTTCAATAACAATCTGTGAAACCGTTACGCTATTTATAGCTCATGGGATGTACATGCATCTTACAAAAATTGAAAAATAATAACATTCCATTTAAACTACACTTCCATGAGTTTATCTTCCATGATTTCATGTAGTCCATATAGCAGTATCTTTTTATATCGGCTTGCAAACTAAAAATGAATATTTGGTAGATTAATATTAAAGGTTCATCTGACCCAACCTTAAAATTAGAGGTAGACTTGCTGTTCCATTGTGTGTGGTTGGAAAGTTCTTAAGTCGCTGAGTTATAGGCTATAAAAGGGGTGGTATTTAGGGCGTCGTGCCTTTTTAAATGTGCCGAAGTCTTTAATGTTTTATTCATTGTGAAGGTTTATTCTACTCACTGTGCATGTCGTACATCGATGTTAAAATAAGTGTGAATCTGTGACAGCCCGCAGTTTCCATGGGACCGGGACGATCCCCGGAGCTTCAGCTGATGACGTAGGCATAAAACCCCTGCGTACAAAGCAGCCGCCGGAAGAGAAAGTTAAAAACAACGTGCGTCTGAGGATCTGGTAAGAACGTGGACGCGCTCAGATTTTTTATTTTCAACATGTTGCTCGTTTACAAATTTTCATAAAATTGTTTTAACAATTGCTCAAGAACCGTATTTTACAACTGTACGTTACGTACTGCGTAATTGTTTGCGTTATGTTTCATTTAACGTTTGTGTTTTGTCTGTATTCAGCTAAATGATCCGAATAGCTAAAGGGGCAGCCCTGTGTGAAATTGTGCTGTTCGCCTGTGTAATCTGTTCTAGTAAGCTAGCCAGCTATCTGGTTTGGTTCGATTAAAAAGTCAACTGAGTACGTTACTGAATGAATAGATTCCTGCGTTTACAAGTTAGCTGTTAGGCTAAGTAAGTTTAACTTGTGAACTGCCAATGTTTTAGTTCGATAGAGTCTCTGGTTCGATAGCGCTTGGAAATTTACACTGCTCTATTCGCTGGTAAACTGTTACTTTATAGTGTGATGCTCAGATATATATTGTTCTTCTTTATAGGTGTTGGTACCAGTTCTGTGTTGCACAAACGGAAACCTAAAATATGGAAGAACAACAGCCGGGTACGGGGCAGGATAACGCAGATTCCAGCACATTGCATTCGCAGTCAACTGCACCTACCCACGTAAATAATAATTTTGTGTCGGACAGTGAACTTGAGCCAAGCAGGCCCACACCATGTACGAATACCAATGAATCCAAGATTGGTACCGAGGGTATAAACCCTGGTGGATCAGATGAACAGTTGGCAGCACTGTTGCGCGCGGATGACGTTGAAAATGGCACGGATGGCACCGTTGGTCCAACCACAAAGCCCGGATCGGAGAACGGTCAGAGTGACGTCGCCGCTGGGCCGAACGGGCAAGTTGAAGACATGGAGGTAACGGTGTCTGCCAAAATGGAAACGCTTTCTTTTGAAATCACCACTGAGGCCACAGAATCGGGTCAGAGCGCTGTAAGCTCCACTGTTCCTCAGGTACACGTGACTCTGAGGACCGGTGTCTGTGAGACGGAAGACAGTGGGGAGAGCAGTTCTTCTGAAGACTCGTCCTCGGACAGGTAGGTCACAAACCGTTATGGTAATTCACCATTGAAGGTCTAGTCATTTCAGACACTCTTGCACCCCCCCCCCCATCTCCATTCTTGCATACATAAGTATAGGCGTTGGTGTGAGAAACTTTTAACTTCTACAGTCTTCCACCACAGACAGTAAAACACCTGTATATTACACTACACATTGGCTTGACTAATCCCCTCCCTGGATGCCTTTGAGTCTGGGGTGGGGGTCCCTGAATCAGTAATGGTAGAAATCCCATTGCTGTAGTAGTATAGTTGCTGTGCGCCTTGATGTGGACGGACGGGTGGACAGATGGACAGACCGTAGTGCCCTGTTGTCCATGTGGGGTCTGTAAGGAGAGGTGGGAGTCACACTATTTCTGAACGTCTGTAGTGATGGTCAGGACTGATGATCAGTGACTGGTTTAGGTGTTCAGCGTGATTCTGCAATGAACATTTTAATTTGCTGTTTATTGGCCGCTGAATCCGTACACCTTGTTTTCATGTCCTAAATTGGCTGCTCAGTGGAAGTAAATCTCCTGGACTCCAGTTATGTCACACACACCCCACACACACCCGCACCCCCGGGGGTTATTGGCTACACCACAGCTTAGTCTGAAATGAGCACATGTAGTGGTGACATAATCTGCGTCGAAATTCACATGTACTCTGTGCAACTGTGTTTATCAGCTTGTGTGTGTTCATCGGCTTGTGTGTGGACTTGAAATTCACATGGGTATTTTATTACAAGGCACCACACCGTGGTCAGACCATTTCTATGTTGTATACAGAGGTGGAAAGTCCAGGGGTCTGAAAGTAAAAGTCCTGCCATGTGTTTCTTCCACCCATGAACTCAGCCAGCTGATTTCATTATTTAGTTATATCTCCTGGCTGAAGAATTGTATTAATTAGCAAATCCAGGTTATTGGAACAACGTGTTAGTGCTCTGATTTTAAATTTGTGCTTTGTACTAGATGCTGGAGCATTGCTGCGGGGATTTGCTTCCGTACAGCCAGAAGAGCATTAGTGAGGTTGGGCACTGATTGGGTGATTAGGCCTGGCTCGTAGTTGGCTTTCAAATTGATCCCAAAGGTGTTGAATGAGGTTGAGGTCAGTGCTCTGTGCAGGCCAGTCAAGTTCTTCCACACCGTTCTCGACAAAACCATTTCTATATGGACCTCACTGTGTGCCCGGGGGCACTGTCATGCTGAAACAGGATAGGGGCCTTCCCCAAACTGTTGTGACAAAGTTGAAAGCACAGTATTGTCAAGAACGTCATCGCATAAAGATTTGCCTTCGCTGCAACTAAGGGGCCTAGCCCCGAACCGTGAATAACAGCCCCAGACCAAGGGGTGTCCAGATACTTTTGGTCATGCAGCACATTTACCCGAGCCTTAGTAGCCATTTTTTCGGTACCCCGACCCCGCTCACTCTAAGAAAATCTACTCAACGAAATCGCTTGGAAGCACTCGAGTGTTGGTGGACACTTTCAGCCTCCATTTCTTTGTGAATAATGTCCGCTCGAATTTGACCTTGAAAGCGCGATTGCGTTTATAGCCTCGCACTCGCCCTCGGTTTCTGCTGTCACGCGTCAGGTTTGAATGCTCGTTTGTTCTGAACGCAGGTCCTTCGGACGCAGATGGGCTCGGTTAATGTTCTCTCTCTGATTGCCTCGGCCTGCTGTGATTGTTTTGGATCACTTGCCTTATATTTTAAACCCTGCCAGCGAACACAAATTTCGTTTTTATTAAAAATGGAAAAACTTTTTTTTAACGACTTGATTCTTGAGTCAGACGTTTTTTTTTTTTTCGTTTTTTTTTTTTTTTTCCTCCCCCTACAGCGATTCAGACTCGTCTTCCTCGTCGTCGTCATCGTCCTCTTCCTCTTCCGCACCCCTGGCGGCCGTTCTTGGCGATGATGACGATGAAGACTTCGGAGCTTTCGGCAGCGGGAGGAAGCCGGTGCCGCTGAAGACACATGATGAACTTCTCATTGAGGTCAGTTTGACTCAGAGCGGCTGCAGCTGCCAAGCATTCAGGGATACTTTAAGCGAAAACGGGGTGGCTTCGATCAGCCCTCCCTTAGCTGTTTTTTTTGTATGGCACTAGTGTAAAGTGGGCTGTGCTCGTCTGCAGTGGGGCACTAGTGTAAAGTGGGCTGTGCTCGTCTGCAATGGGGCACTAGTGTAAAGTGGGCTGTGCTCGTCTGCAGTGGGGCACTAGTGCAAAGTGGGCTGTGCGCGTCTGCAATGGGGCACCAGTGTAAAGTGGGCTGTGCTTGTCTGCAATGGGGCACTAGTGTAAAGTGGGCTGTGCTCGTCTGCAATGGGGCACTAGTGTAAAGTGGGCTGTACTCGTCTGCAGTGGGGCACCAGTGTAAAGTGGGCTGTACTCGTCTGCAATGGGGCACTAGTGCAAAGTGGGCTGTGCGCGTCAGCAATGGGGCACTAGTGTAAAGTGGGCTGTGCTCGTCTGCAGTGGGGCACTAGTGTAAAGTGGGCTGTGCTCGTCTGCAGTGGGGCACTAGTGTAAAGTGGGCTGTGCTCGTCTGCAGTGGGGCACTAGTGTAAAGTGGGCTGTGCTTGTCTGCAATGGGGCACCAGTGTAAAGTGGGCTGTACTCGTCTGCAATGGGGCACTAGTGTAAAGTGGGCTGTGCTCGTCTGCAGTGGGGCACTAGTGTAAAGTGGGCTGTGCTCGTCTGCAATGGGGCACCAGTGTAAAGTGGGCTGTACTCGTCTGCAATGGGGCACTAGTGTAAAGTGGGCTGTGCTTGTCTGCAATGGGGCACCAGTGTAAAGTGGGCTGTACTCGTCTGCAGTGGGGGCACTAGTGTAAGTGGGCTGTGCTCGTCTGCAGTGGGGGCACTAGCTCGTCTGCAGTGGGGCACTAGTGTAAAGTGGGCTGTACTCGTCTGCAATGGGGCACCAGTGTAAAGTGGGCTGTGCTCGTCTGCAGTGGGGCACTAGTGTAAAGTGGGCTGTGCTCGTCTGCAGTGGGGCACCAGTGTAAAGTGGGCTGTACTCGTCTGCAATGGGGCACCAGTGTAAAGTGGGCTGTGCTCGTCTGCAGTGGGGCACTAGTGTAAAGTGGGCTGTGCTCGTCTGCAATGGGGCACCAGTGTAAAGTGGGCTGTGCTTGTCTGCAATGACTCTCGATCTGAGGGTGGAAAACACACAATAAGCCCTGAAACGTCCGAGAGACTGAGAGCACCAAGCGTACCACCGAGTCCAGTGCTGGCCTTCACAGAATTAGGCCTGAGAGCCTGTGCAATGTGCGTTATCCTTGCAGTCTTTTGACTGGTTATGTAAGACTCGGTCATGGTTGCGAGTGCTCGGGAAAGAGAAAATTGGAGCCCCCCCCCCCCAAACACACCCCCCCGCATAGGGAACAGCTGCAGATCAGTTGAGTGCAAAAAAATCTTTGAGGTTTTCCTCCAAAGTAAATTTTTAAAAAAGCAGGATAAAAAGATGCGTGAGGAGACAGAACTGCGCTTGCTGCCTAAGCTTGGGAGGGTTAGGAAAGTGTGGGGGTGGGTGGAGCAGAGGATCATGGGATTGATAGAGTGGGTCTGGGAGGAGGCGAGAGAGTGAAGCTGGGTTTTTAAAGCCCGAGGTGGGTGCGCAGTCTTATCAAAGAGGGATGTGGGAGATGCCGTCGTGAAGCGGTGGAGCCATGTTTGAGTTTGGTCTTCAGGGCTTCAGGGTTTATTGTCTGTCTTTGAAGTGGTCTGCCAATATTGCGTTTGTAATGGTAATGAGTGACATGTAGCTACTAGATATTTATGATATGGAGAAAAAAGCAAATGCTGTGGGATCTACTTTTTCTGCTAATAAAGCAGTCCTTTCTGAAGCCTATGAAATTCAAATTCTTGTTTTTTTTCCATGTACTGTTTTCCTAAGAATTTCATTATGAATGCAAATCTCTGCTTATGAGTAAATTGGACTAAACATTGTCTAGGACAACATTAAAGTTACTTAGCAGCAGTCAGAAGTGTAACTCGGCAGAGTAAACAACTAAATGACAAAGCGCCCCCCCCCCCCAAAAAAATAAATTAATAAAAAAGCTGTTGGAGCTTAGAATCTGAATTTATTTTAAAAATATTCCTTTGTGTAGTACAAATACCCAGCTTACACCATCTCAGTTTTTCCTCCAAACTGCCACTCTGTAGTCCCTGCAGTAATTGTGTAATAATCCCATTATGGTTCTATTTAGAAATTCGCAAAATCTTTTTTTCTAAGGAGCCTTTTTCCGGTTATTTCGATTTGTATAATTTGGCTAATTTAAATATGACGTTAAGGTAATTGTTTTCATCCACGTCCTGTTATTAGCGATGTTGGGAAATATTAATTGTGAAGGTCTGTATTTCAGTGTACTCAATTTTAATGTAGTTGTTAAATTACATTACAAGCATTTGGCAGGCACTCTTATCCCGAGTGACTCACGCAGTACAGTTTTACAAACTTATCCGTTTATACTGCGGGGCGCATACTGAAGTGCCTGGATCAGGGGCACCACGGCTGTGTCCTACCTACCTGGCAATCGAACCCGCAGCCTTTAGGTTACAAGCCCAGGTCCCTGACCATTACACTGCAGTCTCCCGCTTTGCTCTTGTGTGTACCTAAACACAGCTTAACGGTGACGTTGCTTGGTAGTATAATGGGTAAGGATCTGGGCTTGTGAACTAAAGGTTGCAGGTTTGATTCCTGGATAGGACACTACCGTTGTACCCTTGAGTAAGGTACTCAACCTGCTTTGCTTCAGTGTATATCCAGCTGTTTAAAGGGATGCAATGTAAATGCTGTGTCGAAATGTTGTGTAAGTCCCTCTGGATGAGAGCGTCTGCTAAATGCCTAGGATGTAGTGGCTTGCCTGCATTTGGGCTGGGCTGTACTGAGGTGACTGAACGAGGATGAGGCGGGAACGGGTGTGCCAGGTGTGACCCTAGGGGGGGGGGGGGGGGGGGGGGGCGTAAGTCAGCGATGTGCGAAATCTGTGGACCCGCTCTGTGGCGTCACATAAACCCGCTCTGCGGAGTCGCGCCGACGCGCTAGCCTCAGCCTGTTTACCTGTGTGGGAACGCACGCTAAGGAGCCTACGGGGCAGCAGCGCTCAGACGCGGTGCGGTCCAGTCGCCGGTTTGCTCACGGCTTTCTGTCCAATCTCCCTGTTTTACCTGCGGTTCTGCTTACATCACTCTGCGTGCTCACCTTCACCCTGAACGATCTCACGGCGAGTCTCGCCGTGCTACTCTAGCATTATGGCGTAGCCCTGTGTTATTACTGGTAGAACACAAAGCCCGCTGAAGCGTATAATTTAGCCTAGCGGCTACATGAGGCCGTTTTAAAATGGCTAGCAAATGAGCTAGCCTGGCATAGGGTTTTGGTAGCGTCGGCTACATGAGTATAATTCGAGAGTACCACTCTTGAAGCCTCTCGCTGCTTTCTTTTATCCTGCTTTGGATGACGTTGTTAGCGCCGACGGGCTGCGTAGGGAGGTGCGTGACAGAATGGGGCTGTTGTAGCCGCTTTTGCGAAGCGCGCGCTACGCGGCTACCTCGCGGAGTCCTGACGGCGACGCAGCCGGCGAGAGTCTGTCACTTCCCTCGCTTCCCCCCTAAGACGGCGAACCGCCCAACGTCTTCTGAGATCCCCCCCCCACCCCAAACCCTTTGATGTGAGTGGCATGAATATCACATCAAAAAGGGGGAACGTGAAGGTGCACATCCTCCTGAGATCTGTGCGGGAAAAAGAAGTTTAAGTATTTAAATTGTTTTTTACAGAATTTAAATTAAATGCCTTGGATGACAAAAACATGTTGCAGTGAAAAGATTTTCAAGACATTTTTTTGTTTTGTTTTATCTTGTTTTTATTAAATGTCCCCTGTTGTGTAGATACCAGCATAATAGAATGGATGGTTGTTGAGATTAAGACCAGAGACTCACGTTCTGTACAAAAATGGGACAAAAATGAGTTGGTGGGTCTCAAGGGGGAGGGGGGGGTATAATCCATTTAAGAGCTCTTGAAGCCAGCTGAACAGGCTGGCTTTATCTCTTATTTCCCATTAAATGGCCCTGGTGCACCGTGACATCTCGCCAGGCCGGGATTGATCTCTTCATCAGGAAGCGCCAGCCGGCAGAAAGCATCTCGTTGTCACCCAGAATATTCTCGCAGTGCTCCTGGAACGTTTTGTCGATGTTATAACACCGGCACAGCATTGCAGCAACGTTGTGAGAACGTTAGCCGTTAGCTGGGACACGTGTTTTCGAACGCGCTGCGATGTTTCATGTATGTTATTCTGCGCAAGGCTTTAAAATGGGTCGACTTGAAGTATGAACTGTAAACGTAATGCTTTGCAGCTGATTTTAACAGGCTTGACTAGCAGGCACTGTGGGGGCATTGTACACTTGTCATTTGTAATTACATCAGGACAGGAATTAAATGATCCTTCCACATAGCTCACTGGGAGCAACTATCCTGTAAACGCACTGGTGACATAAATGTGTTTTGTCTCCTGAACATGTGGAAATAATGGAAGGGTACCTCGTAGGTAAAAGCTGTGAGCATATCAGTGCATTGATGCATTCGTATTTAGTCTGAATGCAGCTTGATCTGTACTTTACAGTGGTAGAAATGTCATCTGTCAAAACTGACGAAATGAACTCCCCAAACCCAAAATTCAGCGTGGGAATGTGCAATTATTGTATTTTTGTTTATTTGAAAAGTTCTTCCTGGTTTCAGCTATTTATTTTGTTCTTTTTTTAATGATGAGCATAACTGGGTATTGTTCACCCCAGAATTTTTTTTTTTTGTACGATATAATAATTAAAAAAAAAAACAAAAACAGGAATGTTAATTGTCTTGTCTCCATGGAAACGGTGATAAACAAATTCACGGAATGCGTCATTTTCAAAAAGGGGGTTACATTTAGCCTAAGTGCAGGTATGGTAACAAAAATGACTAACCAGTAATTGCATGGCCTTGAAGAAAAGTACATTCTTTAAACGCTGTAGCTGGTATGGTAGGCATGAATATTAATATTAATAAAGCATTTGCATGATAAGAACCCGTGTGAAGCGTTAGAAAGCACACGAAGAGAAGACCAGGGTACATGGAGAGAAAGATTGTAGGCCTTTCCTTATTGTCAGCTTTTTCTTTTTTTTTTTTTTTAAACGTTTGCACAGATGTGTCGAAGCGGTGTCCGGTACTGCTTGCTAACGCGCTTGTCTGAAAGGGCTTTATGCATGTGAATTATTCATCAAACGTAATTAGCCATGCATATTACTTAGCCTGCAAACACGTTTATCTGTTGAAAGAGCGCGGAATTAGCATTTTCTTTGTTGGGAGGTGTTGGCTTGATTAATTGTCCTGTTGCAGGCTGTATTTTATTATTTGATGGATGAAAGAACTGGAGGGTCATTGTGTGCTGTGCAAAAAAAAGAAACTTTAAGCTTTATGATGTGTCCGTTTAATTTTTTTTTATTTAGCCGTTATTTTGAAGTTTCTCAGTGGGATGTGTAAGGTTTTTATGTGAGGTTCTTTGTGCCCGGGGAATCTCTGTGTGTCTGCTGTAAAAGCACTCTGAATGTACAGCATGTGGCGTTTAACCCTTTAAGGTGTAAGATCACGAGTATATGAATTGAACCCTCTCATGCTGATGTCACAATCACTACCGGTGATTGAAAGCAATGGAGTTCTAGATCACCGACTTAGAATTTTGCAAAAACATTCTAAACAAACCTGTGCTCTTCAGAGGGTTAACAGGCCTTCCTTTTATTTGTAATCCTGAAAAGGTTCATTTCATGGTCAGCTCAGTGATGGTAGGCCTGAGGTTGCCAGAGTAAAGTGCTGACCAAGTTTGGGTGAAGACCTCACAATCATGCATCTTAAAATAGTGCCTGTGGGGTGGTGGTTTGGAGTGGACTGATTTTTAATGTTCTTCATGTTCAGACAAACCCTCTCCCTGGGATTACCTTTCTCGTGGCTGATTCCAGGGAAAGTGTTTGTCTGAACATGACAAACATTAGAGAAATTGGTCCAATGATGTCCACAAGGATGGTGTTGTCCACTGGACACAGTTTCACAGGGTTTCATTTCCAGAGCAAATTAATGTCAAGTTTCAAACGTAGTCAGAACTGCATCGAGCAGGGTTGTAGCTCTTGCGAAATCAGCCCCAGGGGTGTGCTTTTCGTGTGCTTGTCCTTCTGTGAATTCTTTGTTTCAATGCTTTTGTTGTAATTCTTTCCCTGATATTAGACCAGTGGACACTGCTGGAGTAAATAAATATAAGTGTGTAGATTTTGGGGCAGTGCTGTGCTGTGCAGGACCAAGCTGAAAGGTTTGATGCCTGTGGGTGACATAGCTCAGGAGGAAAGAGCGGTTGTCTGGCAGACGGAGGGTTGCCGGTTCGATCCCCCGCCCCAGGCGTGTCGAAGTGTCCCTGAACAAGAAACCTAACCCCTAATTGCTCCCAACGATTGGTACCTTGCATGGCAGCCTTTCACTGTTGGTGTGTGAGTGTGTGTGTGTGAATGGGTGCATCATTATTGTAAAGCGCTCTGGATATAAGCGCTATATAAATGCAGTCCACTTACCATTGCCTGTTTCTCTTCGCAGGACTTGCCCGTGGTTGACGAGCTGTCCATCGCTCTCCCCGAGGAAGCCGAGATCCTGCCCATTGGCCTCGTCTCCAGCATCATCGAGCAGTTAGGTACGATTGGGCCCGAGGAGGGAAAAAAATCCGCCCTTGTCTTATAACAAAGCGGCAATCCGGTCCGGAAAAGAAAACGCCTCATGATTGATCCAATTATGAGGGCCTTTATTTCTGCAGAAAGAGCACACCCGGTCAATGCGGTTTAAAAAAAAAAAAAAAATTTACTGCCATTCTTCAAACCTTCCCAGAGAGGTTGTGCAACTATGTTGTGTGTGTGTGTGTCTGTGTGTCACTACCAAGGACAGCCCACCTCATTAAGGTAAAAAAAAAAAAAAAAATTAAACTACGTTTCCCAGCATTCAGCTGTGTACGCCCTTTTTTTTTTTTTTTTTTTACTTTGTGCTCAAGGCCTGTTGGAAAATTCCAGACTGTGATATATTGGCACCCGACTCCCAAGGCTGCTCAGCCAGCACTTATCGAATGGAAAATAACAAGCAATGTTGTGTAGGACGGAATATGTCATTTTTATAACCTATAAAATAAATAATAATAATATATGGATAAAAACGTATTAACACTTCAGGTGTGATGCCACAGTTAGTTCCTGTTTTTGGAACGAATGGGTTCATTCAGAGCTTGTCCTTTATCTTTGAGGAACAAATATCAGTGATGCTGAACACTAAAAATAATGTATTCAAATTGGGAAGATTTGTTCTTAAATTTATTTCTCAAAGTGAAGGACAAACTAATTAACTTCTTTATCTGCCAGATGGGCAATTAAAAACAGATTTGATGATCGTTGGTATCACTGTTTTTCTTTTTTATATAATAAAATGTTTTTTTTTTTTTTTTTTTAAATTAAAAATGTTTTTCGGGGAACGTAGTAATCTTTTTGCGCAGCTAACTTTAGCCCTGTGTGAATCAGCCGAGGCAGCTCTGTCTGATAACGCTATTCCAGTGTGAATAAGTGCACCTGGGGAGATAACGGATTTGTGACTCGCTGATGAAAATGTCCGAGTTCCCATACAGGTAAAAATGCGGCAGGTGTGCGCACGTGAAGCTTTGAATGGAAAATATTAGGAATTTTTAAAAATCGACCAACTGCCAGCTAGAGTTAATGGGGGCAGAAATGCTATTCTCAACCACCAAAGATAAATAACCAGTAAAGTCTCACCTGTTTTACTCCTGATGTGAAATTTCACAACATGTCAGTCACGATGATGATGGCCTATTTAGGGGCAGAATGTTCACCACAAGTATATTACTTATAATAAAAGGATCGGTTTAAAGTATCTCTACAAAGGAACCCAGAGGAACACAAACTAAATATAGCAGACAACAGATGAACTCAACAGGTGAACTACGTATGCATGAGGCCATCAGGTAAATGAAAATGTTTATTGGTGACCCCTTTTCATTTACCTGGTGACATCACAGCGTGTGTAGTTCACCTGTTGGGTGCTATATTTAGTCTGTGTTCCTCTGGGCTCCAATTAGGATGAATACTGCCTGTGAATTTTCAGTGAAGACAACAGGAACCTGCCGTATACAGTATTCAACGGTTTCCATGTTTGCCTTACTGAGCTCAGATTATGTATTTATGTTGTGGAATTTTACATACGATATGATAAGATTAGGATTATATGACGGGCACGCTGTGTAGCCCTGTAACTCTGTGTTAGCAGATCAATTTTCTGCCCCTGGGGCTAACGTCTGCTATTGGTCCAGGAATGCCAGCATGTGTTCCAGACCTGGGTCAAATACATATTTGTTTTGGATTGAAATACGTTTCAACGCTGTTTTGGAACCAATGAAATACTCTCGAAAAGTGCAAGCCCCGCCTTCTGGTCGTATTGTCAGGCTCAGTTACACACAGGCAAGATCAACAGAGCACAGAAAAGTATTTGAATCCAAAACAAGTATGTGTTTGACCCAGGTCTGACGTGTTCACGCTGCATGTGTGGGTAACATGTACCGTGAGCATGTTGTGTAAACTGCACTGAGCAGCCTTTGTACGACTGATGCAAAATGAAAGCCGTCGTCTCTGCTTGCCCGTAAATGTACGACCCGTTGTCTGTGCTGTGTGAAGAGTGCAGCTGAGGCTAACATCGGGCTAGCCCTGTACCGTTACTCATGTTTGTGTAGACGAGGCTGCTGAAGGTGAGTGTCCCGGCCTTCTGCTGGGTCCAGACAAGCGTGGAAAAAAACTGCCGGTTGATTGTGAGGAAAAATGACAAAAGCATTGTTCCCTCCTGTTAGCGCTTTCTTAAGGAAAATGGCGCCTTGAGATGTGCCAAGCGCACAAGCATCTGCTAAGCGATTGCAATGCAGCGCAGTGTAATGTAATGCAGTGTTTGTGTCCAAGGTCCCTTAACCCACTAAAAAACAATGAGAAGGATGATGCACATCCACACACTGTGTGCTTCCAGCGCAGTCCATTCATTGGCACCGAATGTAATGTGGAATGGCTGGATAGCCGTCGGCGTGTGAAACTGCTTTTTGCGCTGGTGTCTGGCTCCGCCGCGTTCGCCGTCTGCGTCGGGGGAGGAAACGCGGTGTTCCGGCTCGTTCTTTGTATTCCGCGTCCGCTGCTGCTCTACTTGACACCTGTCTGGCCCGTTACCTGTCTGTGGTTTTGTTTGATCTTTTTTTTTTTTTTGTTGTTGTTGTTGTTGTTGTTGTTGATGATAACCCCTTAAAAGAATAAAAGGCTTGCTGTTGGGAATTGAAACGGGGAGAGGGGGTGGACGGTGTGGGGGGGGGTGGACGGTGTCTCTCGAACCTCGTTGACCTTGTTTGTTGTTGTGCCTCTGTCACGCTCTCTCTCCACTCTCATTCCAGACCGGAGCGGGTGATGTAGCTCTTCTTTTTTTTTTTATCCCCCTCTCTCTGCCACAGTTATAATTGAATCACTCAAGGACACCCCACCGCTGCAGGACGACAGCGTCATATTTAACAAGGACAGACAAGCGGTCGGAAAGGTAACTCCGGGCGTCACATTCAAACCCGTCTCCCTTCTGTTCTCTATCGACCCGCTTTTGTGCGTTCGATCTGTGATTGGCTCGCCATCCCGCGGTTTCCGAATGTGCTAAGCGGGTTCCTTGGGGACGGCGCCATGCTGGAGGCGAAGCCCTTGGCGGCGCTGTGACCTTCCTCGATTTAACCCCTTCACGCCCTGCGGGCCCTTTCTCGCAGGCGCTGCAGTACGTGAGCGAACGCTTTCCCCTGAACGCTCACTCTTTCCGAGGGAAACCCTGTAAGCTAGATTTATTTATTTATTTCTGCTATGCACCTAGGATTCCGTGACTGTAATCTAAACCACGAATGTTAAAAAAAAAAAATAATAAATTCGTGATTTCTAACCCCCCTCAGGTATTTTGAGATCTTCGGGCCGGTCCTCCACCCTTACTACGTCCTCCGGTTTAACTCCACCGACCACATCGTCAGCAAGGGCCTGCGACTGCAGGAGACCATGTACTTCGCTCCGTCGCTGAAGGACTTCACCGACTACATATTCACAGAGAAACTCCAGCAGTGAGTAGAGCGAACAGACTCTCTGAGAAATCGACACACTGACAGGCAGAGTTTATGTCAAGGGAGGGGGACTGATTGATTTGATTGATCGATCGCTTGATAAACTAAACCAAGGGAAACTTGGGTGTGCCACCACAACAAAAACAGTTACAATAACATACAGTGCAGTGTGTAAGTAGCTGGGTAGTGACACAGTTTTTGTTGTTTTGGCTCTGTACTCCAGCACATTTAAATTGGATTTGAGATGAAACTATGAATATAAAGTGCAGACTGTCAGCTTTAATGTGAGGGATTTTAGATCCATATTGGGTGAACTTGGTAAGAATTTCAGCCCTTTTTTTGATTTTTTCCCCCATTTTGGGGGACCAAAATTAAGCTTACTGAAATTGGCTACTCTGCTGTTTCTTCACCAGCTGTATGGAGTAATAGTTGAATCACAAAAAAAGATAACAAAAAGTTTAGAGTGGATTCTAGGTGTGGAATTTACATTGGGAGTCTCTTGCTGTTGCCTCAACATGAGGTCCAAAGAAGTGTCAAAAACCTGTACAGACAATTGAAAGGAGTATTAACATGTTCCAAAGTGGGGGGGGGGGGGGGGGGGGGGGGGGGGGGGGTGGAGAAAGAAAGGAACTATATATAAAAAGGGCTGTAATTCCTACATGAATTACTGGATATGAATATAAATGCCCTTAAAGATGACAGTCTGCACTTTAACCTCATATTCATTGTTTCATTTCACATCCAATGTTCTGGAGTACAGAGACAAAATAACAAACATTTATGTCCCTGTCCAAAAAACCTACAGCCTGCACTGTGTAACCTGCAAATAAAACCAAAGCATTAAAATGGCATACACTCATGGAAAGTCAAAACACAGTGGCAGCTAGAGACACAGGTAGCTTTCCCTCTGTTGAACGAATCCATTTGTGATGTCGTGACTAGACACAAAACTGGCTTCGGCATATTTAATCTGAAAACACTTTTGCCGAACGAATGCACAGAAATGTTTTCGCTGCTTAACATTCTATGTGTCGCGTCTGTAAGTACAGAAGACTTGTCTAAAAATGTACGGAGGGTGGAGGGTGGGGGGTGGGGGGAGAGGGGGGTGGAGACAGTAGTGTGGCACCTGCTCAAAGCCACTTTGGCACAAAGTTCACTACAGAATCTGTCAGATTTGTGTTTCTTTAGGTGAATGTCTGGGGGGAATATAAAGGGGCCTTTTGTGACATATTTACACACTTGAATATTGTCCCAGGCTTTTAATGCTCTAACGAACGTGCGCGAAATAACTAATCCAGCAGGATCCAGAAAATCAAACGGCATTTGCTCACCGTCTAACAGAAATTCCGTGTGTGTGTGTGTGTTGAACAGGGGCGAGATGTGCATGATAAAACTGGGCAAATGTTTTAATCTCTCCCTCACCCCCCCCCCCCCCCCCCCCCCCCCCGCCCCCGCCAGCATTAACTGGCGCTGTGCAAACAGCCTTCTCAGATCTGCTGTTTGCCGATTGGCTTCTGGGCCCGTTCTCCTGTCGTTACGGAAACGCTCTTGCATCGGCGGCGGAAGCTTCGGAATGGAATGAGAAGCAGGACTGTGGAACGGAATGCTGGGGGTTCGGGGTTCGGGGGGGGGGGGGGCGGGGGGAGGGGGGCAGGGGGGCGTGTCCACTCTCGTGTTAGCCAGTATACGCTCGTCCGTTGACGTCAGAATGCGAGCGGGTGTGCCTCTGGGCTCCAGTGACCGTGAAGATCTCGCACTGCGACGTTTGCGTATAAAACCGTGCCGACCGGCGGAACGGGAGACGGGTTTGCGCTGAAGCAGATGCAGGATGACATAACTGGGGGAAGCCAGCTGCACTCAGAAGGCTGCAGATGGCCCAAGGTCATTCCCACTGCAGGCCTGCTTCATAATGCACCCGTCCACACCACGTGTGTCGTCCCCTAGTGCATGTAAAGCGAATTAAAGCTAACGATAGCACTGGGCAAGGCACACACAACCATAGTACTTCTTCCCCCCCCCCCCCCCCCCCCCCCCATTCAAAGCAGGGCTGCCCGGCCTTGCTCCCGGAGATCTCCTGTCCTGTTGGGTTTCGCTCCAACTCTAACAAAGCACACCTCATTCACCAGCTGGAGATCTTGTCGTTTTGCCAGTTGGTTGCATCAGGTGTGCCAAATTAGGATTAAACTGAAAGGCCTACAGGACGGTAAATCTCCAGGAACAGGGTTGGGGCATCCCTGATTTAAAACAAAAGGGTAAATTAAAGAATATGTAAAATACTATGGGGGGGGGAATATAGATAAGAGCTTAATGATAAACAAACCAACAGTTTAAAAAAGGAACTGAAACTGAAATTGAACAGGCGAGTTTTCAGGGCAGTCTTGCTGTGGGAGGAAGCTGCAGATTCGGGTAGGTAAACGGGGCGTTTAATGTGGGGGGGGGGCCAGGGGGGGGGGCGTACTGATGGCGCCTCGGGGGCCGCAATGCCTTTAAACGACTTCGGCTGAAACGAGGTCAAAAAAACAGGCATTGTTGCATGGCAACCACCAGCCTATTTTAAAGCGTTTAGACTGTTACTTCCCCATGGCGCCTGTGCTTACGGGGGGGGGGGGGGGGGGGGGGTTACGGTTTTATAGCGGCCCGCGGTCCGGCACAGAGATGTCGTCGTTTTCCGCGTCTAAAGTCTGACAAGGCGACGCGCGGTGTTCTCCTGTGTGTGCCGACACCCTTCCCTGGTCCTGGTGTGACCCCGCCCTTAATCTCCTCCCCGATCGCCTCGCAGGGCTGCCGTGCCTCCCTGCCAAATTCGGGCAGCTGGAATTTTTCTGCCGATAGCGATGGTGGTTCCCTGGAGGTTTATTGGTATGCGCGACGTGCCCGGGGGTGGGGGGGCGGATGGGGGTGGATGGGTGCTGTGCCCTCCTGCCCTCCGGCCCTCTTGCCGGTGCATTAAGAGCGGTGGGCAGCTCTTCACACCCCTGAAGCGTCTCCTCCAGGTTGCGCGAGTGCACCGCGCCGCTAACTAATCCTTCCGCCCGGGTCCTCCAATCAAGCGGCGGAGCTCTGGAGAGATTTGAATGCAAATCAGATTCCCTCCCCAATCCCACCCCCCCTTTCCTTTCTGCTCTTTCTAACCAGACGGAAATGGCTTTCGACCCTGTAGACCAGGATCAAAGCAGATCCGGAATGCCCAAGCACTGGCTGGATGGATGGCTTTCTTTGTTAATGATGATACCGGCGCTGTGTGAATTACTCACAGAGCGGAACATGGAATGCTCTAGCGGGATAGCCGCGGGTGCGATGCCATTATTCGGAACGTGCTTCTGCTGCGCTGCGACGGGGAACGTTTTCCTGCCCAAAAAGCCCCAAAGGGTCACACCCAGTGTCTCTTAACGTGATCATCTCCCTGCCCAAAGCGCATTGCAGGGAAAAACAGGACAAAAACAAAAACCCGCCGCGTCGTTACGGTAACCGAGTTGTGACGAGTTACATTTACCGCCATCTGAGGTTTTGCGTCAAATTCGGCCGCAGCTCTCTCTCTCTCTCTCTCTCTCTCTCTCTCTCTCTCTCTCTCTCTCCCCTTTCCCTCTCTCTCTCTTCCTCTCTCTCTACCCACCCCTTTCTCTCCGTCTCTCTCTCTCTCACTCCCTCCCTCTCTCTCTTCCTCTCTCTCTCCCCCTCTCTCTCTCTCTCTCTGTCCCTCTCTCTCTCTCCCTCTCTCTCTCCCCCTCTCTCTCTCTCTCTCTCTCTCTCTCATCTCTCTCTCTCTCTCTTTCTCTCTCTCTCTCTCCCCTCTCTCTCTCTCCCCCTCTCTCTCTCCCCCCTCTCCCTCCCTCCCTCCCTCCCTCCGGTGGAGGGGTAAATGCAGTATTCCCCTCAGGAAACAGTCAGCCCGGTCTGCCCCAGTGCTTTCCTCTGACGGGTCATTGCTTGGCTGCATAGTGCTGTAACGTGTTCCCGGGCACTTGCATTACAGATGACCTTCTCTTCCATACTGCATATGCCTCCAAAGCACCAGGCTGTACATTCTGAACCTGCCTTTCAATGTGAAGAGACGCCAGTATGCACATTGTACACATGAGGAGATTCTTCTGCTGGTACACAAGGCTTTTAAGGGCCTATGAAAAAATGTAGTTTTCTTAGCATGTTCGTCACACGGTATTCATGTCAAAATGGATGAGACTGAAAGTACTGATTCAAAACTGCATGCCTTTGGATATGTCATTAAAAGGACATGACTAATATTGTCCAAGGCCACGAGCGAGTGGATATTGACATTTTGCTGTGCGTGTGCGCGTGTGTGAGATTCGTTCCCCTCGTTCTGAAAGTGTGTTCTACGGCACGTTGACTGAGTTTCCCAACTGGGTTTTTAGGGAGAGAGCGGTTGTACACATCTCTTCTTCAAGGGTTCCGTGCGATTGGGCTACGCAAATAATTTATGCTCAGTTTATTAAAATCCAGTCTCTCATATTAATGGTGTAATAATTTTCTCTCCCTGAGTACGTGGACCTCATGGTTTTGAGGAGTTTCTGCAAGTGCTCAGTGCTCCCCGCAATTTAAGCCATGAGGCATTTTGATTGGCTGAGCATAAATATTAGGCTTTCCTGATTGGACATTTCGCTGCTATGACATCAAGTCTTTGTGGTCTGCGTTACATTAATACGTTTGAAAGTCCACACCACTTACGTTCACTTATGCTTTTATTTTCTTTGTCTTTTCTACCTAGAAACAAAGGGTCGGACGCATCATGGAAGAACGACCAGGAGCCACCGCCTGAGGTGTGTGTGTGTGTGTGTGTGTGTGTGTGTGTGTTTGCGCTTGTGTGTGTGTGTTTATACCAGAATGTCGGAACAGTGCCTTAAGCGATACAACCAGAAATGGGTCAAATCGCATTTGTTTTGGATTCAAATATTTTTCTACGCTTGACTGATCTTGTCTAGTGTATTGGAACCAATGAAAATACTCTCAAAATTGCAAACCTCGCCTTCTGGTCATATTGGCAGGCTGTTACACCAGGCAAGATCAATAGAGCACAGAAAAGTATTTGAATACAAAGCAAATATGTATTTGACCCAGGTCTAATTACAACAAAGCCTTTACAGATCGCAGACATTGCATTCATTTTTGTGTGTCATTTTAATGTGTATTTAATTGCTCTGCTTATCTCGAAATAAATAAGTAATTAAGTAAGTGATTTAAAGAGCACGTTGACGTATAACTGTGAAGGGCTGGTGGCGATTGCGGTGATGCTTCTGAGAATAATGAGAAGGATGATCGCATGAACGTGTTCAGCGAGAGACATTAATGCAGTTTCAGAAATGCCAGAGGGGTCGGTTTAAGTGTCTATTGTCGGAAGTATGAGGGCCATTGGAGAAGGCGAATGCGACGTCGCAGTTCAGTTTGCGATCGCTTGTCCTCGCGACCCTGTCCCTGTCCGACAGGTGTCAGCGAATGCAGCGTCGCAGTTTAGTTTGTAATGGCATGCTCGCTGGCTGCCCACTAGGGAGAATGAGAGGGATGCGCAGTAAATTTTTGAAGAAGTGACCGCCAAAGTTAAGGGCAGAAGTAATTGTTTTGTGAGGTGTGACTAGCGCCCCCTCTGGTCAGTCGGGGGGCTGCACCCTGCCTCCCTTCAGCGTGATGGCGGTGGGCTGGAGGGCGAGTGACAACGTGTGTTCTCTGCCCCGTCCCGCATCGACACCACAACAAACGCCCGGCTTACTGGACCAATCAGGTCCAGTAATCAGGTGCTCATCTAGTATAACCAGCAGTATATGGTTGATAACCATGAATGTGTGTGTGTGTGTGGTTTTTTTAATTCTAGTTTTCCTGGCCAGGAATATAATTTTTTTCTTTTATTTAAATGTTTTTTTTTTTAGGCTTTGGATTTCAGCGACGACGAGAAGGAGAAGCTGGCCAAGCAGACGCGCAAGAAGCAGAACCAGCAGAGGAAGCACCTGAAGACGGATCAGGGCGAGCCGGGTGAGGCCTCTGACCTTCACCCCCGCACCTTTTTCTGGATTTTGCTCCGTGGTCTGACAGATATCTTGCTTTTCTTTAACCCAAAATGTCCTGTACAACGTTGAACATTAATGTAGAAAAATGTGGCCTTCCAGAAGAATTTGAAACCGCTTGTAAATGATGTATGAATGCACATCCGCTGTACAGGCCTGTGGGCAGTTTTACCAGTTATCCAGCTGAGCGTGTGTGTTTATCTGCATAGCTGGGTGTTGTACATGGGGAGCCATCTTAAGCGCAGCCCTCAGGGGTTGTTCAGTGGGCTTGAGCAGTGAAACTAAAGCGCTGTTTCTCTGTCCTGTCGGTTCCAGATCGCTGCTGAGTCTCTCTGTAACACACTGAGTGAAATACTCTTTTTCTGGGTCTTTTTTTTGTGTAAAAGCCCGTTTTACCCCCGTTTTGCCTGTGGTGAGGGGGATTGTGGGGGATTTTTTGTAGCTGCTGCAGAGAGGCTGCCTCGCCCGGGGAAGTGTCTTTGAGGTTAGCGTGACGGTTAGCGCGGTCGATTTGTTTTTGCACACCGGCTACGCGGGCACTTAAAGGGAGAGCTGCCGCAGAATCACCAGCGGGCGACTGGGCGAGCGAGCTTCCTGCTACCATGAGCGCTCATGACCCCCATCCTCTCCTGCAAATACACCCTACTCTACCCTCTACTGACCCCCATCCTCTCCTACAAATACACCCTACTCTACCCTCTACTGACCCCCAGCCTCTCCTACAAATACACCCTAATCTACCCTCTACTGACCCCCATCCTCTCCTACAAATACACCCTAATCTACCCTCTACTCACTCCCATACTCTCCTACAAATACACCCTACTCTACCCTCTACTCACCCCCATCCTCAATACACCCTAATCTACCCTCTACTCACTCCCATACTCTCCTACAAATACACCCTACTCTACCCTCTACTCACCCCCATCCTCTCCTACAAATACACCCTACTCTACCCTCTATTCACCCCCATCCTCTCCTACAAATACACCCTAATCTACCCTCTACTGACCCCATCCTCTCCTACAAATACACCCTGATCTACCCTCTACTGACCCCCATCCTCTCCTACAAATACACCCTAATCTACCCTCTACTGACCCCCATCCTCTCCTACAAATACACCCTAATCTACCCTCTACTCACTCCCATACTCTCCTACAAATACACCGCCTACTCTACCCTCTACTCACCCCCATCCTCTCCTACAACCTACCCTACTCTACCTCTATTCACCCCCCCATCCTCTCCTACAAATACACCCTAATCTACCCTCTACTGACCCCATCCTCTCCTACAAATACACCCTAATCTGCCCTCTACTGACTCCCATCCTCTCCTACAAATACACCCTAATCTACACCTCTACTGACCCCCAGCCTCTCCTACAAATACACCCTAATCTACCCTCTACTGACCCCCATCCTCTTCTACAACTACTCCCCTACTCACCCCCATCCTCTCCTACAAATACACCCTAATCTACCCTCTACTGACCCCCATCCTCTTCTACAACTACCCCCTACTCACCTCCATCCTCTCCTACAACTCCACCTTACTCTACCCCCTGACCAGCCCACCCCCACCCTACCCTAATCTACCCTGTAAAAGGGCAGGTGAGGTGAGACCCTGCGTGATGGCGGATTCACCCACTGTGTTTCAGAATGGCGTCTAAGTGGGACGGGGGGGGGGGTTGGGGGGGGGGGGCGGTGAAGTCCAGGGGACAGACTGACGGACGGACGGACAAACAGGCTGACTTTTCTAAGATTGATCCGCAGCTGAGCTGCAGCTCACGAACAGGCAGAGGCGTAATTGGGGGCGGTTCAGAGGTCACAGCGAAATGGAACACGGAACTGCTGCAGCGTGGGCCGTTAAAATTGGAAGGGGAAAAAAATGTTCTTGGTTGCACCTTGTAGTGTTTTGCTTAAAATGATTTACATTTTTTATATTTATTATTATTATTTAGTAGTCAAGCAGTGTCTTTGTTCAGTAAATATAATTTCGTGAAGGCTTGGCAATACCCTTTATCTAATTTTAAAATGGCTGCCAGCTTGTTGCTTGCGTGAGGCATCGTCGAGCGTGTTGTGATACAGCGGTTTGTTATCAGCGCATGTGCAGGTGTGCGTCTGCGTGCTGTGTGCATCTCCAGGCTGCACCTCTCCCCATCCCTCCCTACCTCCCTGTTGTCTCTAATTTGACTATATAATCTTAGGGTTGTAGCTAGGTAAGCTGGTTATCTTAGTTGACTCAGTTATTGCACTCGTGCCTACTCAACTATTGCTTGTCTTACCTGCATAGACTGCTTTGTTGCTGTTTTTGTTTGTGTTAATCAGATTAACCTACAGGGTCCAAGTTAAACTACGCGGTCGCTCCCTGCACTTAAAACTGTACTTCTCTCTAGGGTTTTCACCACACTTGTCCCTGGTTACGGTTATACACTTTGTTGTACGTCGCTCTGGTTAAGAGCGTCTGCCAAATGCCTGTAATGTAATGTGTTACTTTGTAAACCTGTGTTTTTGTCTTGTCTCCCCCCCCCCTCCACAGATAACAGTGTGGGGAAGTCTCACCAGCACCAGCCGACCCATTCTCAGCCCAGACAAGCAGGGAGGGGGCGACACGGGCGGGGCTTCAACCAACGCTCAGAGGGCGGGTTCCCAAACAGACACGCCCACCACCCCCAGCTCCACCCCCACGAGAGCCCGATGATGATGCCGCCGCCGCCCCCCTACCCCCCCGCACACATGATGATGCAGTGCCCGTACCCTCCCCCTTTCGGGCACCCCAACGCGCTGCCCTTCTTCCCCCCGTTCCCCCCGCCCCCGCCCATGAACATGCAGTGGACCAATCCGGCGATGGGGCCCCCGCCCCACCTGCACGGTATCCCCTTCCAGCACCTTCCGCCTCCGCCCCCGCCACCCCCCACCCCCTCCTCCCAGCCAATCGGAGTTCCCCCCACAGTTTTAGAGGGGCTGCACACTGCCCATTCGCCCATAGACAGGAGTGACACGGGGTGAGACTCCGCCCACTGTCTTAGATTAAGAAATGCTTTATTTTTGTACTAGAATTTGTCACGTAACTGCAGTAGCTGAAGCTAATCCTTTTATCGGTTTAGTTTAGTTTTTTTTTTAAACTTGTATGTTTTTGCGTAGCCGAGTTTTGTTTTCGTCAAAATCGCTGTACATTTTGTTTGTAAACAAGGCTGTTCTCTCAGCCTGCGCTCAGTCGGAGGTAATTTGTACGAGCCGAGCGCTTCTCCACTTCACGCGAAGTAAACCCTCTTCAGAGGAAATCGCTCGCTGTTTCTATTCGTTGTTTGTTGACGGAAAATTAGTATTTGGGTTTAAATGGGACCTGATTAGCTCCTGATCAGCATCTTTTGTCTTCAGCGGGGAGGATAATGTGCACCGTTCATTCCTGAGGTTTGATTGGCTGTCGTTCTCAACGGGGGGCCTGTCACCTTACGCGAGTTTGTCATCCGGAATACTAGACGCTGATATACTCTATAAATAGCAATCGCCTTCACACGGTTTCTTAGCAACAGTGTACTTTTTTCCTTTTTTTTTTTTTTTTTTTAGCTTGTAGGAGAGATGGCGTGCTGGGCTCCTAAAATGAGGAAGGAAGGTGTGCGTTCCTTTATGGTTCTCGCTTCATTTCGTGAGAGGAACAGGAACGTGGAGCGCTGTTGCTTTGTTCTAAATTTCCCCGAAGGGTCCCTTGGTGTTGCATTTCACGTTTATTGCTTTAGCTGTGATCTGTGGTATTTCTTCACAGTACTAACTTGGCAATAACCTTTTTGGGTTTTTTTTTTTTTGTTTTGTTTCAAATACATTGTGGTTCCTTGAAACTAAAGATGAAGAGTGTTATATTCATAGGTCTACTTAATTGAAGGGCATTAAGTATTATTTTAATAAATGGGGTCTCAAACCCTGTACTGGGGGGACCCACTGTGTAGGCAGGTTTGTTTAGCATCTTTTTTTAATCATCTGACCATCATATGGGGGCACAGTTCTTCTATAATTCTGATTGTTTTTTTTAAACATTTTTTGTTTGTTACACAGTGGGAGGTTAACTCCTTGCCATTTGTTTTGATTTTTAACTTTCAAGAAAAGTTTTATAATGTATACTGAAGCAATGCAGGTTAAGTACCTTTAGCTCAGGGGTACAACGGCAGTGTCCTACCGGGGAATCAAACCTGCGACCTTTAAGTTACAAGACCAACCTCCTTACCCATTATACTACACTGCCACCCTTAAAGGTCATGGGATCTGAATATGGGCTGAATATTTCTTCTTCATGGCATACGCACCCATCTCTGAAATAACATGACCTTCAGACAGTAAACCTTTAACGGACGTTAGAAGTGTATGATTATGCAGTTTGCAGTTTGCTCCAGTGCCACGGTTGCAGTTATAGTTATAGTGGGGACAAACCAGCGTACTCAGTGCGTTTCCAGGGCTGCCTTAACATAATGTAGCTTAGCTTTAGGACTGCGGTTCGAGTTCATTCATGCTTACCAAATAAAGTGTAGTGGAGTGGCCCTATTTTAATGGATACACGGCTTACAAGTATGTCTTGAATTAATCCGTGATCTATTTTTTTTGCCACGTTTTCCTTGGAGAACATACTGGATCTGTGTGCGTTTTTTCCACGTGATCTCATCCCTGCATCCGAGGAATGATGCTGTTGAATCCCGGGAGTGTTTTTTTAAGTTTTTTTTTTCCTCTTGAATTTTCCTGTTTACTGCAGCAACTTAGTGAAGCGTTGATAGAATTTGAAGCTAAATTAAGTTGATGCTGTATTAAAATCCACAGTGATTTTTTTTTTCTTTCAATGTGATGTTCCCATAATTCTGTTACACCATCCAGAATCCACAAGGAATGCATTTTCAAAAAAATTAGGAGCTGATCATTTAGCATTTTTTCAGTTGATGTTCTTTTGAAGACCACTAAGGTCTATGAAGGCCATGCTAGCAGGAGTATAAACATTTATTTTTTGTAATAAATGAGTATTTAAACCTTTGCCTAGACGATGGTGATGGCAGTCCATGTGGAGAAATGTTCAATGCTTCACTTGTGGTTCAGTTTAGGTTTGAAGGTTAGATGACGAATTTGTGTACTAGTAAATCTCTTCCCGTGATTTAAACATTTTTTTTTTTTTGATGAGTATGATCTATTAATGATGCACTGGTATGCATTTTAAACATGCATTTGTATGAATGAGTATCACTGCGTGCCTAAATATTTAAAGCTTTGCCAGGACATGAGGAATGACAATCTTTGATGAATTCTTTATGTGAAAATGAAACGCTTCAGTTGCGTGCTTACAATTTGAAATGTGATTCTGGTGCTCTTAAAAAAATAATTTGACTTCTGACATAAATTAATTCACTGGTTCTAATTGAAAATGGTGCATATGGATGTGTGTCTGTAGTTGCTCATGCATGTGTGTGTTGATGTACATAGGTGTGCGTTTCCCCTAATGCACTGGACTGTTCTGGTGGTGAAAATGGAGATATCTTTGATTTTAATTTTAAGCCGTGAATTGAATTGGATAATGTTCAGGTCCACTCCTTAAACAGATCAGTTCTCTTGGATGAAGAAACTGACCCAGACTTGGGAGGTCTAGGGTGGTAGAGCAGGAGTGGCAGGACTGTGATGTCATCGGTCCCGTGAACCAATCAAGTTGAATGGCCACAATTTTGGTATTGTTTTTTTTTTTTTTTTTTTTTTTTTTTTTTTAATGGGACTAATTGCTTCCCTCTGTGGAGGAATAAAAAAGTGAAATAAAATTTAAAAATGAATCACCGGTGTCCAGAGCATTAACGAGTTGGTTATGTCTGGGAGTCGTTTTGCGGCCCTTTCAGCCAGAGATTTCAGAATGTGCACGTGAGCGTTTTAAAGTAGGCCGAGCACAGGAAGCAGGGAAGTGTGCCGTTGTGTCACAAACCGCTCCATTCGACTGCTCCCACGCACTGCTATTGGAAAAACACGCGGAATGTGTGAATTTAGCGATGTTGCAAGGGTGTGTGTGTGTTTGTGTGTGTGCGCGTGCATGTATTGGTTGTTTTAGGGATTCCAGATGCCTGGTTTTCAGATTATTTGTACAGGCCCAGTTCGTGGTCCCGACCAGACACTATAAATGTCCGGTCTGAGTTAGTTGATCGAAAAAAAGGTATAAAGTTACTGTTAGTTCGTATTGAATTTGCATCTGAAGCACCCCTCGGTCCGTGATCCGTCCCAACAGCACCCCACCTCCACTCCACCCCCCTTACCTCTTTCTCATCTCTGATGGTGTCATGATACGGAAATCTCTCGACCATGTTAGGGCAACGTTTCCCTGAGATATGACTAGCCGTGTGCTATTTCTGAAAAACACATTTTTAACGCCTCGCGTTTAGACTTCAGGGTTTGTCGGTGTTGTATCTCTTGTGTCTATATAGCAGATGCGCACACACACACACACACACACACACACAGACCTTTTGATGTTTCAGTATTTGACTCCTTAATGTACTATACTGCCTTCTTAGTTTTGCCAAATTTATTCAAAAGCCGCTTAAATTGGCAGCAGGCTGCGAGCGACAGGTTCTGCTCGGCGCACAGTTAATTCACAGGTGCAGCGGCCATTTTGAATGCGCGCCTTTCCGCGGCGGGGATCTGGAAGCCCGGTCCTGGAGGGGCCGCATTGTCTGGCGCTCTCCGACGTGCTTCGGCACCTGAGTGGCTCATTTAAGTCATTGATTGGGCTCCGCACTCCACATTAGCTGTTAAAAGCAGAGCACAGAAACAAGAGTTTTCACTGTTTCTGTTGTTGTTTTTTTTTTTTTTCTTCTCCCTGTTCTCTTTGATAAGCTTTGGTGAGATGTGTCGGGGTGAAGCCGCGTGTTATGGAACTACAAATGAGACCATAATGATCTCCAAAAAAAAAAAATGGCAAGTGCCTTTTGAAACCGAAAATGATGAATAACTTATATTTTACGTTTTATGCTTCATCATAAGCCTTCAGTTCGTGACTGTCGGTTGGCATCTGCCTCCCCAGTAAGGAAGCCTTGCACTCTATGGTACATTCCCTGCATACATTGGCTGTGAACATCTCTACATACACCTCCTCTTTCCTTTGTACCTGCTGACACAAAAAGTTTAAAGGGAATACAGAATCATGGCTCTGGGTTCCCTTTGATAAACGTGTAAGAAGTCGATCACCGAGTCTTGGTTGGCAGCAGAATATTATAGATGTACGCTAAAAATATCTAACCAGCAACTTGCTTTTTCTCAGAATTTTTTTTTTTTCCCGGCTTGGTTTAAAATAGTGATAATTCAGTTCCCCCCCCCCCCCATTGTCTTGTTGTGTGTGTGTGTGTGTGTGTGTGTGTGTGTGTGTGTGTGTGTGTGCATGCCCATGCCCATGACTTGAGCGTGTATCAGACCTGACATTTTACGGCTGCTTTTAGCAGTCCTTCAGCAAACCGCGCCCAGCTGGCTAGACTGCGGGTAAGAGCGGCAGCAGCATCACACTGAACGTGTGGCGATCGATGCTCCGGCGGGAGTACTGTTACTTCTACTTCCTCTCTGGGTTTTATTGAGGGGGGGTGGGGGGTGGGGAGGGGGAGGGTGTGAGGGGGGAAGGGGGGGGGGTTAACTGGGGGGAGAGTTGCCATAATTTGGCTTGCTAAAACACAGATCTACTCTTCGTTTTATTTTTATATTTATTTTGCTATATTTTTTCTTTTGCCTTACACTGGCAAACTGTTTTTTTAGGATAAATGCTTAGCTGTATGAACTGGAATAATAAATCTTTTTTTTCTCTTGTTGAAAAATAAACATTGGCCTAAATACTTTTGTGTTGGCTGTCAGTCAAAGGAAATCGAGTCAATTTGCATTTTTATTTTGTTTAGATACATTTGCAGTTAAGAGCCACAACCAAAAGTGTATTCAGAAGAACAATTGTTGTAGTGGTTGTTGTTGTTCTCCTTCTCCTCCTCCTCCTCCTCCTGCCCCTGCCCCTGCCCCTCCTTCTCCTTCTCCTCCTTCTCACATTAGAGTACTTGATAATGCTAGTGATCATATGTGAAGGTTTTTTGCATGCTACACACACACACACATACTTGGTGTGTTGCAATAACAGGATGTCTGGCGTCTAATAATGATGGCTGTGCCATTATGCATATTTAAAAAGTTGTAAATGAAATTTAGCCAGAAGTACTCACAGAATGTGAATGTGTGTAGTTTCAAAAAATAATTTAACTTAAAGTTACTTTAGGTCAGCTTCTTTGGGGAAAGAATTTGGCTGTCGGATAATCAAAAGGATGGATAGCTTACATCAGTATACTGCTTTAGACAGAATTATTGAAATGACTCGGTTCTCTACATGTACACAGACATATATTTTATTTTTTTGCTAGTAAGGCTCTGAAATATAATGTAGATTTGCTTCTCTGCTCATTTATGGGAGGAAAATATGAATGAAAATATTCTAATTCCTCTTTTCACACAAAGTCATGCTTGTTTCAGGTGGGGTAAGAAACGGGTTACTTCCTGAATGTCAGGAAGTAGTGATCCACTCGGAGTTGTCAATGTCTGTAATAGCTTACCAAGTCATGTAGCGGAGTTGTTCCTTGATGTAGATTGCTGCACATTTGACATTGTTGCGAAACCTGTATGTATTTACATACGTGTCAAAATTATTATTTTTTTCTTTGGTGGACCTTGTTTGCGATTTGTTTAAATTTTACCTTGCAGGCGTTTTAGCGGACGCTCTTATCCAGGACTGTTTTTGCGCAGCTTGCATTGTTTTTTTTCCCCCACGTTCAGTCCTTTTTTTTTATAACGGCGGGATATTTACCGAGGCAGATCGCGTCGCGCGCTAACTACCTTGCTCGAGGGCGCAACGGCGGCAGCTCACCGAGGTGCTGAAACGCGCGACCCTGGAATCACGAGCACGGCTTCCTAAACCGCGGCGGCGCCGCTCTGTTTCCCCGTGTATGCGGCGGCTAATGGTGCGAACTCTGTATTTCTCACTCTCAGTGTTGCTTCGGGGGGGCAATACGATACCTGTCAGAGCCACTTAGCGAAGCAGCCTTTAGCTGACAGCTTTTGATTGCCGTCCCTGAATCGGGCAAACAAACCACCCCCTCCCCCCTGACACCCCCACCCCCCAACTGCCGGGTTCCTCCTGGTCTCCTCTGATGTCCTCTGAATGCCCTACCAATAGTGGACATTCCTGTCCACAGGCTTCTGGATTGCCCAAGGGAGCAGAGAAATATGCATATCTATTGCTATCCTTTTTTTCTTTAATAGACATTATAGCTGAAAAGTAAAATGGTAACCTTATCTTTTATATTAATCAGACATTATTGCCCAGTGTAATGGAATATAACATGGGGGAAGGGGGCGGGGAGAGGGAAGGGGGTCATACTTAAGTAACAATGATTCAATTAATTTAATTAAGATTAAAGCATAAAAGCCAAAATCAATTCAGAAAAAAGATGGGGTTTTTTTCTTGAGGTTCTACAGTTCTGTGCGTCACTCTGAATAAGAGCGTCCGCTAAGTGGCTGTACTGTAATGTACGCCTGTAATCCAGCATCGTAAACTCTTTGGGGATGTGCTAGTCGCCATTATCTGGCTGACGGTGAGATCCTGGCTGTCTCTCCATGCATTAACAGTGCGTCGGCAGATGCACAATTTGGCATGGTCTTCAATCAGCTGTTGAGAACATCGTCGGGTTAACATCTGCTAAATCCCCTGTCTAAAGCAGGACATCTGAACGCTGGTTCCCGCTGTGTCATACATAACGACTAAATGCAGTTATGTGATGTAACTCAAATAACAGCAAGTTAGCAACCCTGGCAGGAATTTACGAGGCTTGGGAGAGGACCATATAAAAAGCTTCTTAGCGTGCTGTATATGACCATCTGGCAAAACTCATCTGCCAGATTAACTGTTTAAAACAAACACAAAATAATGGGGCATTTGTAGCCCACCACAGCGTCGATGAACTAGGCACAGATCACATCCTCTCATTCAGGTACTAGGCTGTTTCGATTTCCAGGAGCACGCACACGTTGCAGGTGTCCGCCACTGGCCCGTTAAAGCCATTTGTGTTTCTGCGGTAACGCACACAGATAGCCTGTGTTGTGTAGCGCTGGTCTGAGCTCTAGCTTTGTGGCTTACTGCGGGTTTCTGACGCTGACGGGACCAGCTGAGCCAACCGCCAACGCAGGCTCCGTTAAGCGAGAGACGTTTATTCACACCTTCCGCGACTCCCTCCCTCCCTCCCTCCCTCCAGCTTTCTTTCTTTCTTTCCTTCTTTTTTTTTTTTCTTACTTTTCAGTCGCGAGAAGAACAAATGCGCGCCGGCTAACAAACCGGACTGACCGTGTGAGATAACCACGGCTGCTTTTATGCTTGTATAAAACCTGGTATAAAACCTTCCCCCCCCTCACATCTTCTGGGCCCATTGTTTTCTCCTTCACGCAGGGCCTATTGAACAGAAGGTCCACGCGGTTGTGTGCACTCTGTGTGTCCTGACAAACCGGCAGTCGGGTCCAGAGTGTTGTAGCCTAGG
The DNA here is from genome assembly GCA_025169545.1 of Anguilla japonica. Classification (NCBI taxonomy): domain Eukaryota; kingdom Metazoa; phylum Chordata; class Actinopteri; order Anguilliformes; family Anguillidae; genus Anguilla; species Anguilla japonica. Next base: position 61,757,820 of record CM045887.1, on the reverse strand, counting down.
CGTTTGACGCTGCAATATCACAACATTAGAGAAGCCTGGCTGAAGCGATTGAGTGGTATTTATTATGATTTAATCGGCCTGATCTGTGGAAGTGGGCCTACACAACATGTGCTTAAATGTGTTCCCTTCCACGAATAGAGAAACACTCGCGAAAAATCACAGCTGTTCGTGTGACAGGTGACAGATTATCTGTGGGATAAGGGTGACACACACAGTCCAACAGCCCTGTGGGTCTGATCTGTTTCCTGACGCAAAGCTGTTTTTTTGAAGAAAAAAGAAAAATTTCATATCAGAAAACAAATACATGTTTTTTCTTACGTATGCCAATTAACATGGGGCAGTAGATTGACAGCGTAGAGGTTCTTTCACAAAACCTGCACTCCGTTCAGCATTTTCAAAGTCTTCCCCCGCACATGCGTTGCATGGTGGATGCAATTCATTCCGTAGCTCCGGGGATCTGATCTATTTGTGGAGCTTTCTAGCCCACACGACTGTGCCAGTACCCTGAAGTGAACCCAGACTTCTTTACACTGACGTCCGCGCTATGAGGAGGAGAAGAGGAGATGTTTACATGACGCGTCCTTCGAAGGCACCGGCGGGGATGTTTTTTGCGCTACGGACTAAAATCGTTCTTTGCCTTTATTGTGCCGCTCGTTCTGCGCTGCCTGATGAGTAGAGAAAGAACATCGCGCTTTATCTCTCTCTATTGCACATTTATGGCGTCCTCGTTCCCATGACCTCGTGACAAAGAGAAGCCCCTAAACAACAGAAGCGAACTGCAGCAGGGTAATGTTGGGTAACTGCTCGCCTGTCCAGAGCACACCATGATTCTCCCAGAGGAGGAATGCCCTCGGTACCCAGTATGCGCCCTTGAGGTGGGGGGGGAGGTGGGGTGGGGGGGGGGGGGGGGGGGGGGGGCGGCGGCACATCCCACGCAAGTACTGAACAATGCCCCCGTCCTGTCCAATAATCAGCAGGCCACGGCTGGCCACACCCCCCCCTCGTTGTGAAAAGTTTCCACCTTTAGATCTGCTCCACAGACTAGACAGCGTTTACACTGCAGATGTTGATGCCCAGGTAGAATTTTTAAAAACGTTTTATAGCCCTATTTATTTTTATTTTTTTTTATCACCTGTTTACATCTACTTTTAAAAGTGACTCATATCCGGTGCCTGCGTTGGCAAAGTTTATATCTGAAACAGCCCGCATGCGTAGGGGAGGGTTCGGTTACCGATAGGAAAGTAAATAAAACACGCTGCCAGTGCCGTATCTGCAATGGGACACAAAACAAGACGGGAGTGAAAATGGGAATCGGGTCACTTTTAACAGGCGGTGTAAGCGTGGGCCCGAGTCGGCGACATCGGGATTCTAGGTGCAACGCAAACCAATCACAGCAGTTGTGGCGGATCTGTTGGATCAGTGAAACCGTCGTCGTTTATTGGTCAATGGATGTCATTTACAATGGCTTTTCCCACCATTTTTTTCCCCTGGTAGCATTGGTTTTGTGAAAGAGTACTGTCTACAGCATCAGAAGTGATGGCCCGCCACTTCATACACGAATACATTTGTAACATGTGCCTCTATCTCACAGTCTTGTCCGCGTAAAGCCAATCGATTGAACAGCCAAAGCACAACACAAGCTCGCAAGCTATCGCTGGGTATAATGACTGACACGTTAGCCTCACTAGCAAACTGCACTGTGATGTTATGGGGAAATGAATTCAGTTTTCCCGCAGAGGGCAGCTAGGTCGTTAAACGCACAGATGTGACCGGTATGACCTGATCGTAATCTTAAATTCAGAACGTGTCCTCGTGGAAGCTGTGTTATATTTAATGCCATGTTCAGTTAACCGTTCCCACGGAAGCGGCGCTGTCTTCTGATGCAGCGCGTGTTGTAAAAGTCAGACAGGGCAGCCATCCGAGCAGCTGTCGGCCATTTTAAAGAGCTTGGCTGATGGCCGCAGTGCCTGATTTGCTGCCCGCTAGGGGAGAGGGTCATGACCCGTTTTCTCTCTCAAAAAAAATGGATCCCCCGTTAAGGGAGGAGCAGCAGAGAGGGGGCGTGCCCCGCGCCTCTGTTGCTCTGCTCTGGGGTCATCCGGTCTCCCCCCCGGGGGGTAGACAAACACACACCTTTGCTAACCTTCTGACTTGCAGTGAAAACTTGATACGCTTGATCCTGCAGGTAGTGCATGAAGGACACAAATTTGAGGGTGAGCCATCTTTGGTATGTGTAGCTATTCTGAAAATTAAGTTGGGGTGGGGGGTAGGGGGTGGGGGGGCATGCACATCCACCCTCCGGGATTTAAGGTGGAAGACAGTTTGGGGAGGAGCTGAATTCTGTGGAATAGGCTAACCCCTGGGATTGATCAGAGCTGCTTTGAAAAATCCTGGAGTCATGCTGTGAGCTAATCTGTGTTAACCTGCTCGAGAAACGATTTCCTTAAATTCACAGGGAAGTGTTCTACACGCATGATATCACAAGACATCTCTTCCTCTCTCCCTCTTTTCCTTTCTCTCTCTCTCTTCTTTCCTCCCTCACCCTTTAAGCTTAATGAGATGGGTTCTTTCATCCAGTTTATGCTCTCTTCCTTGGCGTGCGATCACAAATGAAATGTGTGCTGCCGTGTGGTGACTTTATACAGTGTGGAACATGGCTGCTTGCACTGTCTGAAGAATCGAGACCGTTGGGAAATTGGACCGGAGTTTGGAAAAAAAATAAAAACGGGTTCTTGTCAGGACTCATTACCTCACAGACCGCGGACGCAGACGTCCGTTGATTGCGTGCGGAGATGAACGAAATTCGGCGGCTGACCCGGTCCTGACGCCTGTCGCCTTCGCGGAAACGCCGCCGCGTCACACGAGCGAAAGCCACTTCCTGTTTTACTGTGAGAGGTAGCACGGCTCTTCCCTTCGTGGCTGTTCAGAGTTCACATTACGCCACTTTCCACAGATCCAAATGTGAGTCTTCATCCCGATGTGAGTTGCAACACAGTCTTATATTTAGCAAATTTGTAGCCTAAGTGCATCCCTGTCTATTTTATTCCTCTGAATCCAAAATAATCTTTTCCAGGAGCTCTAAGTGAGAAAAAGGCACACCAACTGAGGGAAAACTGTTTTTACAAAAGCCAGTTATTGTACATAATAGGCTTACCAAAATGTGTGAATGAAAATGAATGACAGCAACAACAACAATAATACAAATATTTAGTGTAATTAAAAAAAACAAAAAAAAAAAACATCAAAGGGGTACATCGGGCACTTGGGCAAAAGTGGCAGGTGCTGGGGCGCCACGGTTACCTGGCTGGTGCAAAGAAAGGCGTGCCCCGAAAATTAACCGTAAACATTCATATTTAAAAAATAAACGATCAGGCCAGAAATGCGCATGAAAAATAAATGGGCGTGTGGGCCGTCACGTGCACCCCTTTGACTTCGGACTGAAATTCTGGCAGCCTGCGCATTTTTAACGCGCATCGCGTCTCGTACAGAATGTTGGCTGCCCAACATGACTGGAGACGGCTCGCGTGGGAGCTTGGCTTGTGGATGGGTGTACGTGGGTAACGGATAGCAAAAAAACATAGCGGGGGGAAAAAAAAAACGTACTAAATACCATGCGTTTAATCTGTTTGTGTTCACAAGATGAAAATAGGAAAACCAGGTCGAGCTAAATCCTTTATATTCTGTGAATACAAAACAAAAATTAAAAAAAGATGTATGTTTCATTCCATATGTTTTTATATTGGAAATTGGCATTGGTACATGGGAATATGAAGCTATTTGAAGAAATGTATTTTTTATGGAAATTTGCATATGCTATATGAAGTTCTTTTGCTAATGTAATGTTTAAGATACAGGACGCATGTGAAAAATGAGAAACATGGATAAATGTTGATTAGTATAAGAGAGGCGGAAAGCTGCAAGTGTGCGTGTGTAGGTGTGTGTGTGTGTGTGTGTGTGTGTGTGCATGTGTGTGTAGGTGTGTGTGTGTGTGTGCACGCATACATGGGTTTCTGCAGGACTGAAAATCAGCCTTTCACCTTAATGAATGTTTTATTTTCCTATTTTATATAATACATATTTTTTAAATTGTGTGTGTGTGTGAAAGAGAAAGAGAGAGAGAGGGGGGAGAGGGAGAGAAAGAGAGCGAGAAAGGGGGGAGGAGAGAGAGAGGAGAGAGAGAGAGAGAGAGAAAATCTCAGAAATATTAAACCAGAAATTAGGTGAAATTAGGGGCTTCACCACTTCCCAAGAAATGCGCCAGGTGAAGGGTGAGTTCAAACCTCATTACAGCGCGGGTGAGCAGTGCCAGCCATAATTAGCGAATGTACGGGAGAGAGACCCCCACACAGGCGCTGCTGTAGCAACACCGTGCTGCCTTTGCATCTGTGATTACCAGGGAGTTGGTTCGGCCTGATAGCTCGCTGCAAGTTCTGTGGTGATTTAAAAAAAAAAAATTTTTTTAGCCCTATTGTTTAATTTGAAACCGCGTATTCAGCGCATGCACGGGGGGTAAACAGCCAATTTCACGCGGCGCACGCAGAAGAATTAGAGCGATTAATAATCAAACGCGTGTGTCATCAGCGATTTAATTCACCTTCCCTCCGATAACGAGCAGTCAGTCGGGCACTCGGTGCGGCTCCTTGTAATTCTGACATCTTCCCCCAGATCGGCTCTCCACCGGGGATCTCAATCTCCAATCTCCCGGCTGGTTGGGGCTGTATGTTTTTGCTATTTATTTTCAATCAGCAAGCAATTTAGGCCTTGGAAGCAAACCTGCGTGGACCCTTTACCCAATCAGTGGCTTAAAATCAGCACTTGGGAGCTCAAAAGAACACCCCAAGAACCAGCAGACGGACCCCGGGGCTCTCCAGGACTTTGGTCCAAGAGATCCCTGCGACAGTTGTGTGATAGGTTAGCTTTTTTTTAAAAAAAACCCTTTTCTGTTCAGAAAGTGCCCTGGAAAAAAAAGACGACACTGCATAACATCAATTTAGCAGATGTCATGACCCAGCTCACTGAAAGGACCAGAGAGGGAGATGACACGATTAAGGAAATTCAAACCGCAGGTTTAATGGTCAACGTGATAATTAAGTAATTAACTAATACAGAAAGTTATGCAGTATGTAAGTAGGGAGGATTAGTGGTGAAGGGAGTGTTTGGATGTGTGAAACGTGTGCTGTCAGGTGTTGTAAAGTGTGGAACCAAAGGAACAGAACCAAACACAACACAGGAAGAGGAAGAGGAGGTAAGAGGAAGAGGGATCAGCTGAAGCGAGCTTCACTCAGGTGAGTGCCACTGGTTCCCCCCAGGTGCTTTGCATCCGCACTAACGAGCCCCATGCGGGTAGGGAACTGCAAACACACACACACGCACATAAACACACACATATGCACACACACACACACACACACACACGCACATGCACATACACACACACACACACACACACACACACATATGCACACACACACACACACACACACACACGCACATGCACATACACACACACACACACACACACATGCACGCACGCACGCACACACACACACACATATGCACGCACGCACGCACGCACACACACACACACACATGCACGTACACACACACACACACACACACACACACACACACACACACAGGCCCAGGCGCCTGACTGCTGTTCCAGCTGATAACAGCGGTCAGTCTGCCTGGGAGAGAGGCCAGACGAGAGAGGCGTAGTCTTTTAGAGACACACTGTTTATCGGGCCGGATATTTACTGAGATAATTCGGGACGAGTGGCGCGCCCAGCGGGGTGGCAGCGGCGCCTCAGCCGCTAATTGAACCTGCAACCTCTGAGTTACGGGGCCCGGCTCCCCAGTCGCACGGCGCTGCACCGCTGCCATCATCGATTCCGACTGAAGCGAGGAGAGAAACGGGACACGCGGTAAGCCAATCGCTCTCTCTTTCCCCCGGACAAGCGGTTTGGGGGGATCCGCTGCACTTTCTGTGCAGACCTGGCAACCCGTCGTCCTCCCTGTCCCCCCCCCATTTTTTAAATTTTTTTTTTTAATGGGTGACGGGTGCCCTTTCTTTTTCTTCCTCGTGGCCTCGTTCTGAGGGGCCATCGGTCCGGTCCGGCTGCTGCGTGTCGCCGTGGTGACAAGCTCGTTCAAGGGGAGCTCCTGGGTCGGGTTTAAATTTCGGCTCGCGCTCGCTCTGCCGAGCGGGAACGCGCGCGGGGGCGAAGAGGAGAGCGCTCAAGCGAGCGCTGATTGCGCCGTGCGCCGCCTCTCCCCGAAATACCGCCACTCGAAAACGCCACCGCTCCAAAAATACCGCTAATATCAGCCGTGAGCGGGGCCAGCCGGATCAATGCTACGCTACGCTATGCTACGCGGAATGGCCCCCTCTCTATGGAGCCTTGCCTGCGATTGGGCCCGCCAAAATGGGCGGCGCCTTTGGAGACGATGGCTTTGAATGTGCGGAAGGAGGCTGCTTAGGGTCCTGTTGAGATGTTGTTCTAACGGTGAAGCCACACCCACTTCGGAGAGAAGCGAATTTTCTGGGGCAAGGACAATGTTCGCTGGAACTGAGGGGCCTTGCCCAAACCATGAAAAACAGCCCCACACCAAGGGGTGTCCAGAGACTTTTGTTCATATAGTGTATCTAAGGAACATACTGTATTTTGGTATGTTTTTAGCCTGGTCCATTTTCGTACACACAAAACAAACCCCTAAAGAGGAACTGCATGTGCTGCAGGAAGAGAACGTTGGCTTAGCAACAGGACGATGGCAAAATAATGGCCAGCTAAGGCTCATTGAGAGCTATGGTGGCTGGAGACCCTGCTGGCCTGGACAGAGCTATATGAGACTCTGCATTATTATAGTCCAGTGCAGCAGCGCTGCTAAAGTACCAAAATGGATTCAGATACATCTCTGTTTACTGGCGTTAGCCCGTTGCAGTTTGTGTATAATAACCTCAGGAGGTATTTGCTGCTAAAGCAAATATTGGGGAAAAAGAACCCCTCCTGTTATTAATATTTTAGTTATGAGAGGCAAAGGAATGCTCATTTGTGTGTGTGTGTGTGCGTGTGTGCCTGTGTTTTTATGATTTTGGACCAGCCATTTTAAAAAAACGGGACTTCAAGGAAAAGCAAATATGACCTCTGAGATTCGCAGCTAAATTTTGCCTTCGACTCCACAAAACCGTGTAAAAAAAGATGCCGTTTGTAGAATGCACCGCGTGACCTGCATTTAAACAGAGGCGCTCGTGGCGTACGTCTCATCAAAGCCTCCCGTCGCTTCGATGCCGACACACGAGGGCCCCCAGGAGAAACGAGAAAAACGACAAACGGGAGAGAAACGAGAGCCGAGACCGTTTCTGTGCTGTAAAATGCAGGAGCGTAAATACTGGCACTAAACAAAGCAGCGTGTCCATCCATTCATCCATCCATCACCTAACCTGCTTATCCTAGTCACAGTCATGGGGAGGGGGGGGGGGTGCATGCCTGGAGCATGAATTGGGTGAGAGGCAGGAATACAAACCCTGAATGGGTTGCCAGTCCATTGCAGAACACACACACACATGCACCATTCACTCACACACTCATACCTAGACTCTCCAGTTAATCTAACCTGCATGTCTTCGGACTGTGGGAGAAAACCCGGGGTACCCATAGGGAACTCACGCGGACACGGGGAGAACATGCAAACTCTGATCAGGCAGAAAACGTCTCCCGAAATCTCCCATGGCTTCGATACCTGTGCAAGGGAAAACGAGAAAAACGACAAACGGGCAAAAAAAAAAAAAAAAATAAACCAGAGCCGAGACCGTTTCCACACTGTAAATGCAGGACCGTAAATATGGGCGCTAAATAAAGGAGCGATGCTAATAACAGAAGCAATGCGCTAAATAAAGGAGCGATGCGCTAAATAAAGGAGCGATGCTAATAACAGAAGCAATGCGCTAAATAAAGGAGCGATGCGCTAAATAAAGGAGCGATGCTAATAACAGAAGCAATGCGCTAAATAAAGGAGCGATGCGCTAAATAAAGGAGCGATGCTAATAACAGAAGCAATGCGCTAAATAAAGGAGCGATGCTAATAACAGAAGCAATGCGCTAAATAAAGGAGCGATGCTAATAACAGAAGCAATGCGCTAAATAAAGGAGCGATGCTAATAACAGAAGCATGCGCTAAATAAAGGAGCGATGCTAATAACAGAAACGATGCGCTAAATAAAGGAGCGATGCTAATAACAGAAGCGATGCGCTAAATAAAGGAGCGATGCTAATAAAGAAACGATGCGCTAAATAAAGGAGCGATGCTAATAACAGAAACGATGCGCTAAATAAAGGAGCGATGTTAATAACAGAAACGATGCGCTAAATAAAGGAGCACATGCTAATAACAGAAGCGATGCGCTAAATAAAGGAGCGATGCTAATAACAGAAGCGATGCGCTAAATAAAGGAGCGATGCTAATAACAGAAGCAATGCGCTAAATAAAGGAGCGATGCTAATAACAGAAACGATGCGCTAAATAAAGGAGCGATGCTAATAACAGAAGCAATGCGCTAAATAAAGGAGCGATGCTAATAACAGAAACGATGCGCTAAATAAAGGAGCGATGCTAATAACAGAAACGATGCGCTAAATAAAGGAGCGATGCTAATGACGTTAGCGTTATTCCCCGGGCTCGGCGCTGTATGTATGTGGGATGTGTGGCCTGGCGGCACTGCAGCGTGTCCTGGCAGCGCAGACTGTGTCAGAGGCTGGTAGGCTGATGTCACGGAATGTGCCGGAAATGTCACTGAATGAGAGAGGCTGGATTGGCGGGGGGGGTGGGATGAGGTATTATTGGACTTTTCCCACGGGGTGCTTAATGAATGAGTAATGTTTCCATGAAACTGGCCCCCCGTCATGCCCCATCCCCCACTGCACAGACAAAATGGCTGTCACACCCTCTTCCAGGCTGTCAAAAACTCAGTTAACACTGAGATCCTGGAACCCTGTTTGTGGACATAGCATTGAATCACTGAGTACTTCAAATACATTTGAAATTGTACTTGCAAAGTATTCTGAAAATACCAGTCTCATTTCATGCAAGAATTTGAAAATAAAATGTTTATAATGAATTTTATATTCTCAAGAAAGCATTTTAAATACGTTGAATAAGAAAGTGATTTTGGCAAGTACGTTTGAAGAAAATACATGCGATGTGTTGAAATTGGATTCTCAAAAGCAAGTATTTAAGTAAATATGTATTTGACCCAGGCGTACAGTGCTGTCTGCCAAACCAGTCATGCTGAATATCTGTTTGTTGGTCTTTGACGTGATATGCTGATGTGAACTCTGGTCAGCCGTAAGACTGGTGCAGTGAAACATTCCCACAGTGCTTTGCTGTCGTCTCAGTATTACATAAATCATTTTGATAAGGCTGGTTTTGACAGGGCTACCTCTCCAAAGCTGTGGCTCGTAATTCATTTTACACTGTAGAACATGACCGAGTGAAAGCACAAACAGCCTAAATGAAAGTGAAGTCCGCTCTCTGTTCACAAGGCTAAATACACCCTACAAGTCAATCACACTTGTGGGTGGAGAGTCCAGGTTTTTTTTTTTTTTTCTTTTCATGAAAATCCAGATGAGTGAGACATGATTTCAGACAAGGCCCTTTTTTTATTTTGCTGGAATTCATTCTTTCTTTTTGTGTATCTGTAGCTCTGAAACCGTAAGTCCAGGAGTAACCATATTCGGCAGGTGGGCTGCTATGCCCCCCTCTCTTCACTGCTCAGTGAAGGTATCACACATGTATTGGCCAGATGGTGGCGCTATGACTCATAGCTTAAGTTTTGGTCCATAACTTTCATAACGCAAATTCAGTTGATCCCGCAAAGATATTCAGACATTTCGGAGCTCTAAAGCTTTGGGACTGGCCATTTCCAACATCTTGCTTTACTACCATTTTGTTTTATAGGCAAAAGAGTTTTTTTTACCCCCAGGGCTATATTTATTATTGGTCCATTTTGCATCATAGTTCAAACACCGTTTTATGAGGCTGAGATACACGAACATAAACCAACTGTATCACGTGAACTGTTTGGCCGCTATTACATTAATTTGCATAGATTTTAGGCCATGGGGACTGTTTTAACTGACTGATGGAAAGCCCTAATAAAGTTATAATATTCTTTCTGAGGCCCTGAACATAGCCTGGACTGTTCTGATGCCCCGCCCCCCCCCCCCCCCCCCCCCCCGCAACCTTCTGACAGACTAAACCGGGGAGGGGCCTAGTCGATAAAAATCAGGCCTTTGGTGCAAAAGTTTGTCAGTTGGCCTCCCAAAGTTAGCATCTATATCATGAGCTGTCAGGGGCTGGCGTATATGTCAGTAAAACCATTTTGAGGTTTGCTAATGGAGAGATGAATCACCCTTAATGGGCCAATTAGTGGGTATCTAACGAACACTTAGTGTTCACTTTACTGTAAAAATACATTCAACAGCGTTTCTCCCTGACCAATGGTTTTCCAAGAAGAATGAACTAATCAAGACTGCTTTAGCCCAGAGCCCATTTTTGACCATTACCACATACATAGCCCACACCTTGAATCTTACTTGCTTATTCTCTTGGAGTTGTGAGCATGTGTGTGGCTTGGGATTTTTTTGAAGTTATTACCATTTATATACTGTGATGCTCACACAAACATAACATATGTCAGGTGTTAAAGAAAAATCTGAATTTGACGGCCTCGTGTGCCCACTCGATGCATTCGTCGCTCAATTACGAATGACAGGATTCACTGTGCAGGATTGAAGGTTATAGTGTTTTTGTTCCAGAGTGGGAGAGCAGGGACTGAGCAGCGTGAGTCACGCTCGGTGGCGGTGCGTTCGCCGCCGTTTCTCGTCGAACTCCGAGCGTTTTAACGGCTCGAGGAGCCACACAGTCGCGCACCCACACACGCAGACACGGCATCCAGAAACCGCCGAACGCAGACTCCAACGCCGCGTTCCACGGGAGGGCCATGAGTCATTTTATAACACTTACAATGCGCCCCCCCCCACCCCCCCCCCACCCCAGTCCCTTTCTGAATCCTAGGAAACATTTAACACTGTGCGGTCAAATTTGCCATTTGCCAGTCGAGCGACAGTTTTGTTCTGCTGGTGTGTCATTGCGTAACTGTCGCCGCTTCTGTTCTTCGCTCGTTCTTTAAAAAAAAAAAAATAAAAATATGACCGTGTTTTCGGTGCTTCGCGGAAGGCGGCGGTCGCTGTCCAAACAGAGGACGTCTGTCTTCGCGCTCCGCGGGCCGGCTTCCTCTCGGGAATGCGGGGTCGAACTGATTTATTGATGTTCCCGGGCTGTCACCTGCATTGGTGCATCCTTTAGATAAAAGTTAGGCTTTCCGGATTTCTCGAATCTTACGGGAGCGCACCGGCCCCACGCAATTATATTTACGTTCCTGTTCAAAGGCACGGCTCTGCACATTCCTCAAACACCAAACCTTGTTCTGTCAATGGAGAAGTCGTTTGCGTCAGAGCGCGTCTGGAACGCCCGAAGAACCGAGGAAATATATCTCTCCTGGAGGTGTCGTTGAGCCCGCTGCCGCTATGATTTATGGGAATGCGGCCGATGAACAAGGTTTTGGGGGGACGGCTTTAAAAAAAATACCAGATGCGATAAATAATGGCAAAGACAAAAGGACACGAGACTGGCAGGAAAATAAGGGATGTGAGAAATCTTTCCCTTCTGATTAGCAAGTGAACGGTGGCCTAAGCAGCAGCCTCCTTAAAAACAAATACCTCAGAGGACAGGATCAGCCAACTCAAGGCAGATGCTGTAACCCAGTTCGGTGTCTGCAGGTGAATGTGTAGTTTTGTGGTGACACGTCTTATGAATCAAGGGCTAATTTTTGCAAGGGCTTGGACACAAATAACGTTGCATTCCTTTGTCATCAGTGTGGTTCTTCCCACACCGCCCCATGCTGTTACTGTACTGTGCAATTTGATCCCCGCTGTGCACATTTGCCAGTCCTACCAGGGTGCAAATTCATTCAGTACTCTTGGACAAACTCACAGAAAGTTTATTTTTTTGTGTACTTTATTAGCCTCTCTGTGGTCTTCAGTCCTCTTCCTGGAGGGGGGAGGAGGGCTCAGTCCTGGTCCTGGAGGGGGCCGGGGGGGAGTATTTCACTAAGCAGGATTACTGAGGTAGTTGGACATCTGCACTGGGTGAAGCCCAGCTCTTTTTTTCTGCAGTCCAAGTACCAGATTTTGGAGGGTTCCGAGTTTTACTCAGTGCAGTTATCCAACTCACTCAGTAATCTTGCCTCATGAAATACCCCCCAGGGTCTGCTTGCTTTTGTTGTCACTCAGCACTTGAGTAGCACAGCAACCGATCAGTTACAGCAGTTGATTACCTTGCTAACTCAGGCCACCTGCTTTCTTTGGTCTGAATCGGTTGCGGATCTTAAGGCAAAAACAAAAACCAGCACCAGATGCTGTGCGTTAGCTGACTGGGATGCTAACGTGCTAACGTGCTAACGTCGAGGCGCTGCCAACCTTGCAAGGCCATGGATTCACTGACCCAGCTTGGCTGCGTCGAGGCCTTTGGGAATAGCTTCCGTTCCTCGGGCTCTGTGTTCTGACTGGGGAAGATGGATGGGTTGGTGTACTGATGTCCCGCACAACGGGCGCGGTCCAGTGCAGGGGTCATAAAAATTTAAACGAGCCTGGATGTGCTGGGACAAGCCTGTACTGTGACTGTATATCAGGCCTGGATGTATACAGTGACTGGGCTATATATTAAGTCTTCCTTTGTGTTTCCTTCGTAAATGATTGACTGTCTTTAGATTTGGTGTGGTGCTATTTTATGATCTTAAGCCTGGTTTTTTTTTTTGATGTTTTGCCAAATGGCGGCGATGATAAGTAGTGTGCGTGGAGCCTAGCACAGCTTTGCTCGAACCCCACAGTCGGTTCGCAAGGACTCTGAACAAAATGATTGCTTTGGAACAAAAACAACACTCACACTTTAAAGAGAGTCCTTCAATAACCAATTCATAACCCTCCACAAATCCGCCCGGTCGGTATTAAATATTTTAAAAAGCAGGTGACATTGGCGCTCAGAGGTGTTTGTTTTGCCGGCCTCTCAGTTTACTTTCATCTTTAGCCCTCCTGCTTTTCCATTTTGCTTCAATTTTGACTTTCCGCACACAAAACTATCCAGCAAAACAACTCATTCATTCTGTTGACGGTTTATTGACAGAATTGTCACTGATTCAGACCGTAGTGCTTCGACTTTAGGACTGGTGATTGGGTTGTGGGCGGCAGTGATAAACGAGCAAACTCTTCCTCCTCCCACCAGAAATGCCATCTGCGGTTTCCCCCGACGAAACAAAAGGCGGATAGTTTCCTGGGAGGCGGGAGTGAGAGAGTGAGCGAGTGTAAAATCACTCAATAGTAAATACCTTTATTATTATTCCCTCTGAATAAATGATTGGGTTTGCGGGGATGCGAAAGAGCAAGCCACGCTTCTCGATTGTCGAGTCTTAATAACTTCACGTCCCCGCCGTCGCCTTCTTTGCCCTTATGTTCAGAAGCCGAGCTCTTTCCCCCGTGAGTTCATTAAGAAACGAACGCAGTGCATCGTGGGTGAGCAGGGGAAGCTAGGAACATTGCTATGCGGCGTTCACACACGTACGGCTGTAGATGACTATAAACAAAATCAAAACAGGGTGTGCTGTAGTGTTTAGTTTGGAAATTTTGTTGCCTAAATGAAGGGAAGATCGACCTTCCCCCCAGGGAACGTTGCAATGCAATGTGACAATTTAAAATAAATATTAAAATGTAAGATGATAGTTCAGCAGGCAAACCATGCCATGAAAGATACTTAGCACTTTAAGAAAACAATCTTTGGAAAACACAACTTTGGGAGTGTTTGTATTGGAATGATATGTTTATAAGACAAATGCAAATAGTGGAGAACATGAAAATGATTGTTTTTCTAACAAAATGTTTTACCTGCATTATATTTGTGTCTTGTGAACATATTCACAGGTGGGGAAGGTAACGCTGTTTTGAAAGACACTCCGGGGAGAACATAAAAAGAATACAGACTTAAACCTGTTCCCCAAAGAATGGAACATATGTTATACAATGTGATATCTTCTTGTAAAAACAAATAACCATCGTATTTTAACAATGTCCCACGGACCTTAAGCAGCTGTCTCTCCTGTTCGCAGTCTGTATCTGGGTTGCGGTCACAAACACAGTTGAGACAGCTGAACCAGAAGTATTCCATTCTGCCCGAGGAGCAACGTCGAGGAAAACAAATGCTGAACAGGTCATTTGCTTTAGCGAGGTTTGTGAAAGTGCTAGCTACAGCGGAAAGCTACGCTATTACTCTGCCGGCCTGTCAGATCTGCTCCTTCAGAGAGCTTAGTAATTTTATGTAGCCATCAAGTCTCTGCTCTTTCAGAAACAAATAAGGCTCGAGTCTGAATATGCTTTCAGTAGGAATTTCCTTACTAGGGGTATCATTGGCAGAAAGCATATATATGGAGAAACAAGTTAGGTTTCCCTGAAGTTAAGCTTACATCGAGCGTGAATGAATGATCCAGTTTTTTCCCCCAATTCGGAAGGCCTGGTTCGTGTGAACTGGGGTGAAGAAAGCCAAGGCACTGCTCTTTGGAAAATGCAAAATAACAGTCCTTTATTTCAAACCAGGTTTCAGTGAATAGTTTAACAGCTTCAGTGTGTTTTGGCCTTTATCATGGGGTGAAAAAACGGAAAACCAACATAATGTATAAATTCTGTGTCAGCAGTTGTTTCCAATTAGTGTAGGTGTAGCACCCTATAATAGATCCATAGAGATACCGTTAAGCTAACTGTAGCATTCACAATCTTCTTCGGAACATAAAGTGCAAAGTGTAAAGACCGTTTCAACATTAATAAGCAACCTGCTCCGAAATGTATATTTATAAACCCTGCGTGTGCCCTGCGATGGACTGGCAATCGGTCCACGGTGTGTTACTGCCTCTCACCCAATGCATGCTGGGATAGGCTCCAGCACTGTGACTAGGATAAGCAGGTTAGATGATGGATGGGTGGATGGACCAAATTCCTGTGGTTTGTTTTAGGCACCTTTTTCATGCTATGGCTCTCACCAGGGTGTGTCAGTCTTTTATTTTTGTTTGATGAAACAACAGCCGCAATTATTTTATTATTTTTTTATTTACATTTTTGTATTAATTTCCTTTGATTTTTAAGCCAGACTTGCAAACACCAGGTGGTGGCCAGTGAATTGATGTAGAGATAGTTCCCACGTAGCTTATTGGCTTTTGAGAAACTTGGCTAAGCTTCCAGATCTTCTCATTGTGGTTTTATGTCTTCAAGTTCCCTTGTTGCTTGTTTAGCCACAGCCGGGGCTTTTGCTATCTCTTTCATATACTTTAGGTCTGCTTTAAATCAATATTTGTACTACCATTTACACTTGCCGGTAAATGCAAGTGTCTTTTTTCCTCCAGTTTGCCAAGTTCCATCAGAAAAATTTACATGTCGAACTGTGTTTGTGAAACGATAACTTGCATTTCGTTGCACTACAAACTTAATGACAAATACTGAGTGAATCCGGGCCATAGTGTCTGGACAGTCTCTCTTGCAGATTGCAGCCACAATGAACGTTATCATGATTTAATTGAATATGTAAAAAATGTTCTCTCCCTCTCCACCTTAGCTAATGTGTGGTGAGCGTTCCAGCGCAAAATGGCTGCCGTGCATCACCCAGGTGGGTGCTTCACATTGGTGGCAGCCGGTGAGGTGAGTTCCCACTCGTCACTGTGAAGCACTGTGTGTGCGTTCAGAAAAGTACTATATATATATGCAACAATTCATTCATTAATTCACTCACTCACTCACTCACTCATCCACTCATTCATTTATTAACCCCTGCTTTATGTATAACTGAATATGTGTATATGTATGAAAGTGGTTACAATTGGTAAGCAAGGTCTGCTTATTCACATTCACACAATTCTCCATGTTGAACAGAGTTCATATGAGCCTGAGGTGGTGGTCTATCTGAGCTGATTTAACACTGAACATTTTACTGCGTTGGCTGTGTCCACTTGCTCATCCTGTCGTTTGCTAATTAACTTTTCTAGAGATTAATAAATCAAACGAAATAAATAAACAAGTCTGTGGCAGTGGCCCTTTTGAACACGCCTTGGCTCGGGAGGAGAGTCTCCAGTCGACCGTGACGCTCCGTCCGGCTTGTCTTGGCCGGCATCTCCTCTTGGCCCGGCGCACAGCCATCGGGCCTCTCGGCCTGGCGAGCGTGAAAAACCGCACGCGCTATTTCATCAGTTTTGTAAACGGCGCTAAGAGGCCGTCAACACAGATCATGACAGCGGAGAGACCCAGGTGCCCGATCGTAATCTCTCCTGTCAATAAGGCGAAATTATTCCCCCTCTCGTGGGACGGCCCGCTGCGGTTATTTGGGCTAACGCTGCGCCCCGGGCTCCCGGCAGCGTCTGATGTTCGTTTGTGCTTCTCCTTCAGCGTCGCCCCTTCTGTGTTCATTTTTAATTAGCGATTAGCGATATTTCGCGTGCCCTCGCGATAGATTGGCGGCCTGTCCAGGGGGAGTATTCCTGCGTCTCGCCCAAATGCATGTTGGGATAGGCTCCAGGCTCCAGACCCTGACCAGGATAAGCGGGTGTAGATGACGGATGGATGAATGGATGGATGGATGGATGAATGGCTGGATATTTTGTGATGTAAAAGCTGTGTATCTGTGTGACACATCCTGAGACTTTGTCCAAAGAGAGGATTGCTACATTAGGCTTATTCTGCCTAGCCAATTCTAATCTGTTCTGATTATGTATTCTTTATCACTCAAAACGAATAGGAATTATTCATTCCAAAGCTCTGCCAAACTTAAATAATGCATCAGTTGGACATCTGTCCTCAGTGTGACACTGGGGGGAAATATATTTCAAAAACCACACAAAAGTTGGCTTATTATCGTCTTGAGTGTTTCATATGTCTTCACTACATTTAAACATTGCATAGCCCTTACAATAAGCATGCATAAACATTATGACCAAATTATGGCAACTGACATAAGGTTAATAATTGCATAATGATAGGCGTTATGACACTAATGACATGAGATCATATGTTACATGACATTAAAACCATTAAGTTATAAGATGGTTATAATGTTTCATGCATGCCTATAATAGTGTTATAATGCATTATGTCGTGTGGATAAAGGTATTATAAATGCTACATAAGAACCACTTTTAGCAGCCACCTATGCAAATCAGGCCACAGTAATAGCCTGTGCTGACAGGCAGCGTAGTGTAGTTATTGACAGCAGTGTGATACTGGTTGTACGGACCAGGATGTAACCATGTTCCAGGCCCTTGGGAAAGACACTTAGCTTTAATAAACTCAGTAACTAACCCGCGGACTGGATAATGTGTAAATAATAACCGTAAGTCACCTTGAATGAGAGTATCTGCTAAATAAACACCTAAAATAAAAGCAGATAAAATGTAATGAAAATCTGTTTGGCCTGGGCCACAGTTATATGAAGGCCTTACCTTACAAAAAAAAAATTCTCATGAATCTAAATTCGCTTTTTTGTTGGCTGGGGACCGATAAGAAAGTTGCGCAGGGAAAAGCCGGGCCTCGGTTATCCCCGTTTCCCTGGGATGCGCTAATGTAAATCAGCAGTTTTGTTTTGCATGGCTATCACCGGCGTTTCCGCCGGTGATAGCCATGGCCGCTCTGCTGCGCTCGGTCACATGATAACGGCTCGCGAACGCCCAGCTGAATCAGTGTTAACAATGAAATGTATGAATGCGCACAAATGCCGTTGGTTCCACGTCCCCGCGGGCCAAATTCCCAACTCTCTCGAGCGAGCAGTTACAGTACGTGCTCCGCACTCGCTGTATGAATTAAACGGCTTATCTGGCCAGAATTCTATTTATATGCCCAGTGAGTAAAAAAAAAAAAAAAAAAAAAAAATCCATTCACACTCGGAAAAAATCTGTTTCCCATGGGAATTGAACAAATTTGAGACGCAACAAAATATTTTGTCTAGTCCCGTAGCAATTTAGCTATCCCAGAGATAGAAGAAAAAATGTCTTAAAATTCATAATTATAAGCCTGAAAAAATAAACATTCTCCCAGTGCTAGTGTGATGATTTGAGCTGGCTCATGTGATCGGCATACACTATTTCCATACAGCACATTCAAATGCACATTACCCACCCCTGAGAGCCAATCATCTGGTCCCATGTCCTTCCTTATTAAACTCACTAGGGGGTAAGGAGTCCTTCTGATCATTTAAAAATCTTTTAATGGTTTAGTGGGTGCACTGGGACACAAAGAAAACAGGCATGCTACCTGAAAGCAAACTGAGGGTTAAGTTCTGCACCATATCACAAAAGCTTCTGTTTATTTTTCCTAAGAGCAGGGCAAGCCACCCTCACTGGCTACTTTCAGGTGTAGGGAGACTGTAAAGCGCTGCTTGAAGTCCTTCAGGTGCAGGCTGGGTGGAAGGATTGGGTTGCCATTCAGGGTTAGACAAACTGTAAGTTGTTGGCTCAAAGTCAATGAAGTTTAGATGGACAGTAAGATGTTGGCTCAAGGTCATTCGGGTGCATGAAGACTGTGGGCTTCTGGCTCAAAGTCAGTGAAGTTTAGATGGACAGTAAGATGTTGGCTCAAGGTCATTTGGGTGCATGAAGCCTGTAGGCTTCTGGCTCAAAGTCAGTGAAGTTTAGATGGACAGTAAGATGCTGGCTCAAGGTCATTCGGGTGCATGAAGCCTGTAGGCTTCTGGCTCAAAGTCAGTGAAGTTTAGATGGACAGTAAGATGCTGGCTCAAGGTCATTCGGGTGCATGAAGCCTGTAGGCTTCTGGCTCAAAGTCAGTGAAGTTTAGATGGACAGTAAGATGCTGGCTCAAGGCCATTCGGGTGCATGAAGACTGTAGGCTGTTAGCTCACAGTCAGTCAGGTTTACACAGACTGTAAGATGTTGGCTCGAGGTCATTCGGCTGTAGGACGACTGTAAACTGATGCCGGCTTCTGCTTAATCACCAGCGGTATGCTAACCAAACCCCTGATGTATTCCAATAGTATCAGAAACCAACTAATGCCCAGGCTCCCACTATATGCCAGCAGAGTAACTTGCCTCAGAATACTGCATAGAAAGACTTGTTATATTTATTGCCCTTCACACTGTCCACAGCTGTCACACTAACCATACAGGGAGAGACTGAAGACCGAAGAACCATGCTAAGTGGCTGGGTGTTTCGTCATTATCGATTACTGCTGCCTTACTTGATTCTGGCTCGGAAATCGTTCATTTGCCCCTGAATGAGATTGCGCGTAATTAGCATCACTCGTGTGCGCTTTGACAATAATTTGTTTGTCTGCGATGCGTGTAGAACGGCTCCTTTGAGTAAAAATCGGCAATTAGAGTCACTTCAATGCTTTAATAAGTGTTGTTTTTTTTTTTTTTTTTTTCCCAGACCGCCGGAGAAAGCTCCACCGTGCCCCACACAGTGTTTAACAGCGCTGCTTCTCCACCTGCGGTCTCTGAAAACGCACACCTGCACCTGTTAAAGTCAGTTCATAAATGCACTTCTACAGATGCAGGGAATTACAGAGTACCATGCATTGTCTGGCGTTGGAAGTGGAGGTGAGTTTTCTTTTCTGTGCAGTGAAACCCTTTGAGCTCAGAAGATAACAGGCACTAAGTATAAGTGCAATTGATTTAATTTAATTTAAATTCTTTTTTCTGGTGTTGATGTTTTTATTGGTGTTGCTGGTATTTTTACTGTTGCTGCTGTTGCTGTTGCTGCTGTTGCTGGTGTTGCTGTTGTTGCTGTTGATGCTGTTGCTACTGTTGCTAGTGTTGCTGGTGTTGTTGCTGTTGTTGGTGTTGTTGGTGTTGTTGCTATTGCTGTTGCTGCTGTTGCTGGTGTTGCTGTTGCTGGTATTTTTTTCCCCTATTGTTGTAGTTGCTACCATTGTTACTGTTGCTATTGTTGTTGCTGTTGTTTCTGTTGCTCCCATTGTTGTTGTTGTGTTTTTGGTGAAGTGTCATTCATGACACTAAAAACTCTGGAATGAGAAGAACTGCTGTTTTTGAACACGAACACCCATCTGTGATGTGCCTTTTATGGGTGGCATGTGTAAATTAAAGATATCCCCAAGCCCTTACCCCTAACTCCCCCATACCCACCACCCCCCCCCCCCCCCCCAAAAAAAAAAAACAAGCTGTGAGCAGGGGGACCTAGAGATGATGGTCATCTTGAGATGCAACTGAATGTAGACGAGTAAAACTCACAGTTTCTACGAGCGCCAATACTGTAGTGACCTCTGCTGGTACATTTCCAGATCACATGGTCGGTATTCACTTGCGATTCTCATGGGTGATCCATCCTCTGTGCAGCTATTTATAACATCAAATAGCAGGAAAATTGTCAACGAGCTGAAATTATTTAATATTCAAAATGCTGCAGGAGTGATGAGTGTATGAACTCGTTATATTTAAAATTCCTTTCTTCACAGTAGTGGGGATTATATTCACAAAATGGGTTACTGAAAAATGAAAAGACAGATCTACACCTTATTTAAGTATAGTGACTGGGACAACAGACATTATATACTGTATCTTGACTGACAGAAATATGCATTTGGCATTCTAGTACAGGGCTGCCCAACCCTGTCCCTGGAGATCTACTGTCCTATTGGTTTTCATTTCTGCCATAATTTGCACACCTGATTCTACTAATTTGCAGCTCAATGAGATCTCTAGCTGTCGAATGAGGTGTGCTTTGTTAGGGTTGGAGTGAAAACCTACAGGACAGTAGATCTCCAGGAACAGGCTTTGGGAGGGCTTCTTTAGTATCATTGATCTGTTATATGTTTTTCACATACTAAGTGGGTACAGATTAGTCTCGTATGCAGTGCCTTCCTGTTTTTTTTTTTTTTTTTTGTTTTTTTTTTTTTGTAATTTTTAAGTAAAAAAAAAAGCCAGATAAACGAAATACGCAAAATATGTAGAATAAAAAACAAAAATAAAAAACATGATGATTACTAATACCTTCCACTGTTCCAATGAGCTGGTAAAAGTCAGCCCTGTGTTGTATTTTTCTGTTATTTTTCAAAAGGCCAGCAGAGGTCACTGTAAGTCCTCAGTGTTTTCATCAAACAGCAAGTTCACCATTTTTCCACAATTACTTTTTTTCCTTAAATGCTTTTTTTCCCCGTAGTGATTACAAACAGTTACAACATCCCATTAAAATGTGTCTATTCTACACGGAATCCTTATAAACCATTTCACAAAGATACTACAAAAACATGAAAAGATAATATTGTAGTCAACATCCAAATTTTTATCCTTTATTGAGTTCCTTTCAAAAAAAAAATGTTTAAAAAACATTTACATAAAACAGTTTGGCATACATAAAAAATAAATGTAATTTTATTTTGTCTGCATAGTTTCCATCTGTCCCACAGAGACCAGTGTCTGAGGTCTTACACCTTGATAGATACCACTGAACTACAGTTCATTGATAGATACTCAATGAGGTCTTCATGTTTCACAGTTCAAGAAATGCTTGCTTGCTCATGGGAATTGTAGTCACATACCTTCCTGTGCCAAGAGGGAAGCATCTATCCAATTGTGATGGAATCGTGACATCACAATTGTGTGGTGGAAGCTGACATTCTAAACAGCGTTTGCAATCTAATAGCTTTCTGGCTCCTTCCCTGTGAGGGGAATTGGATTTTCACACTATAGCCTATTAGAAAAACAACAAAAGCTGGCCACATTTAAGAGCCACGTCTGTATTTCTGTGCCCCTTACCCTCCACCCCCCCTTTTCCCACCCCCACCCCCAACACCTAGCCATGCACTATTTTCCCATCTGACATTCCACGCACTGTCCTCTTTATTTTAACCGGCTTGAAACTGGCTTCAACCACAAATGAGTTATCAGGTGGTGTAACACTCACGTCAGGCTCCACTGGTCTCTTCCAGGAAAAGGAAAATCAATACTTCAGGATCCAGTGTATCCACACTCACCACAGAGAAAATAATGTAGTCAAGGACTTGCAATTCAACTTTCAATTCAGCTTTATTTGTGTGGTGCTTTCTACAGAGACGTGCTACAGTGGTGCTGATAGCCAAGCTTGAACCCCCCAAGAAGCGAGCAGTTGAAGTAAAAAATAAATTAAAAACTCCTAGTGGGGAAAAAAAACTCAAATGGTGGCTAGAAAAAAAGGGAAGCAAAGTCAAGAGGAACCCGGCTATAGAGGGGGAGGCTTTACAAGTTCTTACATGTAGTCATGTCAATTTACCCCTCTCTGCCAAACTAATATAAAAACCTGGCATTTATCCTTCTTTCATCCACCCTCCCCCCATTCCTTTCCCTCTCTTTAAAATCGGCAGTTTGTTGTCCTCTCCTCTCTGCACGTTGCCGCCCGTACCCACAGAATGAGCATTTTTAAGCTGCTCTGCATTCACCCCCTCCAGGGGGCCAGTAGCTGCCAGTGGGGTGTCTGGGAGGAAATGATGCAACGGACCCGCCCCCGGCTGACTTAAACCCACCCTATCCCCGGCGGTACAAGGGAAGGTTTTTTTTTTTTTTTTTTTTTTTGCGCAAATTCTTGTCACACCTCCGGCCAATCACAGCGCTGCGTGAGTGCGTCGCTCCCACGACCCTGCACACCCCACCCCCCCCCCCCCCCCCCCTTGGTCTCACACGGGACATGGCCAATTGTTGCCACGAGAACCATTCAAGCCCTCGGGATGTGCTATTCCGACATTCCAAAGCAGGATCCTGTTCTGCATGCCTGAGTGTCTGAAACGCACATGAATAGCACTGTTTCGCCATCGCGAGGCCAATCTACGCGATCACGGCACGACGTTCCGTCGAACCGTTTCCCGCCGATACTCATCGCTCTTTCAGCTTGGGCAAAAAAATACCTATACGGGGAAAACAATGTACAGAATGCCTAAACGCGACGGCACGAATGTGTTTTTTCCCTGCACATATGCTGCATTGCACGCGTGCATCTTTGAGTGTCATCCACCATCTTTATTTTGTCCCCTGTGTTTTATACATGCGTTTTTTTGGCATTGCTATTTCTGCAACAACCAAAAAAACAAAACATAAAGTCTCTCTAGCTATAGTTTTGCCCCAAAAATGTAGGGTTGTTGACTGTACTTTTCGGCTGTTCTGCTAACTTAATTGAGAGAAAAAAACGAGCAAACTTCTTGGTGCAGGTAAGTGGATTTAACAGGTGCATCCGTGCCCTTTCATGCACTAATCAAAGGCAATCCTGTCGGAACAAGCAGGCAGCAGCACAGCCTGTCGTGTGTCAGCGTAAGGGCCTGAAGGCACTCCTATTAATGAGGACTGGTAAGCAGCTGGCCACATCAGTAGCAGTCAGTAGTGACTGACCTACATAAACCAGACATGAGAGCAGGGATCCTCTGAAGAGACCTCTTGGTCTTGAACACTCTCTTCTGATCATCAAAAGACATCCCTTGCATTGTGGAGGGGGAGGGAGGGGGGGAGGGGGGGGGCAGCTACTGAACACTAGGCATGCAGCTTGGTGAGACACTCGGTGTGAAGTCAACTCCAAAAAAGAGTGCTTTTTGACTCAGCGACAGGACTGATGTTGAATACTGAATGCTGGTAAATTTGGGGTTGCGTAGATCTAATGAGTTTAGCCATTTTAAAGTTAAGGTTAAGGTTGGTTCCCATCCATCCGTTATCTATACCCACTTATTCCTGGTCAGGGTCACAGGAGGTACTGATGCCTATCCCAGCATGCATTGGGCGAGAGGCAAGAAACTATAAAATAGATCCTGGACTGTTCGCCAGTCCATCACAGGGCGCACACACACCATTCACTCACACGCTCATACCAAGAAACCCATGCAGGGGAGAAACATGGAAACTCCACACAGAAAGGGGATTTCGAAACCAAGGACCTTCTTGCTGTGAGGCAACAGTGCTACTCACTGCACCACAGTGCTGCCGCTGAACATTCTAACGCTGATGCAACAATCACTGCTGGCAAGCGAGAGTTCTAGAACACTGACTTTGGAATGCTTTCTTTCTTCAGAATTCTTAGAAGCCTTCTCTTCAAAGGCAAAGGGAAGAGGGGAATGAGCAGAGATGGAGCTTAGCACCGTGCACAGGGAGGGCAGAACTGTCAGGTAGAATATAAAGGGGGAGTGTTAGTGGAGAGAGAGAGAGAGAGAGAGCGTAAACAGGCGGAGGAGAGAAGGGACGTGTGGGAGTGGGAATCGCAGGTCTGTGAAAGCGAACAGATTTGTCACGGCTCTGTGCAAACACCAATAAACAAAACAAGACGGGACGGTTGCGGGTGTGGAATTGTTCAGAGGAGTCTAAAAATGCATGCGCGTGTGTGTGTGTGTGTGTGTGTGTGCGTGTGTTTCAGTAAGTCAGTAAGGTGTACAGTAAGACTTTCTTTTGGGGAAATAAAAGCTCAGCAGAAGGTGAGGGTAAGCTGAAGGATATCCCCATGGCTGCTGAGAGAGAGGGAGGGAGTGTGTGTGTGTGTGTGTGTGTGTGCGTGCATGTGGGTGGGCGGGTACGTGTGTGTGTGTGTGTGTGTGTGCAGGTGGGTGGGTGGGTACGTGTGTGCAGGTGGGTTGGTGTGTGTGTTTGTGCATGTGGGTGGGTGGGTATGTGTGTGTGTGTGTGTGTGTGCGTGCGTGCATGTGGGTGGGTGGGTACATGTGTGTGTGTGTGTGTGTGTGTGTGTGTGTGTGTGTGTGCAGGTGGGTGGGTGAGTGGGTGGGTACGTGTGTGTGGGTGTGTGTGTGCATGTGGGTGGGTGGCTACGTGTGTGCGGGTGGGTTGGTGCTTGTGTGTGTGTGTGTGTGTGTGTGTGTGTGTGTGTGCGTGCATGTGGGTGGGTGGCTACGTGTGTGCGGGTGGGTTGGTGCTTGTGTGTGTGTGTGTGTGTGTGTGTGTGTGTGCGTGCATGTGGGTGGGTGGCTACGTGTGTGCGGGTGGGTTGGTGCTTGTGTGTGTGTGTGTGTGTGTGCGCGCGCCTGTGTGCATGCATGTGTGTGTGTGTGTGTGTTCGCGCGCCTGTGTGCATGCATGTGTATGTGTGTGTGTGTGTGTGCACGCGCCTGTGTGCATGCATGTGTATGTGTGTGTGTGTGCGCGCCTGTGTGCATGCATGCGTATGTGTGTGTGTGTGGGTGGGTGCCTGTGTGTGAGGGAGAGAAAGAGAAAGGGATAGCGTGAGATGGAGAGAAAGAGAAAGGGATAGCGTGAGATGGAGAGAAAGAGAGAGAATCTGTGGGAAGGGGAGATAGGGGGAGCCCGATAAAGGGTGTGAGCAGGAGGAAGGGACATGCAGAGAAAACAATTCAGAAAGGATTCATTTTAGATGAAGAGATTGTGCATGGGAGGCATTATAAAAGGGTACACGTGAGGGGGGGGGGTGGAGGGGGCAGTCTACAGTGGGGGGGGGGGCAGTCTATAGTGAAGGAGAGGGGGAGGAACGGTTTACAGTTGGGGAAGGGGGGGCTTCATTTTGATTGCATGTAAAATGTTTAGAGGAAACAGAAGGACCAACTTGCCCCTTAGGAGTGAAAAAGGGGACAGATTTGATTAGATCACGCAAGATGACCTTGGACTGGACATAAATGTCACATACGTACATAATCCTACGTATTCTCCTGTGTATTCATGTTACGTTACATTACATTTATTTGGCAGATGCTTTTATCCAAAGTGACGTACTGTACAATAACTGCTTTACCAAAGGTCATTGGAACAATTACAAAACACAGGTCCGATAAAGTACAATACTTATTATGTAACTGTTATTCATAGCCATGATCACATTAAGTCCAGTTCACACAGTGAACATCACTCTGACCTAACTTATGCGAAGTCAAACTAAGATACACATGCACCCACCCACCCAGTATCATAACATCTGGTAGTCCTTAGACTGGCTCGAGCAACAGATTTGGATCAAATACTTGTAATAATACCTCAACCATTTTGACACTGGTAAAAATCCTATAGATTACTGAGATTTGAAAAAAAAACCTATCAATTTACAGCAAAATTAAGGACAATCTGATTGTTCTATCATGAGATCAGGCATATTGGTAACGTTTTGCTGAAAGCTCTCACCGGTCTGATGAAAGTGTTTTCAAATGTCACCAGCAACCAAACAGTCAAAGTATTTCAGATATGTCGCTGACAGCACGCCCAGCCTCCTCAAACTGAAGAAAATAAAGCCAGTCATTTTGGAGTGATATTGTTTTTTTTTTTTTTAACCTGGACTCAGCCTGGGCTTTTTTTATTTCTTTTTTTTTTAAGCCTCGCTGTAAGAGGTCCGGGCTAAAAAGTCTTTCTTCTCCCGTCAGTGCTATCAGGACGCAAGACTGACCCCCGAAGTGACAGTGTCACACAGCCGGACCACCGCTGGGGGGTGGGGGCGGGGGCGGGGGGGGCGCTGGAGGACGTGCTCCCGAGCGCTCTCCCAAACATCAGGTACCAGTAATGACTCGCTCGCACGCCACGATCCGTGGACTTCCCCTCGCATCGCAAATCACTCGCCGTCTGTGCTCAGAATCCGGAGCCCAATGTATAAGCCTCAGAGTTCTCCTTCGTACAGAAAGTGCTCTGTCTGGAAGTAAGCAAAAAAAAAAAGTTATTTTTGTAATCCATACACCGTTTCATATATCTATATTATTTTACATGTGATTTATGTCATGTGTCAGTATAATGCATAGCACATTCCTCCATTGTCATTCACATATTTTACAATGCACTGATTTGTAGCAGATAGGTAGTCCAGTCTACGGGATTGTGTTCATGTACAAGGCATCATCAATGTATGCGACTTATTTCCTTAGCAGTTATAAGGAAATTGTTTTCGATTATGTCTTCATGAGAAATTAAGCATTTAATTAACCATAAATGATGAGCACACAACTTGTAAGAATTTACTATGTTTAAAATATTTAAAATAAAATGGTCTAGCTGTGAATTATTTATGAATTAATCTTTTCTAGGGGGTGCTGTTTTCCACAAAATATTTCAGATTTCAGAATAAGTCCTATTGAGGAATAGATTGACAGTTTTTGTTTTATCTTGGTGTCAAATCCACATTAAAGTACGGAGTCAATGTCAACCCTGAAAATAGCATGCTCAATTGTGTAGTTCAAATTGTTGGCAGTGCATTTGTATTATTGTAATTTTTAATCTATCAAAGCTGTATTGGCAGTACCAATTTGTGTACTCGGTGTGTGTGTGTGTGTGTGTGTGCGCGCCCAGTAGTGTAGTGTCGTGTATTGGTTGTGTTACTGCGCTTTTGCAAACTCCAACTTCACATTGGATATTCTCATAATCGGCATTGCAAAAAAAGAAAAAAGAAAAAAGAAAAAGCGAAACAAACTAATACACAGAATTTAATGAAACCCGTTTTCCCAATCAAGTTAACTGAGTCCTGTTCAATAACTAGCAAAAGAGCTTGAAATATGTGACTCGCATACCCGACTGTTACGACTCTTTTACTCGCAGCGGTGCCGGTGATTGGTTGGTACTGTGATTGCATGCAAATCCTCTCGGGACGCGGCCAGTTGGTGAGGGGTTGTGTGCTGGCAGCTTACATCTCAGTGGCGGCGGAGACCCCAGAGAGGTGAGACTCGTCTCAACCAGAGCTGTCCATTTAACTACTGGTGCTGAAATCGGAACCTGAATTCCGTCTCGAAATAAGGCTTATAGACTGACCTTCGCGTTTCTCCTTCCCCCGATACGTCGACTACAACTTGTCTCGAGGACTTTTCACAAAAAATGTGGATTTGATTTTGTGGATTACTTCTGGGGATACCACTGTATTTCAACCTGTTCTTGTGTCACGATCTTGCTTTGTATAACATTTCGTTGGAATAGGCGTGACTGGATTTACAGGTAATATTAAAACCTTTTATAATAATTAATTTACTTATAGAAGGGGGGGGGGGGGGGGGGGGAAAGGGGGGGGGGGTGCTCTGAGGTAATGAATATTCTGTACGAAGTGGAGTCGATATAAAGTAGCGTTCGAAATAACATAACATCTCGTCGTAAACACTTCGCTTTGACACCATGTGGATCATTTAGGCATCTTGATTCAGGACCAAATGCTAGTTTTGATTTTGTTGTGTCCCCATTTTGAACAGGCCTGTACTGTAGTTGGTGTATAACAACGTCAAATTCTTTCTTTTAAACAGCATTTTCAATATATTTCAGGATTTAAGCTTAAGTGCTTACCAGGAAGACCTGAAAAACAATTAAAGTTTGCAGCCGTGCCAGGTTATGCTTCGTCAAGTTTTGTTCTTGTTGAAAATAAATTAGCATAGCAAAATAGTGTTTACAGCGAAGCGCTCGTTTTTATCGTCGTGGCAGAGTTTTGAGAACGTTGCCAAGGCTTTAGACCTTCAATTTACCTTCCATAGTTCTCAGCTGTTGTGTTGTTTTTCGGACCACTCTAATCCTTGAGTGACACCGATACGGGCAAGTGGATTATGGCATTATATTTTACAGAGAGATTCTTTGGCATCCTCAAATCGTGGCGTTATCTCATATGATTCAAGGTAAAGGTTTCAGCATTTGAAAAACACCTTGAAAGCAGTGTCTTCGAATTATAATTATGCAGACGGAACTGTTTGTTTTTTGACCATTCTGTAACTGTTTTGTTGGCTACAATGCTATTTTTTACCGTTGAGTGGGCTGGCCAATATTATCGTTGAATGCTTTGCTGTGTGCTCGCTTTTGTCCCTTTAACGCGGCCACAATCGTAAGCTGAAATGTATTTCACGCTTCAGTAGTTCGGATGTGCCAAGAATCCTATTCCCCGTTCAGAAGAATCGGACTTCGAGCAGAGCACCCCCGCCTCGCTTATCCATCCGTAAGATGCAACCGGTAATGCTGTCGTTGTGTTCTTAATGCGAAACCGCTCGATGGGAACAAACGCCCCTGTCTTTTTTAAGAGTAGAATTCCGTGTGGGAATAGAGAAATGGAGAAACGATGTGAGGGAGGAAACAGAGATATAGTTTCGTATCCTCGCAGAAAACCCGAGCTATACGGAACTTCATGCGTTTATTTCCCACAACTATATGAAACTGTGACGCGCCAGTTGTTTTGGATAACTGCACCCTAGAAGTAGCTGTTGAATTACAAGCTTAAGATAACATGGGAAAGACCGAAAGAACCAGAAAAAAAACTAACTCAACTAAAGTCTATTTTGTCTTTCTCTCTTCGTCTGTCTCTGGATTGCATATGCACGCGCACAGTTTTGAGTTAAATCAGAATAAAAATCAATTTCGAGTTGAAGCTATAGTAACCTTAGTCGTAATGATAACAATCGCTTATCTGTTGGTCGATTTCCTCCCATACATGCACAGCCTGTCGACAGCGCCACGTTTTAAGTTATTGGCCTGGCAAATGGTGTCTTGTCAACGGGACGCTACTGGCAGCCAAAGCTAATGGATTTGTAATAAAATATTATAGATTGGAATTTTGGAGGAAGTGAACCGGATCAAGAATCAGAACCCCATATCCCCCATTCCAACCCAACCAAAAATATAGTGATTGGTGTCAGTACTCATTTAAGGAATGTAACTTCAACTGATTTTTAGTTATTTTACATTTAGTAATAAAAAGATAAAGAATACTGACATTCTTATTCTTCCTCCTTTGTCCCCCAGTTTGGAATTCCCAAGTCACTTTTGTGATGTCACAGGGTAAAACTGCTGTCAGCTGATACCCTCCATCCCATGGCAACCATACAGCCAATCATGGGCCTCCCTGTGGGGACACTGGTAACACTGGCATGGCCAGGATTTCCTTCATAACGTGCCCCTGGCAGCCCCTAAAGACAAGCATATTTCTACCCATACAAAACTCCATTAAAAAGTATTTCAATTTACTGCAACAAAAATGCGTTCTAAACTTCAGTGCACGACTGAAAATAATGATTAGTTTCAATGAATCTCCAGTTCTTGATTGACAAGGAAGTTGCAGGTTACTGATGTGTTCAGATTTCCATGGGGAATCAGCCATCATTCTGACAAACAAAGGCCTGTTCAGCTAAATTTATGCTGTGAAGCGGCATCTCCCCTTCTTGCAAATCTGAACTATTTTCGCATCACAATTTCCTATGTGCAGCAGATGGAAACTTGCTTGCTTCAATTTAGAAGTGCTGTGTGACATCTAGTTCATATTTAATCATTTTTTTAAGCTAGTTACACCTGGTACAAATGCAACAAACCCTGCACCTACCAGAATTAATAGCTCTGTTTAGGACAGAAAGTCAGATCGCATTTGTTTATTTGCTATTAATATTTATAAGTCATCAATCTATGCAGTGAATCAGGTAAAGTGCTCTGACCCACTCATACTAAGCTAAAAATTAAAATTTTATTACCATGGAATAATATTTGGCAATGTTTGTTCCACTTTGCTACTGTAGCTATATACTGACACATCAACAAGCCAGCATGGTTGTTGTATTTGTTTTTTAAAACAAGATCAGTCTCACAGCTGCACGGTTAACATTGCTGTCAAAAGCTGAGAAGCCGGCATGAGATTTTGACAACAGCCACCTGCAGGAGACAGGAAAATGCACAAAAACTCTTGGGGTCAATTGCAGTGTGCTTAGCTGGAGTTTAAACCTCGGTTCAACCCTGCAGTCCACAGAAATTGCACTACAACCAGGAACAGCTATCCAAAGCAGGTGGAATAAGGATTAGTCGTTCCACTTGTGCTTCA
Organism: Anguilla japonica; assembly: GCA_025169545.1. NCBI lineage: Eukaryota > Metazoa > Chordata > Actinopteri > Anguilliformes > Anguillidae > Anguilla > Anguilla japonica. The sequence continues at coordinate 61,726,999 of CM045887.1, read as the reverse complement.
GCTCTGTGGTCCAGAGGGTTTAAATCGCAGGTTTGAGCTCCAGCAAAGTGCACTGCAGTTGACCCTTGGAGGCTTGGGAGTCGGTGAGCCAAACAGCAGGCTGAGTGCAGGCGATCTTGTGGAGAGACAGGCATCTATCACTGCTCAGAACGAGCAGCTGCGGTAGTCTGTGGCTCAGCGTGGAAAAATAACACTTACACCTGCTGTCAGTGTAACTGAAGACATCAGACACTGAGAGTATTACCTTTTGTTTTTGTGCTTTTTTTTTTAAAGTACATCTTTTACTTCTAACGTACATCTATATTTTAACAGCCCCATTCCTGGCTAGACAAGCTGCACGACCAGGCTGACTTCTCGGTTCTCGGTTGAACTCGCCGGCGCTAACCCCGCTCTCCCCGGCAGTGGGAGGCGATCTTTGTCGGGAGTAGTTCGCTAAAGAGATGTCAAGGGGCAGATGCTGTTGTTGACATCCCCCAGCACAACTTTAATAGATGGCAATGGATTAAGGAGAGAGTAAAATCATTGTGGGGGCGCCGGCAGACATCTACCGGAACCTGCACTTAAAGCAGGTTTCGCATACGTTGCAGAAACAATGCCAGGAACCGGTTGCGCATTCCGAAAAGGGTACCTGGGAAGTACCGGGAAGCCGACACGCGCCAATGCAACCGTAGCTCTTTTCCCATTAAAGAATTATATCGCCACAGCGTGATGCGCATCGGGAAGTTGTTACGACAACGCTAATGGAAAACAAGTTAAACGGACATATGATGCGCCAGACTAATTCGTTTGTTGGGTGCATTAGAGTAGCCTAGATTCCAATTCGATTTAGTGTAACGGAAAAGTGCTGTAGCGTCTACCTCTAGCGCAGTGAGACCAAATAAAACCTCATCTCTTTCGTATTTTCTCCCCCTGTGTTGCTAAAAAAACGCAGCCTCCCCGTCATAGCCCGGGCAAATGAACTGACTGGCTGAACAATAGGGACTGTCTGGTTTCATCATGTTTTCCTGACCCGCCGGCGACGCGCTACATGACCCAGTGACTCCGGATGGGCAGCCGTGCTGGGAGCAGCCATTTGTCTCAATGCCAGAGTGCATTGTGGGGCTGTGTCCTTATTACTGACACGGACTCCGCGCGCAGCGTGAGAAAATGATTGATAGTCAGCTTGCATTGTCAAGCAGACAGACACGCGCTCCATGCTGAAGAGGGAAAGGGAACGCAGAAGCCACGTTTCCAATGCAAAGACAGAAATCAGCACGGGAGAGTTCCAGGTCACACCATACAACAGTACTATACACCCATTTAATTTTTCGCTGACCGTATGCTTTTACATTATGATAATGCTCTGTTAAAGTAAAACACTCATTTAAATATTAAGCAGTCGTCAGCAGCAGCCTGGTGTATTGGCATTGTGGGTGGCTTGGATGAGATTGGCCGAGGTCTGGTTTACATCTGTGTTTAAATTCAGTGAAAGAAGTCTACCGGGGACAGGCGTCCTTCGGAACAAAAACGACATTATTTTTACCGATCCATTGTGCCGCGCAATCCAATTAAATCTATTTTGCGAGTGGTGGTATTATTCGCATTCATCAACGGCTCCCGCGATAGTGGAACAGCGGGAATTAATCTGAAGTGCACAGCTCACCAGCGTAATTGTCTCTGAAGCCCGGGGCACTGGGAGAGCTAATGCCAAATCAACAGATGCTGGGAATCTTCTTCCGTGAGAGTGCAGTTTCCTTCTCTGCCAATCCAAAAGAAAAAAAAAAAAAAAAAAAAAGGCAAAATGTCAAGGAGCTTAAATGGAATGCCAGAATTGCAGTCAGCACTGGGATTAGCTATAATGCCTATTGATTACAGGAATTACATTTCTTTGGATTTTAGATATTTTGTTTTAAGTTCACGTACTGAAGAATCCCTCACAGTTTCTTGTAAAAAAAAAAGAAGAAGAAAGAAAAGGGGTGGGGGTTATAGGAAGGAAAGGTGTGGATTTCATTGCTGTACAGGTGTTTACTTTGTGTCCAAACATAGCAAGTCAATCACAGAGACTTAGTTATGTTGTGTACTCTCTAAATGTGCCCTGCTGAAACATGGACTTAATTTTGGGGTGTGCACCTAGGCAATATCCATACATCACACAAACTATGCGTGTACATCTATACTGTGTATCACAAACTCGGTCCTTGGATCCCTGGTGTATGCTGATTTTCGTTCCTACCACAGTCGCAATATCAGAATTTTAAGAAGCTGTCAATTAAATGCATTTATTTAACATGATTTTAATTGTGTTTGGGACGAAAATGAGTACACACTGAGGGGTCCCAGGACTGAGGACCCACTACTGTTTATGATCCTTTCGCAGTTATACTGACTCATTTCCATCCATCCATCCATCCATCCATCCATCTGTCCATTTTCTAAACTGCTTTTTCCTGGTCAGGGTCATGGGAGAGGCAAGAGCATATCCCGGCATGCACTGGGTGAGAGGCAGGAATACACCCCGGACGGGTCGCTAATCCATCGCACAGCCCACACACCATTCCCTCACACACTCATACCTACGGGAAATTTAGACTCTGTCCAATTAGCCGGCCCTGCATGTCTTTGGTGCTGTGGGAGGAAAGCGGTGTACCTGGAGGAAACCCACGTTGCAAATTCCGCACGGAAAGGCCCCTGGCTGGGATTAGAAGCCGGGATCTTCTTGGCGTGAGGCAGGCAACCCTCTGCCCAGTGACTGATTTGTACAGTTGATTTACTGGGGACTTGAGGAACATTTTTCATGATTTCTTTAGTCACCACCGCCCCCCTTCCCCCCCCCCCCCACCCCCCCCCCCCTTCCATCCCCAAAGCACTTGATGGCGAGTGATAGCCGCTGGACGTTTTGATTGATCGGCGTATTTCCGAGCGAAATGGTGTGTGTGTGTGTGTGTGTGTGTGTGTGTGTGTGTGTGTGCGTACCCGTACCTGCGTGCGCACTCCCGCGCCCCTCTCCCTCCCAACAGAGATAAATCTCTGCAGAAGAATGTAATGTAATATAAGCAATAAAGACCCCGGCCGGACTCACTAAATAATAGAGAATGAGATGAGCAAGGAATCGCAACATATATTACGCCGCTAACCTCCCCGCCGGGAGAACGGCGGTTTCGCCGCATTCCGCAATCCCGCTATTAATAATTGAACGCGCGGAGATGACTGAGGGAGTGACATTGATTCATCTCTCTGGTGGGAACAATGGCAGACCCTCATCTCCTCTTTCTCTCTCCTTTTTCTCTCCTTTCTCTCTCTCTCTCTCTCTCTCTCTCTCTCTCTCTCTCCCTCTCTCTCTCTCTCTCTCTCTCTCTCTCTCTCTCTCTCTCTCTCTCTCTCTCTCTCTCTCTCTCTCTCTCTCTCTCTCTCCCCTTCACTCTCAACTTCCCGTCGTCTTCAGGGGCTGTGAAATGTGTTAAAGTACATTTTTTTTACTCTGATGCTGTGTATTTCACACTGATAGAGCACATTTCACTCTGGCAAAATACATTTCACTCTGCAGAGTACATTTCACTCTGGGGAGAGTAAATTATTTTTTTGGACTCACATAAACTCTCTGAAATTTTAACTGCCACTGCTCAGTTATATTATTATGTATATTTTCGATAGCAGAACGTAATATATGGCAAACAGACAAACGTTTTGTCTGTGAGATTTTGAGACTTTTTAAAAATTAAATCATACACGTAAAATCAAAATCAATATTTGAAAACAACGTCTTCATAAAACATAAATCTGAGTGAGGTTCTGCAAGCCCTTTGTTATAACGCAATAGCAGGCAGAAAGGTATTGCACGTCTGTTTATTTCAATCCCATGGGCAACGGCGAGTAAACGCAGGGGGAGACGGAGATAAAGATGAATTGCATTCTGTTTTTTGGCATCATGGATGCTAATTTGTATTGGCAGATAAGCTCACTGATCTTAATTGACTTGGGTGGTTGGGTGGGTCGGGGGGGGGGGGGGGGGGGGGGGGGGGGGGTGGTGTTGATGCGATCACTCTATGCTAGAAATGGATAGGCAGATCAATGAGTCTTTCATTAATCTCCATGCATCAGTCACCGGGCATACAACACGCACGACTGTTTGAGCTGGATCTTTGCTTTACACGGGAGAATTCTAACCTCACGTTAACTAGCTGTGAATTTAATAACATGTACTGTACTGGTATTGATGACTTTATGGCACAAACCTTTTTTTTTTTTTTTTACCTGCAGGCAGTGCAGAGGCCATAGAATTGGAGGGCAAGCGAACATTTGTCTCTTCTGGTTAGCGTGTTCGTATTTCCAACGAAAGAGGCTAGCAATAGCTTACGTAGCGAAATGCAAACGGACCGTGGTTGGGTTCGTGCGGAATCATGAACTGTAAGGGCAGCAGTGATGACCGATGCACTAATCCACTCCTCGGCCTGCCAGGGTTTCCCTGTTGAAGGTGAATAAAATGTCAGTTTGGATATAGCTTTATGAAAAAAGGTTCTTTGCAAATCTGGCTTGTCCATTTGAGGAGGCTGCTGTTCGCTTGTTCTGTTGTAACCAGCCCTGCTTCGTGGATTTTTAAAAAAAGGCCTACTGCAACAATCAGTTATAGATTTCTAATGACTATGAATTGCCAGCTGGATTAAATGACATAGTATAAGTATGACGGTGTTCAGTATTCATAAATAAAATAAATGATAAATCCCTTCACACACACAGATACACACATGCACACAGTCTTGATAAGGTAGGATGTCACTGCTTGTGCTCACAGGGTAAAGCAGTGGATAGAGTGAGATGTAATGAGCGTGCTGTGATGGATATGGAGAATGTGGGGAGGGCTTTGATCTCACTGAACAGGTAGAGACAGTCATACAGGTCGGGTATTCCTCTACTGACACTGTGGGGATTGGTTTCTACTGAAACACAGCAGGGGGATGTTTGGTCAGTGTAGGCTGAGCAGATTCAGATTCTCCCTACAGTGTGGGGACCCGATTCTCCTGAAACACAACAGGGAGATTTTCAGTCATTATTTTCAGGCTGAACAACATGTAAAACACAATGGGTAAAGTGCAAATGAACTGAATTTTTCCTTAGCCTCTCCTTTTCCAATTCATTTTCTGCAGTGTAAATGCCCTCTGGTTGTGTTGTTGAGCTATGTGGTTTGGCAGAGCCATACACGGTAGGACCACCCCTAAAGGTGGAAATGTTTTCTTGTGTCTACCACTACACAAGCATTAATATTTTCGACATCAATAACATGCCTGGAAGGGCAGCTGTTGCTGTTTGTGAATGAAATTACAGTTCAAAAATCACGATTCAGCCTGTATGGAAATATTTTCAATGGCAGGTAGACTTACGTGAAGGCACACACCTTAAAAGTTGTTTTTTTTTAAGAAAATGTTTATAACTATTGTTAACAGTTTATAGCAAAATTATAGTTGCCGTTTCACTGCAGTCGGGGGAACTGAATTTCTCTCTAGCTGCGTTGAATTCTTCCTGTAGTTGTGGTGAAATTATACAACAGTTTCTTTTACTGGACACCACACCAGAAGGATATTTGTCTACTGCGTCTTGATCTTCCTGGTCTGCTCCTGTTAACATTACTGCCCATCAGCTGGACCTTATGAGTGTCTCACAAGCTCACCTCCCCTTCCCTTAAGTGGCTTTTGTTGCTTGCCAAGGCCGCCATTGTAAATAAGAATTTGTTCTTAATGACTTGCCTGGTGAAATAAAGGTGAAATAAAAATAAAATAAAAATAAAAAGCGTGTGTCTTTCTGCACTTTCTTGCAGGAAATAATCTTGCAACAATATGTTTACTCGGCTCCGTAGACCTAAGCCCAACACCTTCTTTACCATATTTCTTGCAGCTTTAATGGCTATTTTACTTACACTACAAGCCAATGGTATGATACTGCCTGCGGTTTACAAAAAAAAAAAAAAAAAACTTAAGGGAGATAAGATTTCAGTCAATTCAAGTACTCATCCACCTCCCTCCCACCCCCCCCCCATTTGCAAAATGAATGGATAGACTTCCAGTAGTTTGTTTAATCGTAATGAAAGCCAAAGAATCCTATTTTAAGGAAAGCAATAAATGCACATACAGTATATTGACTGAATTCTTCTATACCTGAGGTTTAAAAAAATAAAAATAAAAAAAACACCACAGGTGGCCTAATACTTTTGGCCTGCACTATATATATACAATACCGGAAAGAAGAAATACTTTCAACCCAAAGGGTCTCTTGGCCATCAGGAAATGGCAATGATCAATCAAAGAGAGACCCAGTTGCAGAGAACTGCTTGGGGGTCATTGGGATGATAATAACAGCCCTTCCATTAGGTCTGATGGAATTCTACAGGAAAGGGATGGGGGAAAAAAAGAAAGGAAAACAGTTTTTCATAGTGTACCTAGGCAGAGTGTACCTGTTCTGGGTTTTTCTTATTTTCTTTTACTTTGTAGAAGCAAATGTAAGCAACAAGCTTTTAAACAACAAGTGCTTTTAAAAAAGCGCCTTCTTTATATCCTTGTTGTAAGTAACATAAGTGCAGTTAGATTAAATATGGATAGAGATGTCCTCCCTATGGGTGTGTTGTTTAGAGTAACTGGTTCACCAAGTTCGAGCGAAGGAGTGGCAGGCACGAACCTTTATTTTTAAAACGCCTGGTTCTGAACGTCTCCTCTACTGGGATTCGGAAGAGAACCGAATCCGTGGTTCCTGACAGCTCAGCCGGGACAGTGTACGTACTGGGCCAAATCCTTTGATTGACAGCACTGTTTGTGGTAAACATGCACCTTTTTCACCTTTTTACCACTGTGCAGGCAGAGGGAAAGGCTAGGCATCCCACTGGAAAGGTTAGCATTTAGAAATCAGAAACCAGGTGCAAGCCCCTTTGTATGCGATACACCTGGGATACACAGCGCGCCAGTCGGAAGATCACTTGGCGGAATTCAATCCTGATGTCATTAGGTTTGCCTTATTGCCGATATTCAAACCAAAAAAAAACGTTAAAGAGCTGGCCAATCAGAATAGAAAAAATTGCTTATTTTCCAGAAAAGTTAAGTGGGAATTGAATGTGAATAAAAGCAGACGTGGTCACTCATGATTATTACGTTTTTTTTTATTTTTTTAATTTTTTTTATTTTTTTTTCAATTACATTTTTATCACATTATTTCAGTTCACGTTGTAGATTTGCCTTTTTATTTTGCGACGGAGGACTGAATGTTGCCTCTCAGCAAGGGATGTGTCATTTTACCGCAAACTGCCGGAATGTCTGACAGGACGCTGACGGTGAGCTTGTTTAATACTCTTTTTGACGCGTGTTACTTCAGCGGCCGGCCACAAGTTGCGAGCTGCGATAAGCCGATAATAAGTCAAAGGATAAGTGAAAACACAGCGGTCCTCCTGCTGGATATCAGAGCACTTACTCGGTATTTGCCTTCCTTTGTGTGGTCTTCCGTGCATGTGTGGGGGCATGTGTGTGTGCGTGCATGCATGCGTGCTTGGATGTGTGTGTGTGTGTGTGTGTGTGCATTTATACACTGGACATATGTAGTTTCTATTATGCTGTATGGAATGCTTTTGTTCTTACAATTATAGTTTAAAATTGATAGATCCATTAAACTAATATGTTTTTTTTTTTTTATATATATATAAATATATCTACCATTGGTAAGGATTTCATGGCAGTTTGGAAAGCAAAGGCTATTAAAGTATTTCTCTGTGTATGTACTGTAAACACAGTATTGCTGTAAATCGTTATTCTTTCTTGCTCAAAAATGCCTGTTCACCGGGTGACTTTTGCTTGAACAGCATGAATGTGTACGGCCAGATATTTTACAGGAGTGATTAAGGCTCAGCTGTGCTGTGGTGGTGGCCCTGTCGAGCAGGAACTATATCTGCTATCTTCGGGCTATAGCCGAGCCCAGTCGAGAGTGTGTGAATTGAAACTGAATTCCTTGAAAGCACAGCACATACTCACCTTGTACATGAAACAGTGTGCGCTCCCTTTTGATGTAGGAGCCAATGCTTGGTTCCACGAGCATTGGGAAATGCGGTAGGTAGCATCGCCTGTTTTTTTTACGCAAGCTCGTAAACTGTGTCTCTCCAGTCTCCAGGAGAGGTGCGCAATTCCTTCACTGTTAGAGGCCTCTTAAATATCCGCAGTTCGCCTCCAACTGCCTTTGTGAGCACAGCCGACGGAAACAAACACTCTCTGGGTTTCGCTGGGGTGATGGGGGGGTCAGCGTTTCTGAGGGAGATGGCGAGTTCTGGAACAGAGAGGAACTGAGGCTTCACCGGATTTCTGCGGCACATTAAATGACTGGGTGGGACAACCTCCCCCCCCCCCCCCCCCCCCCCCCCCCCCCCCCCCCCCCCGCCTTGTGTATGTTGTCTCTCAGTAACCCACTGCACTTTCAATTATTGACCTTTAACCTGGTCCAACCTCGCCTTTTTTTTCCTCGTCATTTTGTTGTTTGTCTTTTGAGAGTTCTGACATCTCCTGAGTGGATTAATGAAAGATTTGGCGGTCAGCGGGTTTAAGCTGGTGGTTTTCAGTCGACGCAAAACTGGCCCGGCCGCAGCCCAGTCCCGCTGCTGTGCTCGTTCCAGCCAAACGGAAGAATTATTCCCCGTAAACGGCCGTCGATAATCTGAGGTGGGGAACAACAGATGCGGGGGAGATTAGCGCAGAACCAGCCCAATCCTCTGTGGGAGCCAGCGTATTCAAAACAATGTAACAGCCCGCACCTGCCACCGTTACCCAGACATTTTAGGAACAGGGCCCCACAGAGCCCCATGCCTGTTTACCAAGCCATTATTTTAAAAAATCATCCTTTCACATTCGTCTGCCGAAAAAGGGGAACAGGGTGAAAACCACTGTTAAGAATTTTCAAAACAGCAGCGTGGTTGTAACATCGGCGTTTAAAAAAAAAAAAATATGATTTTTATTCCACTTACAGGAGGTCGTTTTCTCTATTGTCGTGACTGCTAGCGCAGTCTTAATCCCGCTGAATCTCAAATCATGCAGAAGAACAGTTTCTAAACGCAGCGATTGCCTCTGTGAGTGGCCCATTATCCTGCTTGTTCCCACTCAGTAAAAACTATTGACGAATAATCCTCATTCTCCCCGCACATGTATTTTGTGGATTTGCTCATGGTAAATATAAAGGCACATCTACTGTGCAAGGAAGCTGAAGATGTTGTTTGGGACTCAGGGAGTTAAAAAGCTTATTATTATTATAACCCCTCACTGCTGTGCACAGATTTCGCTGAATAGATTCATTAAATGGCTTTAAGAGGATTTGGAATTTAGTGTAAAAAAATCTGTACTCCAATGACACATTTAAATGTAAATATATTATTATTCATCATTCAATATCTGGTGCCAATTTAGACATCATCTGCAGGATTAACTCCAGTCCTGGAGAACCACATTGTCTACAGTTTAACTCCAGTCCTGGAGGTCCACAGTGGCTGTAGGTTTAACTTCAGTCCTGGAGGGGATGCTGTGTCTGCTGGTTTAACCCCAGCCCTGGAGGGGGCGCTGTGCCTGCAGGTTTAACTCCAGTCCTGGAGGTCCACAGTGCCTGTAGGTCTAACTTCAGTCCTGGAGGGGATGCTGTGTCTGCTGGTTTAACCCCAGCCCTGGAGGGGGCGCTGTGCCTGCAGGTTTAACTCCAGTCCTGGAGGGCCACAGTGCCTGTAGTTTTAACTTCAGTCCTGGAGGGGACGCTGTGTCTGCAGGTCTAACTCCAGTCTCTGGAGGGGGCGCTGTGTCTGCAGGTTTTAACTCCAGTCCTGGAGGGCCACAGTGCCTGTAGGTTTCTGCAGTTTTCCTTCAATCAATGGCCAATTCAGGCCTTTAAAACCAGGTCCCTCAACTCTCTCGCGAATCAATGACTTAAATTAAGCACTTAAGTGCTCAAACACACACAAAAAAAAGAAAAGCCCAGCAGCCACTGCAATATCCCGGAATTGGAGCTTTGAGATCCCTGATTTAGTCGCTGCCACACGTCAATCAGGAGCTTACACCATGTGACCGCGGGATGAACCACAAACACACTTAATCCTCTTCTGACTGAACCCCCAATTCCCCTTCTGCCCCCCCCCCCCCCCCCCCCCCCCCACCCCCCGCCCCCCCACACCCATCCAGGCCACTTAGGGAGCGAGTTTCCCGTCCAGTCTCAGCCTGCCGCTGCTGACCTTATTGGTTATTTTCCGCTCCAGTGTGTCCCTCCATGTGAGTCCCTCTCCTCCACGATGCCCACGACCTAGCTGCTGCGCACCTTACCTTAAGGGGGACACGCCCTCGGTTTATCTCACCCACGGCCCCCTGAGTCCGTTCCAGAGACTTCCAGAGGCCCGAAGCATACCCTAAATACGCTAGCATGGACGCTTCAAGCCTCACAAAGTCCATCTCACGCATCGTCGCGTTCTAAAACGTGTCAACTTCTGAACTTCTTAACGCAGCGCAAGTGCGAGGGGCAACAGGATGAAGCAGCCTTCTTTGATCTGTGCTTTTTGATTTGCTGCTTTCTTACGCTCAAGTCTTTTCACAACTGTCCTGGATCGCCCCCCCCCCCCCCCCCCCTTGAGGACTCGGGTTTATCACCTCCACAGGGACATACGTAAGGACGCGTGTTTAGTATGTACTGTACAGCTGGGTGCCTTTGCAGTGTGCCAGCCGGGTGCTGTAATCTGCGTTTGCGTACTTATGTTACGGTATGTCTCCGGCCTCAAAAGTGCAGACACACCCATGGTTCATCACCCGAACCCATTCCAGAAACTTCCTGCAGCCTGCCGAAGGGTCCCCCGTAGCGCCTCCCGTGGGACGGTCCCGCGCTTTCCCTCCAAGCCCGAAAACGCCTGAGCCAGCCCTGTTACTCTGGACAGCACCGCCCCCGCCGCTCCTTCATTAAACACAACGTGCTGGTTCTGCACGAGAGAGAGAAAAAAGGGATAAACAGATGGATTAAGCCAACGTATAGCTTGTAAAACAAACCGGGGGTGGGGGGGACAAAAAAAAAAAAAATACGAGCCGCAACTTTAATCAAAAATTGTTTAATGGTTCTGATTCCGAAAGGCCCCCCTCGCTGGTTTGTTTTCGGGGCGGCCCCGGGCCGGGCACCGGAACGTAGCTCGGCTTCAGATGGGACATGTATAATTCAGTGCTTTTTTCCAGTCGTCCTGTAGGCAGACCCGTCCTGGGACCAAAATAGGACCGCGCCTCTCTCCCCCTCTCCCCTCGGCTGCTCCGTTCGCAGCGCCGCGTCCGACGCTAGGAAAGAATAAAACACGAGGCGAAAGTGAGGGACCAGAGACGTCCTACGGGTTGCGTGTCTGTTTCGGAGACGTGTTTCCAAGTCCGTTTAGGGCTTCCAGTCACACACTTTCCGAACACCCGTGACACGTATGAACCCGGGAACATCACACCGCTTCTGTTTTTTTTTTTCCATTTTTAAATCCGTTTATTTCCGTCTCGGCGCCACCGTTTTTATATTTTTGGCCGCCGTTCGCGCGCGCGCGCACGTGTGTGTGTACACAGAAATATTCTCGGTGTTAAAATCGATGCTAACGGTTTTTACGAGCCCTATAACAGCGAGCGAGAGAGCAGCTATCGGGCCGCTGTTGTTGTTGTTGTTGTTCTTGTCGGCTGTTGGGTCTGACAGCGTGTTGCAAATTGGAGCGGCAGGTGGGACTATTCACCGCCTATTTTGCTTTCTCTACGCAGCCGATCTGTACCTCGCCAGCCCCCCTCCACCGTTCCCTAGAGGCCCGCTGTACTGCTGATTTTCAGACTATGGCGGGCTGCGTTTGGTGCTGCTAGGGGAAGGGAAGATGGAGGGTACTGCATCCGTCGGCTGGAACAGGGACAAAATGTACTCCCTCAGAGTCGAAAGTGCTCTCTCAGAGTTGATATTGCACTGCACAGTCTGCTGTGTACTGTGTGTTTGAAGGTGGCCATCTTCTTTGGGACGTACGGTAGGTACATCTGTGATAAAATAAAAAAAAGAAAAATAAGGTTAAAAATCCCATCTTGGCGAGTGTCTCGATGTCTGTGGTTTGTTTGTTTGTCGTCGTTGGAAACCTCCAGTCAAGGCCAGTCAAGGGTCTTGGACGGAATGAAGAAACAGAGTTCATTTCGCATCGTTATTTCAACTGGGTTTATAGCAGTCCCCAGAGGGATGGAACTGTACTCCTGCCAGAGTTGATTTAACAGCGGCCCACACCAGCCCGACAGCCGCTCGTCGCTGTGAGGGAAGGGGGGTGGGGGGGGTTCGACTCAAGAGAGGGGGTGGGGGGTAGTTCAGGGAGGGAGGGCGGGAGGGGGAAAGGGGGGGGGGGGGGGCTGACTCGAGAGGGTGTTCTGGGGTGATTCAGGGATGAGGGCTGGGGGGGAGGGGGGAAGAGTTGAGGGGGACTGGGCTGAGACGGAGGATGAAGCTGGAGGGGGGGTGTATCGCCACCCTCGAACCCAGCAGGAGCTTCGGATCACGCTCCCCCGAGTGGGACACCCGAAACACGTCCCCGTTCCCCTCCAGCAGGATTCTCTCCTGAAATATGGCACACTTGGACGTGCAGATATAATTACATTCAGATTATTAAAGCATTCGTTTTGAGAAACACAACTGTCTGTCACCGCAGATTAAATCGAATCCGATGCGCGATAATACATGATGCAATTCCATGAAATCCAATGTGATCTTGAGCCATTTTTCATTTTTTAATTCCTTTTCTTTTTTTTTTATTAAAATGTGGGAGGAAAAAAAAAAGGACTCGTCGACTCTGGGTTCTCTGAACCTTTTACCCGAAGGATATGACCGTCAACCATCGTTCCCCACACCTCTGCTCTCCTGCTAATGGTTTTTGACTTTTCACGGCCTGTAGACTCGTAGGTGGCTTTGGCTTCACTGTCTCTGCGTCATCGTCGTATTCAGCAAAGGAGAGATGGCTGTGGAATTCACCTCAAGGCCACACGTAAATGACCTGTGCA
>CM045887.1:61639004-61709004 GCA_025169545.1 Anguilla japonica | reverse complement strand
GGTGAAATAATGAGAGGAGATCATGACGCACTTCTGTGAACCCCAGGGGGCTGACCTGCCCCCCCCCCTGTGAATCTGACCAATGACAGAGCTGGTACAACCCTGGCGTGGCAAATTCCCAGATGTTAAGACGAGAGAGCGTCAAAGTAATCTCCCCGGATCTGACTGCCCGTGTCTGCAAAGATCTGCTTGACCTGACCCAGACGGGAAGTGCGTTTGTTTCGCAGACTCTGGTCGCTAAGGGCTGCGGAGAGATAGAGAGCCTGAAAAGACTCCTGATTCTGGGCTGAACAAGCACGCTCCCCCCCCCCCCCCCCATCCATATCTCAGACACCCTTGTTTGTGCGTCTCCGTTGTAACATGAATTGTTCCGCTGGTCGTATCGCGTCAAGGTTAATGCGGCCACGACACAGAGCAGGAATACCAAGTGCCCCGGGCCCCGGTTTCCCTAATTTTCGCAATAATAATATTGAATACTCTGAATGTGTAATGACTTAGCGAGCCGAGCAGCAGCGCGGTTCGAAATCATAATCAGGCGCCAGTAATGTTTTTTTTTTTTTTTGTTCTTCTTCTTCTTCTTCTTCTTTTAATAATCAAAGGGAAATCGTGTTGCGCTAATGAAGCAGCTGCCTGTAGGGACTGCACTTAAACACACAGAGATGAAGAGGATAAGGTGGGTGGTTGGGTGGGCGCGTTCATTAAAATTGCGCGCAGGCGGCCGTGGCTAAACGAGTGTCTAATTTGACTACGGGATCCTATTAGGGACATTAGTGAAGGCGCTTGTACTTTCGTTGGAAAACGTCGACTTGAATTTTTGAATGTGCTTTTTTTTTTTTCTTCCAAATACTCAAAACACCGAGGCTGGGAATGGCAACGGTGAGGAGACTGGAAAGTAAAATGAAATCCTTATCATGCACCCTGTTTGCAAAAAGCCATCCATCCATTATCTATACCCGCTTATCCTGGGCAGGGTCGAGGGGGTGCTGGAGCCTATCCCAGCATGCATTGGGCGAGAGAGACAGGAATACACCCTGGACAGGCTGCCTGTCTATCGCAGGGCACACACACCATTCACTCACACAGTCACACACTCTACAGGCAATTTAGAGTCTCCAATTAGCCTGACCTGCATGTCTTTGGACTGTGGATGGAGATCCATGCGGACACGGGGAGAGCATGCAAACTCCACACAGAAAGGCCCCAAGCCGAGATTCGCACTCGCGACCTTCTTGCTGTGAGGCGGCAGTGATAGCCGTATATAATTACAGTGCCAGCTGGATGTGGGTCCCCCCCCAGGGCTGCTTTTAGCCTGCTATATTAGGGTGGGCTGGTAGAAATAATAGCTGGGCAAATTGGATGCAGTGGCGTCACTAGGGTTGGTGTCACCCAGTGCGGTTGCCCGAGGGGGGTGGGGGGGGGTGGTGCTGGAGGATGCTGTCGACGGGCGGGGGACGGGGGGGGGGGGGGGGGGTAGGGGGGGGGTGCTGGCGGGTGTGGTCTCGAGGAATTGCGTGTTATGCATTCAAATGACAACACGCTTCTCGCCACATTAATACCGCTAATTAAATCAACCGGCAGTACACTGCATCAGAGAGACTAGCTGTTTCAACACCGTCGGAGGCGGGGTGTAGGCTGCCCACCCAATCAGAAGTTAGAAACGGTACTGGTATTTTTCTGTGCTATTTTTCCATTGGCTGAACAAAAAAAAAAAAAAAAAAAAACTTTTTTTTTTCCTCTCAACTTTTGATTGGGTGGCAAGACGCACATTTGGGTGGGCCCCACCCCTGCCCATAGCCACCGCCAGCCGTGTCCCCCCCCCCCCCCCCCCGAAAAAGAATTTCTATTATACATTTGTTTAACCGGAATTGCATTGGGGGGATATCAAGCCGTATTAGCGAATAACGGATGAAATTCTTGCCACGGTAAGCTGTCCAAGGCGAGGATGAGGATGCCTGCCCGCGAGGAGATGAATAATGTAATAACCGCGCGGAAATGTGCCGGGTTGGTTCGGCCGAAAATAATCACCTCGGAAAAAAATAACGATCGCTCCACGCTCCGTTCCCCGAATTTACCGTTCGCTCGACGGCCGGAAAAAGTCAGACGGATGGCGGCGGAGGAGCCTTTGTGACGGACGGCGCGGCGAGCGGATTTTATTTCGCCGGCGAGTTCCGAGCAGCGCAGCCCTCCCGGAACTTCGCGTCAGGGCTGACGGAGGTGTAAAGCACAGCGAAACGGCATCGGTTTCCAGTAATTAAGACACCGTTTCCGTAGCTTGTTGTTGTTGTTGTTTGTTGTTGTTGTTGGGATAAACGGCTTGACGGACGACGTCCAGAGTCGTCGACGCCGGCGAGCTTGGCGGGCCAGCGGCCACCTTGGTATTGATTCACAGAATCAAATACTCTAAATGGCTTTTCGAACATAGTGAATTGGGCAGTGAAGGTGTGCCATAGATTATATATGGCCATAAAATATAGTTATTTTATGTTTTATATTTATACATTTTATGTTTATGTTAGCGTAAAAATGTCAGACGTATAGTAAAGCACAGTAGGGTCTCTATTCTGGTAGCAACGTGGCTTAATTTGGGAAATAAATTGTTCTTTTTTTTATTTGCAGTGAACTCCACACACAATAGGGACATTTTCCAAGTGATAAGGGCAATGTTCAGAAAACAGTAAGATGGAGTACCATAATTATATTAAATAATTGGATTTGCCTACTTCTCCAATGAAAATGAATCCCAGTCCAATAAACCATAGATGATTGGGCCTGCTTGAATTCGCTGTAAGCCCAAGAGCTACTGACATACAGGGTTGTACAGAAAAAGAAAAAAAAATTTAGTTGCTAACCATGACAAATAAAGCGCACATACCTCTGTTTGTCAGTCGTGCTTTTCATTTACTGGAATGCTTTCGAACATCTTTGACGTTGTATAATACAGATGACCTCACAGACCATCCAAATTCCGATAGGCTTCCCCTCTTGTTTCTGAAACGGACATCAAACAACAGCGCCTTGCGTTTTCGTAATGAAAGCCCGACTCCAGGCCTTGCCTGGTCGTACGCAGGAAGAGCGGGATGAGGAATGTGAGAACATAATTGCCTGCCGCTGTTGTTTTGACATGAGTTGTCGGGGGTTTTTCCTCCCCCCCCCACTGTAAATATGTCTGCGTCGTTTGAAAGGAAGCATTAAGGCAATTACACGAGCATTACGACTTCTGCGTTCGGCAATCTCTGCGCGAAGGCTGGCATCGCCGCCGCCGTTTAAATGTGCTGACCGGCCGCCATTTTTAAACGACAGTTTTCCCTCCCTTTCCCCTTCCTTTCTGTCCCTTCCGGGTGCTGCTATCAATTTTCTGTCGCTTGCAACGGACAATGTAATTTACAATTTAATTGGACGGATTAGCGAGATCAATATGGATTCGGTCTCCTCGACGTCCCCTTTCATTAAATGTTAAGACCCCAGGCAGTATGTTTAGTAACTCTTTCCTTAATGCATTGTTGGGAGGGAGGGAAACACGTACACAGCCAAGCTCTGTTCAATTTTGTGCATGCAATTCTGTTTAAAACTATTGCTGTGAAACACAGTACATCACTGCTGTGAAATATATTTTGCATTATTTTCACTTATGGGTTTCATGTATTTATGATATATTGCGGTATATTTCCATTAGAGTCAAATCTTTTTTGTACGGTTCAGAAAAAGCTGATATCACATGAAGCATTTTCATTCTTTCTCTCTTTTAGTTTTTCCTCCTGCTGTCATAAAGAACACTCAAATTACAACAGAAAATGATCAACTTGAGGGGATGATTTCTTTCTCAACAGGTGGTAGAATAAAATATTCTAACAGGAGCGTACATACAACAGGAGCAGTCTGTATCCGTATCCAGTCCCCAGGGAACTTCTCCACAGGCTATAAAACTATGTTTCTGAAAAGGCAGGGCCCTAAGTGTTCATGGTTCTATTAAAGGATCAAGGTAATAAAAATTATGATAATTATTCCTCGGATTTTACATAGAACTTTTCTCACACCCGAAGCGCTTTACAGTGATGAGGGGGAAACTCGCCTCAACCACCGGCAATATGGATCACCCACCTGGTGATGCACAGCAGCCGTTTTGCAGCAGAACATTCACCTCCCATTGGCTGAGGTGGAGAGGGAGAGAACCATTCTTAGACAATTAAACTGGGAAATGATTCACAGGCAGGTAGAGGGAGTGTAACCAGGGCAACCAGGGAACGACCATGCTCTTCGTGATGAGTGTCACGGGATCTGTAATGACCACAGTGAGTCAGGACCTCGGTTTAACATCTCATCAGAAAGACAGCATCTCCTTCAGCACAGTATCCCCAGCATTCTGCTGAGGGGCACTGGGGATTATTTGACTGGAGGGAAGATCACCCCCCTGCTTGCCCACCAACACCACTTCTGGCAGCAACGTAGTTTTGCCAGGAGGCCCACCATCCGATTGTTGGGCAGAGAAAATTCTCTCCTTTGAATAACCAGGCACAACGAAGTATATCCATTCAAGAAATAGATTTATTTCTGGGGACGGATGTGCTGGAGTCTATCCCAGCTTGCATTGGGTGAGAGGCTGGAATACACCCTGGACAGGCCGCCAATCTAGCGCAGGGCACACACAACACCATTCACTCACACATTCATACCCATGGGCAATTAGCCTGACCTGCATGTCTTTGGACTGTGGGAGGAAACCGGAGTACCCGGAGGAACACGGGGAGAACACGCAAACTCCACACAAAAAGGCCCGTGCCGGATTCGAACCCGGGACCTTCTTGCTGTGAGGCCATTGCGCCACCATGCTGCCCCTGAGTCACGTTTGTTCATTCATTCCTTTCAACGCTGCTTTCTTTACTTTGAATGGCCCCGTGTTATGAACTGAAGTACCACCATCCTAACCTCCAGAGATTATCAGTTACTAGAATTTTTAAAGCCGCATCTTCCCAAACATGGCACCGTCGCCTCAAAAGAACTTCTCTCTTCACTGCTGTCAAAATCGCAATATACTGTCACCATTTGATTTGGAAAAAAAAAAAAAAAAATTATTCACAGAGGTGTGTTGTATGTTTCCCATATTAAACGGAAATGTTATTTAGTCAAATTGTTGTCCCTCTACCAAAAAAACAGTACAGCAAATAGGTATCTCTGGGATGTCACAGCAAGCTGTCTCTGACTTTGTATACCATTTAATTTTCCTGTCGCTGCTTGTCTAAAAGGCTCAATGTGGCTTCGGAATCAGGCTTTTGCACTTTTCCTGCTTTTTAAAAAAAAATCTTTTTTTTAACTCTCCTGCTAAGTGACTGTTGAGAAGCGGAAAAGGCTTGTTGAAATGGCAAATTACTCATCTAGCGTGCAGTCCTATTTTTTTTTTTTTTTTTAAGCTTTTTTCAACTGTCATCTCCAGGCAAAAGTGTAGGATTTAACCATGTTTAATGACATCTCCTCTCTCCTTTCCTACACATATTTGTAAGTAGAGTGAATATTGGTTCACCACACAGCCGTGGCACAACCAAGACTGTATCTGTTGTGCACAGCAGACCTGGGACAAAGACGTATTTGTTTTGGATTCAAATGCTTTTCTGTGCTCTATTGGTTTTGCCTGGTGTAACTGAGCCTGCCAATATGAACAGAAGGCGGGCTCTGCACTTTTCGAGAGTGTTTCATTGGTTCCAACACACCAGACAAGATCAGTGAAGCATAGAAAAGCATTTCAATCTAAAACAAATACGTATTTGACCCAGGTCTCGTGCACAGTATTGTGATTATGAATTGTAATAAGTTTGTCATAAATGGTTGGGGGGCGCTATAATATCGAAATTTTGGCTGATACCGATAACCGATGATCAATTTCTGATCGCCGATAATTTACAATAATTTATGTCAATTAACGTGATTTGTTTAAGAAATGTGTTCAGATACCATGATCCATAGTTAGGGAAAATAGCTTTTGCTGTTCTTCATTGGGAGAATAATTCTGTGTTCTATTAACAGCCATTATGATGCAGGACTATATTTATCTAAGACCGGGGAAAAAAAACAACAACAAAAAAAACTAATAAACACAAAAATGTTGAGTGTATAGTCCTGCCACAGTCTGTACTGGCTGACCATTATTATTTATTTGCACTGTATGTTATTCGCAATGATGTGTGTATTCACATAAAGTAGAATTTGCTATTTTGCTATTTAAATGCCAGCTGTCTTTGTTAGGAAAATTTGCTTAAATAGGCTTACTAGGTTCATTACACTTCAATTATCAATGTGGCCAGCGCGGTTCTGTTGTACAGAAAAAAATAAATAAATAAAAAATGAACCCAATCACGATTATTGGCATGGCAACACAAGGTGAAGTATGATTGGTTGGCCTTGCTAATGTGGCAGTTATCTGCCAAGTTCAATTCAGTTCAGAACCAACCTGGCACAACTTTCACTCCAGTGCCAAAGGGTGCATTGAGAAGCCTGTCATTTGTTTAAAATGGCGGAAACTGTGAACACAGAGTCGTATCAGGAGACGGGTGATCGCTGATGCGGCTTAAACCGAATTGAATATTTAATGGGGAAAAAGACAGCAGTTGCGGAATGACACCTGGTTCTGCCGTCATTAAAAACCCATTTGTTTAAACGGGCCTCTCGTGAACCCTGTTCACCCTGTGAAGAGTAGATTCAAACGCGTCCGGTTTTTCAGCGCTAAATCAGAGTAATGGGTCTAGGTGCTGTTCTCGCGCCGAGGGGGGGGGGGGGGGGGGGGGGGGGGGGGGGAGAAGGCAGCCCTGAAGAGATCCAGTGGGCCCGGCGCAGGGAAATTTCCAACCTGCGGCCGGCGCGTTTCGAACAGAAGCGGGGGTGTGCTTTACTGTCACGGGGATCAGGATGAGGGCGAGAGGGGAGGGGTGGGGGGTGGGAGTGGAGGGGGGGGGGGGGGGGGGGGGGTTGGGGATTTGAAGGGGACAGACTGGCCATCGCGTGGCCTTGTGTCCGAGTTAAAATGAGATTAAAGTAGAGAGAGAGAGAGAGAGAGGGGGCGAGACAGAGCAAGAGAGCATGAGAGAGTGTGTGAGAGAGAGGGAGAGAGACAGAGCAAGAGAGCGCGAGAGAGAGAGAGACACAGAGAGAGAGACAGCATGAGAGAGAGCGAGAGAGCGTGAGCGAGAGAGACACTGAGAGAGAGACAGCATGAGAGAGAGCGAGAGAGCGTGAGCGAGAGAGACACTGAGAGAGAGACAGCATGAGAGAGAGCGAGAGAGTGTGAGCGCGAGAGCACACTGAGAGAGAGCAGACATGAGAGAGAGCGAGAGAGACGCACAGCAAGGGAGACAGCATGAGAGAGAAGGAGAGAGACCGCAAGAGAGAGAGAGAGAACAGTTGAGAGAGAGTGAGAGAGAGTGTGAGAGAGCGAACGAGCGAGAGAGACAGAGAGAGACAGTGTGAGAGAGGGTGTGTGAGAGAGAAACAGAGAGAGAGAGGTTTGCAATCCCCACGGCTGAAAGGATTTCTTTAGTGAAATGAGGTCCCTGGGATTTTGCGGATGAGATAAAGACAGGGCCGGCCCTTCAGCTGCTGCATGCGCGCAGATGGCTGGCTGGCCGTGCAGCTGGGGGCTGTGGTCCCATGGCGGTCCTGTCGCCGGGCCTGCGATGCGTAAGCAGATCCTGCAAATCAGCCTCCATTACGGATAAAAGCCTCTATTAACACCAGCATGCCACCTCAGCACTGCCCTGTGTGTGTGTGTGTGTGTGTGTGGTGTGTGTGGTGTGTAAGGATGATGCGTGTGTGTGTGTGTATGTGTGTGTGCGTATGCGTGAGTCTGTGTGTGTTTGTGTGTGTGCGTGTGTGTGTATGAGGGTGTACGTGTGTGTATGCGTGTGTGTGTGTATCCCTGAGTGTGTGTGTGTGTGTGTTTTGTGTGTGATTGTGTGTGATTGTGAACGTGTGTATGTGAGCATGGGTATCAGTGTCTGTGTGTGTGTGTGTGTGTGTGTACCAGTGTGCGTGTGTGTGGGCTTGTGGTTTGTTTTGTTTGTCTTTTTCCCTCTGTACACACTGGACAGTTTTACTCTGGTTTCCTTTTGTGCTACTGTCTGCTGTCTTCATCCCTCCTGAGTCCCACCCTGCAGCTGTGAGATTTTATGATTTTATTAAAATGAGCAGTTAATAGATTTGTTCATAGCTTTAAACATATCTGGTGTTGATCCCTGGAAAAAAAACTATCAATAGTAAAATTTGTCCATTATCATTTAGCATGTGTCTAATCAGAGCTTATTAATAAATTTAAGCACTCTGAAAAGGCATTCATTATTTAGAAATTAAACCCAGGGGGGGGAATGTTCAGTTAGCTGTAATAAATACTGCAAATCAGTGTTCCTCAAGGCTTTTAAAAAAATATATACCATCCAGTCAAAGGTTTTCCCTGAGTTTTATGACTCAAGGTCCTGGAAAAGAAAAATTGAATTTATCAGCATTTAACCCTTTCTCTTGCATCTCTGAAGTATCTCACCTCCTCTCGACTAGGGTGGTGCTGATGGATTTGTTTGTTGTTAGCTCGTTGCCGTTCTGTCGGTCTGTTTTCCCCAGGGGCTGCCAACGAAAGATAAACACCGCCAAGCTTGTGTCAACCGTGAGTCGTGATGTAGACGCTATTCTTCAGTGTTTTCGTCTGCTAAGATTGCTGCTCGCTCACTTGTTTGTCTGGCTTCTTTCTTTCACGATTGTCAGTAAGCTAATATATATATATATATAGTTTTTTTTTTAAAAAGGAGGCAGGAATGGGTCACAGCTTTTTAAAAATTGAAGTTCTAATAATTTTAAGTAAGAGTTTGTGCAGAAGATTGCAAGGATTGGCTCTTTTCCACATTCTCTCTGTGATGTCACCGAAGACCGAATGTGTCTCTCTCTGGATGTGCTGCATTATGGATTTTTTCCCACTTATGGCCCCTCAATGCCCTTTGGACAAAATAAGGAATCTTCAGCATGAATGAATATAAGACAGGAATGGAAATACAAGCATTAAAAAATAAAACACGCATACCCACATCATCCCCCTTCAATCGTAAAACATCTTCAGACAGTGATATTTCATGCCGATTATGGCAATTATACTTTGTTTTTATGATAATTAGCTTTGCTTTTATGGACGATTCTGTCATAAAGTGTTTCACTTCATGACTTCATCTAAATAAAATCCTTAAAATTATTTTCAGCGGTTACATCTTCAGTATCCTCACAGTTTCACAGTAGGTGTGCTTCGGATATTAAGCATTTTCCCTGGGTACAGTGAGCTATTTATGGATTCTTGTGCTCATCTGCATGCAGTCGCAAGCAGTATGATTGCGTTGGTAGCATGGCCTGATTGATCCACATATTAACCCTTTGACAGAGTTGGATTTTTGGAATGTTTTTTTTCAGCATTCTGAAAAGTCAGTGTTCTAGACAGTGTCCATTGCTTTCGGTTACCAGCAGTGATTGTTACATCAGCGTTAGAATGATGATTAGAATGATAAAAAAATGTTCTAATCTGTTATTTACATTAATTGCATACTGTATATTTTAATTATACTGTATTATATTTGGGTTTAACTACAGCCTTTTTGCTTTTATGGCCATGTGAACTGTTTAGATAAGAGGTGTCCAATCTTATCCAGAGAGGGCCAAGTGTGGGTGAAGGTTTTTGTTTTAGCACAGCACTAAGACACCTGGTTGTACTTATCAAGGCTTTGAATGAAATCCATGAGTTGAATCACCTGTATTAGTGCTGGGCTTAAGCAAAAACCTTCCCCCACCTATCCCTTTTTCGGATAAGACCGGACACCCTTGGTTTAGATCCTTTTCAGTACCAAATACGCTGAAATCTTCTTTGAATTAATTTACCATGTGATTTTTCTTGTGTGTGTGTATTTGATATTTAATGCATCTCTTCTTCTTCTTCTTCTTTATTCTTGTCTTTTTTTCAGCACGATGGAAGTCCCGGCAGTCTGCACCTTAAAGGTACGCAGTTCCTGCACGCCGTTGCTCCACATTACACCTGTAACCTTTTAAACATTACATTACATTACAGGCATTTAGCAGGCGCTCTTATCCAGAGCGACTTACACAACTTTTACACAGCATTTACACTGTGTCCATTTATACAGCTGGATATATACTGCAACACAGGTTAAGTACCTTCCTCAAGGGGACAACGGTGTCCTACCTAGGAACTGAACCTGTGACCTTTGGGTTACAAGACCAGCTCCTTACCCATTGTACTACACTGCCGCCCGAGCTGCACACAAATTTCTCGATGTCCCGTGAGACGGAGCCGGAATTACCGCCGTTGGTTTTTTACGGCAGAATTCCGCACGCGGCTTTCCGCAGGGGCCGCTGGTTTCTGCCTCTCATCACGGGGGTGTTTGGGTAACGGCTCGCAGACGTGATGCTCAGCTGTGCTTTCGCCGACGGACGATGCCCGTGTCACGTGACGTGACCCGCCGGGGCGAATGGCATCCCTAAATCAGGTTCCGCGTCTCGCGTCAGGGGGCGTTCGGAAGTTCGTCTCTGCGCTTCACGAAAGCGGTCGCGCCGCGCACGCCGCCGCGCAAAAATACGAAACCGCCAAATCACCGCAACAGGCCGTAATTTAATTGTCGTTGTAAACCCTTACGGCGGCCGAGATGAATGAGTCCCAGAAGCCCCCCCCCGTGCGCATTTCCTGTTGCAAATGGCTGCCGTCCCCCCCTCGTCTACTTTTATTGCGCCGTTTTGGCGTGTAGTGGCTGGCTAATTTTATTTTATTGCGCATAAAATAAATGATTACGCATTAGATTTTTCGGGGTTGTACGACACCGTCCGCAGTAACCGGGTCTCTGCGCCGTTACCTTAATTGTTGTTCCAGCAGCTCTTTGTGGTTTTTTTTTTTTTTTGTCCTGTTTTTACATATTCCTGAAAACAGATGGGACAGAAGGCGGTATGCTTTTTAAAATTATAAATATGTTATCATACGAAGGAGAAAAATTGAAACACAGTGCATCTATAGAAATGTGCTGTGATGATACAGCGTCTCCATAAACCGACACTTTTCGGGGGCTGAACGTACCAAGATGCCGAATCCAGAGAAGTGTCCCCGGCTCGGCAAATTCGGCGGATGTTTCCTCTCCCTGCTTCAAAGCCGCAATCTTCTGAGCGTAAAGCGAAGGAGAGGAGGAGCTCTGATTGAGGATGCCCTGTGGACGGTGAGCTGTCTGCCACAGGGCTGCTGTGGCCCCTGGACCCTGCTCACACAGGGCAGCTGTGGCCCCCAGACTGTGCTCACACAGGGCTGCTGTGGCCCCTGGACCCTGCTCACATGGGGCTGCTGTGGCCCCTGGACCGTGCTCACACAGGGCTGCTGTAGCCCCCAGACTGTGCTCACACACAGGGCTGCTGTGGCCCCTGGACCCTGCTCACACAGGGCAGCTGTGGCCCCCAGACTGTGCTCACACAGGGCAGCTGTGGCCCCCAGACTGTGCTCACAGGGCTGCTGTGACCCCTGGACCGTGCTCACACACAGGGCTGCTGTGGCCCCCAGACTGTGCTCACAGGGCTGCTGTGGCCCCTGGACCGTGCTCACACAGGGCAGCTGTGGCCCCCAGACTGTGCTCACACGGGGCTGTCCGCCATTATAACGCTGTCTCCTCCATCCCCATGGCCAGCTGGGCTGTCCTTTTCAGAATTTATCACACCTTTAACTGGAGTGGATCCACCAGATACGGGGGGGGGGGACCAGCACTATATATTTTGCTGAATTTATCCTGGCCGGTTGAAACACCAGGCTGTGGTTTATTGTTAGATGCCTGTTTCAAGGTCTTTAAATTCTGGCATTGCCTCTTTGATCTTTCTGAAATTCTTTCCTTTTTAAATTTTTTTTTTAGAAGGTTTCAGGACTGTGCATTCAATTTGATTGGTTAAAAAGAAAAGAAGGAAAAAATGGACATTTACAGTGTTGCTCAGGATGATCTCATACCCTGAGCTAGCCAGAGAAGAAGGGGCTTCCCTTATTGTGTCCCACTCTTCCTTCCCTCTGTCACCCCAGACTGTCTTTTGATTGGTTGATTGGTTGACTGATTGATGAGCACACACCTACAGTTTGTTTGAGTGTCAGCGTCGACGGGCCTATAAGGAATCACATAAATGGCTGATGCCACCGTGCAGTGCTATAAAATGCTATAAAATGGCCGATCCTTCCGTGCTCGTGAAACCATGTTTGCAGGTGTTTGGTTGTCACACTGGCGTGTCCTCGTACACAAGGTCAGCTTGTGACTGCCTCTCAGCGATAATCGCACCCAGGTACTTTACATGCAGGTACTCTGTGAGCTCGGGTGAAGAGATGTACACTACAATGTTGTTTGTTAATTTGTTCAAATGAAATTAATTTAAAAAATAAAAATTCATACTAAAAGCGGCCAATATTCACAGAAGAGGAAGAATCAACCTTCAAACTGAAAGGTCATGCCCAAGTTTATTGATTTTTAAGATCAGATAAAGATAATTATCAGAAAAGATATGGTTGTGATAATGATCGCATAAGATCGTGATAATGATCAGAGGAAGTATTGACCTTTTTCTTGCTCTTTTTCTCTTGCCCAATGATTTGCAATATACGTGAGCGCATTCATTAAGAGAAACGTAATCTCTAAATGTAGGTGTCTGGATTTAACAGCCTTTAAACTAGAAACGGTGGACTGTGTGTGTAAGTGGGTTCACCACCAAGCAACCACAAGGAGTGAGTGTGCACATAAGATTTGGGGATGGATCATGTGCACATAAGATTTGGTGATGGATCATGTGCACATAAGATTTGGTGATGGATCATGTGCACATAAGATTTGGGGATGGATCATGTGCACATAAGATTTGGTGATGGATCATGTGCACATAAGATTTGGTGATGGATCATGTGCGCATAAGATTTGGTGATGGATCATGTGCACATAAGATTTGGTGATGGATCATGTGCACATAAGATTTGGTGATTGATCATGTGCACATAAGATTTGGTGATGGATCATGTGCACATAAGATTTGGGGATGGATCACGCGCACATAAGATTTGGGGATGGATCATGTGCACATAAGATTTGGTGATGGATCATGTGCACATAAGATTTGGTGATGGATCACGTGCACATAAGATTTGGTGATGGATCATGTACCCATAAGATTTGGTGATGGATCATGCGCACATAAGATTTGGTGATGGATCATGTGCACATAAGATTTGGTGATGGATCATGTGCACATAAGATTTGGTGATGGATCATGTGCGCATAAGATTTGGTGATGGATCATGTGCGCATAAGATTTGGTGATGGATCATGTGCACATAAGATTCGGTGATGGATCATGCACACATAAGATTTGGTGATGGATCATGTGCACATAAGATTTGGTGATGGATCATGTGCACATAAGATTTGGTGATGGATCATGTGCACATAAGATTTGGTGATGGATCATGTGCACATAAGATTTGGTGATGGATCATGTGCGCATAAGATTTGGTGATGGATCATGTGCACATAAGATTTGGTGATGGATCACGTGCACATAAGATTTGGTGATGGATCACGTGCATTGCACTGGCTCTGCAAACAGTCGCAGTGTAAGAGGATTTAAATCTCCCCGGTGAGTAACTCACCAAGGATCCTTTCTCTCTCTTTCCTGTTTATTTCAGACGCAATTACAGTCGGTCTGAAAGTAGCCTGTCCTAAAACTCCTGAGGGGTATTAAAATGCTCTCTGTGACGGAACCCAGCGTGTTGCACTTCAAGTCTTTTTTTGGAAGAGCGCCTTCTGGCCAGGATGGGGTAGGAGTCCCGTCCGGTACTTGCAAATTGTCTGCGAGAGCAGTCTGCAGTGTGGTTTTCAAAAGCACCGCAGGTTGCTTCAGAGGAAATGGAAATGAAAGCGAGGGTTTGGGCGGGGAGTGGAGGGGGGGGGAGATGTTTGACTGGAGTTACGATGGATATTTACTGTAACTTGAATGTGCTTCCAGAAGTCTATAAATCCCATGTGTGCATGGAGATGTGTATGAAGTACAAGATCCAATTTCAAAATGGGTTGTTTGTCCAAACGATTTTCCTGCTGAGTTCTCTCGCTGTGGGGTCTAATTACAGTGTGCACTGCAAGCATTTGAGTCCAACACCAACACAAACTGCTAATCGTTTCCATGGTAAAAAGGAATCTTTATGTTTTTCTCAACTTTTAAGTGGTCAAGTGTGCAGAAATTTTGTGCATACAGATTTTGTGGCATGGATATATTTCTCTATATTTCTATATATTATAGTTTGACAAGTATGCATTGGCTGGTCTTAAAACATAACAAAAAAATGCAGGAGATCAATTAAGACAGTTTGTTGAGCACATAGTGTTGTCGTGTGGTCAACAGTAACTTCCCTGGCCTATGAAACACAAGAGTACAAGAAATCTAGAATTTTAAAATGAAAGAACTGTACTTTTTCTTGTCTTCCTAACATAGATGCATGTCTGTTACTGAACTTCAGCTCCCAATGTATTATTAATAACCATAAGGATAACAAAAATTCAGTACTGTACATATAGTGAACTGTAATACACACCTCCGCACACATACTGTACTTCTAACATAAATTAGCATATTAGAAATATAATACTTCTAATATGTTAACTTTATGAAGAAAGTTCAGAATAACCAAAGCTTTTGAATCTGTTGTTCATTGTATATAAACTTCTGTGACTATAACTGAAATGTTACAGTACAAAAGTAAATGTAAGGACTGTAGGTCGTTTTGCTCAGTCCTCTATGAAGGCGTGAATAGTGCTCGACTTTCAGTTGGCACGGAAACCTACAACCGAGTTGATTGGCTGGCTGGCCGGGCTAACTGACACCTGCATTCACATGGGATTCATCAGAAACAAATGCAGGGCTTGGTGTGCTTTTCTTTTCCGTTTTCTTTCCGGTGCTCTAGTTCACCGCGGTAGTAATGAAAAGACTTTGTCCAGTCGGACAGACCCACGCGGGCAACTCATTCGTCTGTCTGCGGCTAACTCGCCCGAGATTTCCTCGAACTCAGCGGCGGTTCTGCATTCTCGTAAGTAATGCTCACCTCGGGTGACGATGCGTGTGCTCTTGTGGGAATAGCTGTGGGGACAGCCGGTATTGTCCGGTTTAGCTTGGTGGAGAAAGGTCCTGAGACACTCGGGCCGGCGTCTCTGTCAGGCACACAGGAATGCGGCCGTGACCCTGTCCCTTATTCAGGCCGAAAGGAATTTGGGGGATTGAAGCGAACACAAAGGCGGTGGAAATTAAGTGAAATGGCGGAGCCGCGGGGATCGTCGGAGACGCTGATGGGTTTGCTCGCGCCGGGCCGCCGTCTCGCTGCAAAAAGGACGAACGCAAACAGCCCTTTCAGACAGCCACAGCCGGTCCTGTGCGCCTTTCTAAAGAAAATTTAAAAAGCGAAATTAAACTGCGAGAAAGGGCAGCGGACTGAGAGAGAGATACCGGTTTAATGCGTTTTCTTCGGGGAGCCGAGCTGTTGCTCCTCCCTGTGATTGCCGTGAACGACGCTCAGATGTTTTATTTTATCACAGCAGCAGTGCTTTCACAGCACCGAGTCCTCCAGGAGGTCAAACGCCGGTCTCTGTCTGCAGTCCTTACATTGATGTCCTCACGTGGAAGTCCTTATATGGGCATCCTCATGTGGAAGTCCTTATATGGACATCCCCACGTGGAAGTCCTTACGTGGAAGTCCTTATATGGATGTCCTCACATGGAAGTCCTTATATGGACATCTTCATGTGGATGTTCTCTCATGGAAGTCCTTATATGGACATCCTCACGTGGATGTTCTCTCATGGAAGTCCTTATATGGGCATTCTCACGTGGAAATCCACGCATAGAAGTCCTTACCTGGGACTGCTTCACGTGGAAGTCTTTACCTTACCTGGATGTTCTCATGTGGATATATTTACGGGGAAGTCTGGCTGACAGAGTCCTGAAGTTCGTCTCCTGCTCGGAGGTCACATACGTTCTAAGGCTCTCAAAGCGTCTGAACCTCCAAGACACCAGTAGGAAGCAGTCTAAGGAGCAATGCAAGGCATGTGGAGAGGTGGTTGATTTTTGGCTTGTTTTTCTACAAAGGGTGGGGGTGGAGCCATCTGTCTGCACCCCCGCTACTGGTGAGCAGTTTCGTCCATTCCAAAGTTCATCAGGTCGATTTGCAGTTGCACCCACAGGAGCGCAGTATAAAACACAGTGCACTGTCTGGGTCATGGACATTTAAGTTCTATTTTCTAAACAATCTTCTGCTCTAAGCTGACACATTTTTTGTGCAAATAGGGATCAATACGTTGCATGGCCGATTCATAAAGATGACTGGACCTCAGTGTGGAGATCAAGCTCGTTTGGAACAAATACCAGAAACATCTCTGACGCTGAAGGACCCTCTTGCCTCCACCTGATGCAGTAATATAATGCCACATTATGGTATATGGTGTGATTTTTAAATTGCATAGTTCTTACTGGAGATAAGTGCACAGATTGCATTAAACTTTTTTTTTTTTTTACAGGCGTACCACATGAAGTAGCTAGATACAGACCAAGCGGGGAGCAGAGAAATCCTGAGCTCACCAGACACAAAGAACTTAGTGAGAAACAGAAATGAAGGCAGTTTCAATTGGCTGCTGTGACAGTCATTATACCCCATCTCTTGTTTTCAGCACGCAAGAGGAAAGTTGAAAAGCCTTCGAGATGCAGAGATACAGGTGTACCGGCACATTTTCGAGTAGGCGGCCAGCCACCACATTCTGTTGAGACCCACACAAAGCGCGCCTATACATAGCGCGCTGTGTGCGTTGTGCCATTGTTCCTCCGCCCGCTGCAGACCTCATTATCTCCGCGGTTTGCTCGGCGTAAATGCCAGCTCGGTTCGCTCTGATGTGGAGACGGTGACCTACCGCCGCCGCGGCCGCCAATTAATTACGGGTTGCCGAACGGCTGTGAACCTTTGCGAAAGAGGCGAGCGACCCGCCGTTGGGGGGCGAAACAAGCCTGTCTGTTTACCGTTGCCACCTATATTGGTTGCCAATCACAAATTTTTTTTTTTTTTTTTTTTTTTTTTTTTTTTTGGCTGGACCGCAACAGCGGGGCCAGCCCTACAAACGCAAAATGTCTGTGACTGACTGACCGAGTGACTGAGTGAGCGATGACGTTACACCCGTTGGTCGGCCGAGTTATGACGTCACACCATTGGTCGCCCGGTCCAGCCACATACTAGGTTTTGACCCGGTCTTGTTTTTTCAGGCTTGGCCGCGGCCCAGTGTTGCAGAGGCAGCGTGTGCGTTTCGCCTCTGTTCTCTTCTCTTCAGTGTGGTTCATGGCCCTGCTCGCTGCCTTTGAAAAGCAATCCACAGGTCCTCCATTTTGACCACACTTACTGGACGGTCAACAAGGGCATTATTAGAGAAAGCGATAGCGTGCGCAAAAAAAAAAAAAACAATCAAACAGATCAGACAATAGGAGGCGTGAGCAGAAAACGGCCTTTCATTTTGCAACCAGTTCGTGCTGGAAATGATTCAGCTGGCTTAACAGATCGGAAAGCAGGCCGCTACGACAAGTGTACCTGATAGCAATACGCGATGCTCCGCTGACACCACTTGCTGTGAGTGATCCGTTTAGCGCTTCATGCCAGCTGCCTTCAAAAAAAAAAAAAAAAACTTAAGTCAAACAGGAAAAAAGCTTGATGTTAACTCCAAAACCCTGACGGCTCGCATCTGGTTCAGTGAGCTTCTCCTCAAACGGGAAGGATTTAAACTTCAGGGGGAAAGTCTTATCGCTCTCTGATCGAGCGCATCTCTTATTGTTTTGCCGCAGAAGTACGCCGACAGCTGCCGCACGTGAAATCAAAGCGAGCGGATCCCTCGAGAAGACAACCCGCTAAACCAGCTAAATCACCTTTTTTATTTCTACCGTGTCGGGCAGCACGGTGGTGCGGTGGTTAGCACTGTCGCCTCACGGCAAGAAGGTCGTGGGTTCGAATCTCGGCTGGGCCCTTTCCGTGTGGAGGTTGCATGTTCTCCCCGTGTCCGCGTGGGTTTCCTCCGGGTACTCCGGTTTCCTCCCACAGTCCAAAGACATGCAGGTCAGGCTAATTGGAGACTCTAAATTGCCCATAGGTATGAGTGTGAGAGTGAATGAATGGTGTGTGTGCCCTGTGATAGATTGGCGGCCTGTCCAAGGGGTATTCCTGCCTCTCGCCCAATGCATGCTGGGATAGGCTCCAGCACCCCCCGCGATCCTGCTCAGGATAAGCGGGTACAGATAATGAATGGATGGATTTCTACTGTGCTGCTAGCCTCCCTCTGAGCGGTGGAACAGTCCTGTCAAAGAAGGAAGAAGAAGAAGAAGAAATAAAGGATGAAATGAGGATTAGGGCGCGGAGTTCTGGAAACATCTTCGCTTTCCGTCCTTCCTCTGACAAGCTCAGGAGGTCGCAGATAATTGGGTGAAGATTTTGTTAGCAGTTTGATCAGGTCTTTCCTCCCTCTCTTTGGATTAATTCACAGCGCCTGTTCTCGGACCTCAGATAATGAATAGCAAACACAAGTGAAATGAATAAAAAAAGATTGATTGACAGTATAGTTGGATGGATGGATACTTGGCTATCCTTTTGGTCCATCCTAATCACCTAATCAGCTTTTTGGAGCACTTTTTATGTTCAGATCATAGTGCCCTGCCTGAAGGGTGAATATGATTTGATGTAGAGATAAGTGATTTTTGCCTAGTGCATGCTGGGATAGGATCCAGCACCCCCTGCGACCCTGACCAGGATAAGTGGGTATAGATAATGAATGGATGGATGGATGGAGTGAAGTGGACACTCACTCACGTTTTGCGATAATAACTTCTGGTTAAAGGCTTGCGAATGGTCTTTATTAATAAAGAAACTGACATCATTCATGAGGAAAAATTCTTGTAATATTTCACTATATATAGGGTGGCACAGTGGTGCAGGGAGTAGCACTGTTGCCTCACAGCAAGAAGGTCCTTGGTTTAAACCCCGGCCAGGTCCAAGTGGGTTTCCTCCAGGTTTCCCCACAGTCAAAACACATGCAGGTTAGGTTAATTGGACCCTGCGAATTGCCCCTAGAAGTGGTGTGTGTGCCCTCCGATGGTGACCTGTCCAGGGTGTATTCCTGCCTCTCGCCCAGTGCATGCTGGGATAGGCTCGCGCACCCCCCGCGACTCTGACCAGGCCTATGTGGGTACAGAAAATGGTATGATAGAAAATGCATGGGTGGATGGATAGAATATATATATATATATATGTGTGTGTGTGTGTGTGTGTGTGTATGTATGTGCTTATGTGCGTTTACGTGTGGTGACATTGATGATCAATGCAGCATAACGAGTGTTGCATGATGGGTAGGGGACTGGGCTTGCTTCTGCAAGGCTACGGGTTCAGTTCCCAGCAGGAATGTTTCCGTTGAACGCTTCGGCAAGATACATAATCGAATCGCTTCTGTAAATAAAATATCCAGCTGGGTTAAATGGATTGTATGTAACAAAAAATAATGTAATCTGTTCAAGTCACTGTGCATAAGCACATCTGCTAAACGTCTAATATGTAAATGCAATGTGTCTCCTTGTACTGTTTAATGAGCGCCTTTAGGCATTAATTCTGCTTGTGTTTCATGTTTCTCCTTTATGCTGAGGTTGTGGCCAAGGGCATCAAATCATGTACTGTGTGAACCAGTTCTGTACTATGATGTACAGTACAAGTTTTAGTTCTGTGTATGATGTCGCTCTTTTTTTCCCCCCTGTGCTTCTGAGTGGGGTGTGCTGCATTTACCAAATCTGCTAAGAGCTATGCAGTGCATTACCGGCATAGCTGGGTAATGAGAGGATGGTAATTACGGTCGCGTTTCTCGCAGAGAGGGCAGGCCAGCGAAGCCGTTGAGAGCGCTACCTCTGCTAGCCGCTGAAAAGGCACCCCGTTCATTTGCCAAGTGCGTATTTTTTCATAAATTCGGGCCGTTCTTTCAGGTTTCCCAGCGACGTAAAGGCTTGGCGTTCATCACAAAGTGGCTGAAGCCAAGACCGTTTCGCTGCGCAAGGGCTTAGCGCAGTTGGTAAATGCGATGCTGTTATTCTCGGGTGATGAACCAGCAATAAATAGCAGCTGCGGCAAAGTACATGTTTTACTTTTTTTTTTTTTTCGTTTCAGCATTTGAACTGAGAGGGGACTCCAGGCTCGGGTGGGGTGGGGGGGGGGGGGGGGGGGGGAGAGGCTGTGGTAATTTATCCACTAAAATGCTTTAAAATGTAATGCCAGAACAATATATAATCTGATAATGGTACCCATGGTCATTTCAAACTGAGTACACGGACAGCAATGAATGATTATTGATCAACGTTCATTTTTTCAAATACACAAACCTGATTTACACAGAGATGCAGACATAGCTCAGTGTATTAGCCTTAGTCATAGCCTTCACCACAATTTCATCTCAATACAGAGATGTTAACAACACACTTGTGCATTTTTCCATGTGCATTGTCACACTTAAATATTTATTAGAACACTGCAAAATGAAATGCATTTTGGTTTACACATGGCGTAGCATTAGCGATGTATGTCCTTAATGTACTGCTAAATAGAAGGTATCAGTCCAAACAGATGGCTAACTGTATCTTGAATGTAGTTCAGAATAAAATGTAAACATGAATTTAATTGCTAAAATGGTTATTTGCCCCAAATAAATTTAAAATCAAAACATGAACTGCCTTTCCAGAAAGTTCTTTGTCTCACTCACCCACGGTTTTCCCTTAACATAGGCTTCTCTCAAGGGACCACAGGAATGTTTTTTTTTATCCTTCAGGGACAAATCGAGCGAACAGGTGGCCTCTGTGTCCCCCCCCCCGTGTGTCTTTTACGCTGAGGCCTACTGCCCTTTTCCCCGCTGTCAGTGACCCCCCTTCTCCCCCTGAACGCCGTTGAAAGGTCAGGAGCGTCACCAGCCGATTGTGGGTGACAGAGCAGTCAAAGCGGGTTCACCTGTCCTCCCGGCCTCACAGTGGGAAGGCCTGCGGGGCGGGGTGGGGGGGGGGGGGGGATTTGG
This sequence comes from Anguilla japonica, assembly GCA_025169545.1. Taxonomy (NCBI): domain Eukaryota; kingdom Metazoa; phylum Chordata; class Actinopteri; order Anguilliformes; family Anguillidae; genus Anguilla; species Anguilla japonica. The sequence continues at coordinate 61,687,870 of CM045887.1, read as the reverse complement.
GGGGGGGGGGGGTGTGGGGGGTGCCACATTGCAGAAAAGTCAATATTTGCATTAGCTGAATATTAATACATGAACAGTGTGTGTGTGTTTGTTAGGTGGGGGGGAGGAGGGGGGAGAGGGAGTTGCGGGCCATGCTTAGTATTTAAATTATGTTTGACTTGCTTATCTGATTGTGGAGAATTCTACTGTAAACAGAGTAGGGATGAAAAAAAAAATGTATTTCCCAAAAAAAAAAAAAAAAAAACCAGCGCTGTCTCCAGCTGTGCATGGTGCGCTGTAATTGGTCCAGCAGCATGTCGAAAATTCTGTTCAACCACCATTCCTTGTGTCCTGGGACGCAATTTGGGCTGAACAGGGCATCCTTCACAGGAACTACATTTGGAATTTTAATAGATACATGGGTTGCTAGTTGCTTGTAGTCATTTTCAACAGTACTCCATATAATAATCAATGCTTGACACGTTGTTTTGTGATTGTGTTCCAAATGGAGTTCTTTTTGGAAGTGAATGGAAAATAAGAACTTTTACCATCTTAGTGGGTCTCTGTAGTATTGTTGAAATGAGTATCTGTGCTATGAATTAGTTTATTGTGGTACTGGCAACAAGAAATCCTTTTGCTATTTTTTTTTCTTCACATTTCTAATTAAATTAAATTTAATGTACTTTCAGAGAGAATGGATGAACACTTTTAAAGATTCAGATTTTATAGCACATCAATTTCTTGACAACAAAACCCATCGTTTTATCTTTTTCAAGTGACTGGTCTAAGTAGGTGGAGAATTGTCTGCTGCAGTTAATTCTCATTAGAGTGCTGCCAATAGCAGAGATTCAGAGTGACTGTCTATGAGACTTAAAGCCACATTCACAGGAATTCTTGTATTGGTATTGTATCTGGTATTTTTGTGATTTCTAGGTTATGATGGTTTTATGACTTTATGTTTTTCTTTTTAGGACTTGATATGGTTATGATATATACGGTCTGTTTTCTGAATCGGTATTTCTTCTTGATTAAGCGTAGCTTATTTACATTAGTGCTTCAGTGGTGTACATGCTAGTCGAGGAATGTTGTTAGCCAATCTGGCGCTATTAGTTAAATGAATCAGGTGAACGCACATATGTTTCGCCTACATTGTTAGCCACCGCGGGCATCTGCTAAATGAACACATTGCTCTGAAAACTGTTCTAATAAGGTCAACGCTGATTACATTGCTGTGAAATCTGCTGGAAACGTTGAGTCCTGCTTGTGTAGCAGAATGTAGAAACTTCTCGCTGAATGCTATGGGCTTCTGTCAAATCATCTAAAATTAATTTGATATGTCGCCTTTTACAGAAAACTGCCACAAAGATGCTTTACAGATTAGCAGAAAAAAGAGCAAAGACCAGGCCTGAACCCTCAAATAGCAAGCACGTGAGATAAAAAGAAACTTCCCAGTGGGGAGAAAACCCTGAAACGGTGGCGAGAAATGGGAAGAAATCTTGGGAGGAACCTGGCTATAGAGGGGGGAGCCCATCCTCCACTGGCCTGCCTGTCCTGTCAGCTTGTTGGTCATTGTTTTCTTGTTAACATCATTTATTGATAATTAATAGTGTGCTGTCATCTACACACCAAATTCCATAGAGCGTCCTGCCCTGCTGTCCCTCTCCTGCTATCCGTAGTCAGACCAGGAAATCAGTTTTGTACTCTCCAGTAATGGACTGCCACATGTAATGTTTCTTCAATTTTTTTTTTTTATAACCTTTGGAGACCCAGCAATTCATTTTTTTCTCCCTGTAGGGGACATGAGTCTCTGGTCTTAATCTCAAGAACCGTATATTTTCTACTGTGCTGAAACCCACTGTACAAGGGCCATTCAACAATAAAATAAATTATATGTTTGAAAATGTTTTCACTCCAACATGTCAAAATCACGTTTTTTTTTTTGTCCCTTAGATGCATGGTATTTCGCTTTTGTGGTTGCTGAAATGAACAAGAAATGTGCATGTAAGGAAAAAAGTAGCGCACGCGTTAGCAATCCAAGGTTCACGTTGAGGGTGGGAGGTTTTTTTTTTTTGCCGGTTAGATTGAATCTGCCCACGAGCTTCAATTGTTCCTCTTGCCGCGTGAACAAAGAAGCCGGTCATCAAGGTTAGCCTCTGTCCTGATTTCAGATGATCGACGCTCTCCTGAGGAGTTCCGCAGAACGGGGAAGCATACAGCCCGGGTCATAAATATGAAACTTCAATTACAGAGCAAATCCCAGTGTTCCCGGTATACAATCCCCACTCTGACAGGAGTCCAATACATCTTCTGTCAAGGTCGATGGAGGATGTGGGGGGGGGGGGGGGGGGGGGGGGGAGAAAAAAAATGGATCATTTATCTGAGATCATTTCCTGTTTGGACCCGCTCCTTCTGTTCTCATTTTCTTCCAAAGGAGAGACAGCCTGATGTTAATGCATGAGCGAGAAAGACTAATGTCTTTCTGAAAACTTTTTTATGAGTTAGGGGAAATTTTTTCGAGTTTATGAAACATGGCTTGTTTTCTATTGAATTAAACATCAATGTCAAATTATTTTATGTTATATGGTGTGCTTGACCCAAAGCTGGCAGACATACCTGAATACATTTAAAAGGGAAACACTGTACTTTGTGCTCCTTGGTAAAGCTAGCTGTAGGAAGAACAATGTGAAAGTGATAATATTAGTTGTTTTTAAATTTTAATTTTGAATCTTTCTTTGCATTTAGCCATTTCCCCCGTCTTTAAAAGCGTCTTACCCAAGTTAAAAAAAAAAAAAAAAAAACTGTAACATTCAAGTAAAATCTGAGAGATTAGGGCACCGACTTTCAACTGTAGCTGCAGATGTTTAACAAGTCTTCAGCGACAAGAGTTTGTTTTAAATTTCTTCAGAGGTCATATGAGTTTCTAAAAAAAGGGTTTCAAAGGTTTAAAATGGATACACACAAGACTGGGGTGTATTTCTGTACCACAGCGCCCTGTTGGCACTTTGACTGCGTATTGGGGAGATGATTCACGCAGAGAGCAGTGCATGGCTAGCCTAATAAACAGCCTTGTGTGTTGGGACAGCATGAGGGATGCATTTTAATTTGGGAGGCTCGACGAGGCCCCATTGTCCCGTATACTGATGTGAATGAGGACTATGGAAATGTAAGGGACTCCCACCCACTTTCACCGGAGAGGCACATTCTTAACCAAAATATCCATCTCTGGATTTCGCCGAAGTGCCCCTGATTACATCACAGCATCACACTGCATAGCGTCAGCTCTAATGTGTACTCAGGAGGTCAAAGAGAGATTATGTCGCCTCGTGATTTTCACCGTCACAGACTGGATGTAATTAAATGTTATGAGCTCTGAGATGCCATCAGATCACCCGGAAAATCTTGAACAAAACTGTCAAATACAAAAATTGCAAGGTGCGTGGCTTTCAGCCTTGTTAAACTTTTATCACAGATCGCTTCATAAATCGTTGAATCACGGGGGAAATAATCTACATACAGCGGCTTCCAAAAGTATGGGGACAAGTAGAGTGAGATTTAATATCATTGCTGTATGCTTTATAGGCATTTGAATTTGTGATGAAAAGATGAAAATGCGACAAAAGTACAGACAATCATCTTTTATTTCATATTTTGTTTTTGTTTCATTTACAGAAAAAGGCTGTTTTGCATTGAGTCCCCTCATTTTTTCAACTGTGCAAAAGTTAGATAATGGATGAACTTAAAAGCAAGTCAAAGCAATGGTTGTGCTACCCTTAAAAGCAATAGCTGCATAGCCCTGAAGTGCAATATTTGCATTGCGCCTGTGACCTACTGACCATCACCAGTCGTTTGGTATCTTCTTTGGAAAGGCCTTTCCAGGCCTTTGCTGTGGCCGCTTTTAGTTGATCTTCGTTTTTCCGTGTGTTTGCTGTCTTCAGTCTCCTCTCCTGTGATGTGAAATGCATGCTCAATTGGATTGAAATCAGGTGACCGACTTTGTCAGTCCAAGACTTTCCACTTTTTTTCTCATTGATGAATGCTTTGGTTGTGTACACAGTGTGTTTGGGGTCCTTGCCTTCCTGCAGGACAAAGTGCTGGCCGATGTGGTTTGAGGAATTTCTTCGCACATAGCCAGACGGAAAATGTGCCTGTACACTTCTGAATTCATCCTACTGCTGCCATCATCAATAAAGACAAGTCAGCCTGTTCCAGAAGCAGCCATACATACCCGAGCCATGACACTACCTCATCCATATTTCACAGATCACGGTTCTTTGGATCATGGGCTGTTCGTTCCTTTCTCCACACTGTCAGCTTTCCATTTCTTTGGGGAAAGGTTCGTTTTGGTCTCGTCTGTCCGTTAAACTTTGTTTCAGAACTCTTTGGGCTCATCTCTGTATTTTTCTGGCGAATTTCTAATCTGGCATCTTGTATCTTACTGCATATGAGAGGGTAGCGTCTTGCAGTGTCACCTTTATAAGTCTGCTGTCAAAAGTCTTCTGCATGCAGTGGCTCGTGATGTTTTCACCCCTGCCCTCTGGAGACTGCTGGTGATGTCACTGATCATTGTTTTATGGATTTGTTTATCAGCTATTAAGTCAAAAGCAGTTGTCTCCCTTGGCCAACCTGTATGGTGTTTATTTCTGAGTACACCCGTGGGTTCTTTCTTTTCCCAAGAACTTCCAAACTGCTGTACGAGATGGACTCCATTTCTGTGCTGTCCTTCTTAATGAATTGTTCTGTTGTCTCTGCTTGCAGATTAATTGTTTTTTTTCAGCCAGAGTTAGTTCTCCGGACTTCATGATGGTGTATGCCTGTTGACTGCAAATCCAGTCTCGACAGATGAAAACAAAGGCAAAAACCAAGACTAGACACTCGCCGCTGTTTTGTATTGTTCGCCGCTGTTTTGTGTGTGAACAATCCATGCAAGAGAAAACACCTTAGCAACGGTTAGCACCTGTCAGTCATCCATTAACTTACATTTGCACAGCTGAAAATGGGGGCACTCGACGGCAAAACAGCCTTTTTCTGTAAAACGCCGAAACACATACACGTGTGAATACCATGAAGCAAAAGCTGACTGTCCGTACTTTGTGTCACGTTCGTCTTTTTGGTCTCAAATCTAGGCAACACGGCGGTGCAGTGAGTACCACTGTCGCCTCCAATCAAGAAGGCCTCAGGTTGTAATTCCAGCCAGGGGGGCCTTTCTGTGTGGGGTTTGCATGGCTTCTCCCTGTGTCTGCGTGGGTTTTTTCTCCGGGCACTCTGGTTTCCTCCCGCGGTCCAAAGGAACGGCCTCGTTGTGGAAATATTATGACCACGTTGTGACAACAACAGAAAAAAAAAAAAAAAAGCTCACTGGTCACGTACAGTTGTAGGGATTGCAACGCTGTTTTGACCTGCAGTATGACAGCAAGAACACTGTTACCACTGAACGTAGATATACCGTCTAAGAAATAGCAGAAACGTTGCTGGCATCGGATGCACTAATGAGATATGCAGGCTAAAGCAAACGGGTCTGGTAAGCCAGCTGACAAAAACTTGATGTGTACAGTGCTTGATCGCTCCTAACTGGTAAGACAATCTCTTTATCAGCCACATCACACTGCCCTGCTGATGGGCCGCCGTGTCTCGGGAAGCTGTGTAGCGACTGTCTACCGTCCCATATGGAAGTAAAATATAGCCAGTTGCAGTATGATCATTATTACTATAACTCAAGTGCATAGCAGCTGCACAAAGCATTGTAAAGCCGCGTCAATTTCGGTTTGTGGGGTTTGGTTTTTAGGTTCTTGGTTAGGTACGGGTACGGGCCTTGTTTCAGCTCAGATTTGAAGCCTGTGCAGACCTCAACTCTGACAGCATGTTGGACCCCCCCCCCCCCCCCCCCCACTCATCTACCTGTAGATGGTAAATTTCCTCAGTTGGCATATAGGAAAAAGAACCATCTCACATTCTGATACAGTACAGAATTCTATTTAAGAGATAAGGAGTGTTTTATCTGAATCTTTCTACTTAAAAAAAAAAAAAAAAAAAAAAAGTATAACCAATGGGGGAGATAACAAATTTTTTTTTTTTTTTTTTTGCACAATTTCCTTTTTTTTTTTTTAAAACGAACACTATGATTAATAACCCAAATAAATAAATAATCCTAGGATAAAGTAAAAATGTGACACAGTCTTTCAGTTTTTTTTTTTTCCCCCCACTGAGCAAACACGCGTCTGTTATACAGCAGGACGTGTTTTAATGTTTTGTTTTTCAGGTGCACCTCACTTTGGGGACACTGATAGTCACTGACCTCACATGAGGCCCCCAGGGCCACGCAAGCGTTCTCTGTGAAGTCCCAATTAATCATTAAAATCTCCACAACATTTGCAACAGCAACAATAAACAGCCACAAACAACAAACAACAACAACATTGTGTGCTTAAAGTGCAGAAAGAATATTTCAGGTATTGAGCTTCAGGTTGTTTTCATATTAGTAACATGACCATGTTTATTTTATTTTTAAATGCATTTAACCCGACATGTTTTAAGCACCGGGTACCTTCTGGCTGATTTCATCTCCTGGGTAATGAACTTATAATTTGCTTCCTTTTCCTGTTTGACTCTGTCTTATTTAAGTGGTGGTGATAGGTGGAGATGACTTACTGCACATGCTCAGTCTGGATTAGCTTTAGTCTTTTAGGGCCAGACTTCCTGCTTCAGGAAGGGGAAGTATCACACTGGTCAAAGTCTGCAGTGTCACTGCATGCGTCCACTGCAACAGCATTAGGAACTCAAATAAGGTTAAAATAACCTTTTATGAAACACCTGCTAATGACATGACTGTGTGCTATGAATAACTGTCACATAATGAGTATTGTACCTTAACGGACCTGTGATTTTCAGTGACCTTCGGTATGCACCTATTGTACGTCGCTTTGGATGAAAGCGTCTGCCAAATGAATGTAACGGTCATACTGCAAATGTGACAATGAAGTCAACGAGAATGTATTACGGAAAAAAAGATCTTTTTTTTCCATTAGAAGACAAAAAAAAGATAGTTGCAGTATTACCATTTTGAAGAGTAGGTTTTTTGGAATGTTTTCGTTTTCCCCCCGAAACTCTAAGTCAGTGTTCTAGAACTCCATTCCTTTCGATGCAATTGTTACGTCAGCGTTAGATTGTTCAGTTAAGAACATTCTCATCTCAAATTTGTGATCTTACACCTTAAAGAGTGAAACATTGAAAGTTATTTTAATGGTAAGCGCTAAGCATCCGTGCTATTTTACATACCCTTTTACATTCAGAGATTATTTATCTCGGATACTCATTCTGGGTCTGTTATAAGCAATAATGGGGATTTTAGTTTAGCTTGTCGTTATTTGGAATTTCAATTTTGCTGAGGTCTTTGTTCCCCTGCTTGGAGGGGAAAAAAAGGCAATTGTATCTCACCACTGCAGACTCCCGGTAGACACTGGAACGGCACATCCCTTACTCAAATGAGTAAATTCAAGGGTATAGGGAGGCCCTCTGGAACAATACCATATTTACGGTTTCAAGGTTTTAAAAATATGTCTTCGGACAAAAAAAACAAACAAAAGAAAAACACGCAACGATACACAGTAAAATATTCAGTGTTATTTCAGCTGTTAACAGTGTGTGAGCCTATGATTCTACGCAGGATTATCCCTTTCAGGGATAAATATGTACTCTTAGAATTGATTTAACACAAGATTTTTTTAAGCTTTCAAGGTTTTCAAGTAAATTTCATCTTGGAAATAAGATGAATGCAAAAAAACCCAGCAAATTATTCAGCATTATGTCATCTCTTGACAGTGTGTGAGCCTATGATTCTATGCAGGATTTATATGAGTCTTTCAGGGATAAATATGTACTCTGTAAGAGTTGATTTAGCACAAGATTTTGTTTAAAGGTTTTAAGGTTTTCAAAGTAAGTCCTTGGGAAAAAATCCAAATGCAAATACAAATACACAGCAAATTATTCAGTGCTATTTCAGCTGCTAACAGTGTGTGCGAGTTGATTTAACGCCGCCATGTTTTGTGAGTCTGCGTACTTCCTGCTTCTGCATTCCCCCATTAATATTATGCACTGTGCTATTAAGAGAGGACATAGAATCCTAGATGGTCATAAAGCCCATTAGTAACTATGTCAGCGGCTATGCTAACCGGCTCCTTCTCCTGTATGACGGCTTGAAGCCCAAGTGGGGCCACGCTGTTGGGTTGTGCCTGGATGGTAACCCAGCCGTTCAGCCCTGGGGGTGTTGCCACTGGCAGGCGCTACTTCTGCTATCACTTGCAGAAGCCCGTGATGGGGACCATGTCCTGTAGGAGGTTTCTGGGTGCTGTGAGCAAAGCTGTAGTCTTTGCACACCGTAGTGGTTTGTTCTAGTTGTCGAGTAAAGGCGTTAACACCGGTGACCTGGTCGTATTCCTTAAGTGGGTCTCCGTGTCTACCCCCCCCCCCCCCCTTTTCTCCAACCCTAACCCTAACCCCCCCACCCCCCCCCATAGGTGATTGGCAGCACAATCTCCTCAATTCTCAAACTGTCTTGACTCCAAAGGGCATCAGTGTTGATGGGAATTGAGTTGACCTTTCTGGTTAAATACTGTAAAATACATTTCTAAACGTTCACATGTCAAACCATTATATGTTGCAGTAAATCTGATTTTTCCTGATTATCTGTGGCAAACAGTGGACTTCATTATGCATGCAACATGGAAAATGTTTGGGGACAGTGGGTTTCCATCTCTCTCCAGTGCCCAAGCAAACATCTGCTTGTATTTTTTTTTTTTTATTCCTTGTTATCGTTGCAAATATAAATTGAATATCCCAGTCTCTCTTCAGTTGGAGGCAACATTTAAAGTGAATTAACTTTTAAAATGTTTTTTAAATTAATGAGAGTCTTTCTTAGATAACAACAAACAGTCGAACGATCAAAGCAAAAGCTGGTCAGATCGAGGTCCAGATAAACTTGCTCATAGCCGCAGAAATTCAGCCAGCTTTCCCTACCGCACGCATTTCTGTTACTTCCCCTTTGAATCTAGAAGTCATCAATAATGATTCATGGTACCAAATTGCTCATTTGTCTTTGATGTCCCTTTAAACAGACTGTTAGCGCTATCAGTAGATAACCGCTTCTTCCTTCCTTGTTTGTGGTGAAAGTAATGGATTATTGGCTTGCGCACGGTTGCTGCCAGAATGTGCTGTGAATTAAGCAGTTGTGCTGAAATGCCTGCATTTACAGGTACTGTATGCAGATTCCCTGCCTCCTGACAGTCCTTTGAATGCAGGGAGATTGAACATTGAAGCGTTCCTTTTGACACATTACTGATCGTTTCCAGTGAACATTTATGCGGTAGAAGACACACCGTCAGTGGATCATTTAATATTCATGAGAAGTTCACATCAAATGCATGTTTGGCTCTTACCTGCAAATCAATTATTTTTTGTTACTTTGGTTACTGGCGTCTTATGTAAGGGTTTCTAACGTTTTCAATGGAGCACACTGCTCGACATGTCTCTTTGATGGAAGTTTTTCAAACCTATGAACTTTTTTTCCGTTCTACTGTAAAAAGTTTCAACAGGCTCTGAAGACATAAAAAGGGGTACTTTGTGTTTGGGTTATCATTATGCTATTTCACCAAGCTCAATCCCACTGAGGCTATAATGGTAGTGAATGACATGCAATTATGGCAGTGAGGTCACAATGGTGGTGAATAACATGAGTTCATAATGGCAGTGAATTATGTGAAGTCATAATGGCGGTGAATGATATGAGGTCACAATGGTGGTCAGTGACACAAGGTCATAATAGTGGGTGAATGGCATGAGGTCATAATGGCCATGAATGAGATGAGGTCAAAATGGCAGTGAATGATACAAATGTTCTGTCAGAGATGGACTGTGGAGTTTAGATAAATTGCACAGCATTTTCTGGCCTGCATGTAACAGGGATAAATAATTCTACTGTGTGTGAGAAAGGCAGGAATTGGCAAAGATTTTCTTTCCAGTTTGGTTTAATATTTCAGACTATTAAGAAATGCAGCTGCTAATGTGTTCTCTGCCAGTCAGGAACAAATTAATTATAAGCACATGTACAGTGCAGGTGTCCATTATGCTGGTATCTGGTGGGGCCAGTGTAGTTCTGATAGTTCTGCCATTTGCACGGTGAAAAATATGGTTCAAAATCTTCCCCATTTCTAAAACCCAGGATGAAAAAGGACGCAGCAAAATACATATATATTCACTTTGCTCATTAGAGTCACTGGGTGTTACAAGGGTCGGTCGGCAGATTTTACAATGAACTTGGAGATAAGACTTGTGCAACCCAAGTGGGGTGTTTTATTTACAAAAGTGCCCCAAACTATTATACAAACATTTATATATGCGTGTACAAAACAAAAAATCAGCGCATCAATTATATTGCGCAATCACACCCACCTACCGCCAGCAACACTACTGACACTGACAGCCGAAGGCCTGCTTATATACTATATATATAGCTAGACTATACCATTTCAATACGATATCTAATTATATCACAAAATAAATTAAAGTATATTTTACACATAGAAATCATTATACATATATTATAGGTTGCTACTTTATATCCAATAATCACCAATCTAATTAGATAACAGAACATATTATCGAATACACATTACGGTCTCCCCCCATCTAAAATAGCTACATCATCTTGTCCAGCGCTTCCAATAAAATTACACAGAATCGTGACATTCGGTTTACGTCATTCCAGTTTGAACGTGAAACAAACGAACCGAACAACAGTTCGTAGCAGGTCTTAGCATTTCATTTGTCGAACATGATATACTAAAATAAATAAATGTAATGTTTGAAAGAGGATACGTGTATGTTTAAGTTATTTGCAGTACATTATGGTGGTGAACAGATGTACAGTAGCGAATATGTTTGAGTTGACAAACCGACAAATACAAATGGTGCGCTGTACATTTATGGGAGCGGGGTACTCGCACCAAACAACCGCTACCATGAGCAGATGCACAGCTAAAACCCCGTTCGTTTTTAAAAATAGTGTCCTAGCAGTTTTCGCTCCGTTACACTGGGGAATAACAACGAAAACAAAAATTAAAGTAAATAAAATGATCAGAATAATGTATGATGAAATTGCTGATTTCAAACATGTTATTCGTCATGACTCAAATATACTTCTAACCTCTGCTCTGCTTTTTAAAAATTGCTGTTACACTGCTGTCTCATTACGCGTTTGGTGCTTGCAACTCGTTTGTCTACTGTCTTGTGTAACTTCGTGTTTTATGTCAAGTCCCCCTTGCAACCGAGATCTCGATCTCAATGGGGTTTTTTCCTGGTAAAGTGAACGTTAAATAACGAATAAATTAATGATTTAACACGTACGCTTTGCGCTTATTCCAGGGCTCGTTGGCGCCGATGGGCTCCGGGGGCCGTGTGAGAATAAGTACTGCGGTTTGGGACGGCGCTGCGTGCTCAACGCCGAGACGGGCCGGGGGGACTGCGCCTGTTGGACCACTGCCGGGTCCACTACAAGCCCGTGTGCGGGTCCGACGGACAGCTGTACCAGAACCACTGCGAGCTTCACCGGGCTGCCTGCCTCAAGCGGCAGAAAATCACCACCGTCCACAGCGAGGATTGCTTCTACAAAGGTACAGTCGCTTAGCTACTGCTCAATAAAGGCTTCTACAAAGGTACAGTCACAGTTATCGATTGATAATGGCTTCTACAATGGTACAGTCGCTTAGCTGCTGACAATAGAGGTTTCTATAATGATAGTCATAGTTATTGATCAATTAAGGCTTATACAAAGGTACAGTTGCCTAGCTACTGATCAATAAAGGCTTCTATAATGATAGTCATAGTTATTGATCAATTAAGGCTTCTACAAAGGTACAGTTGCCCAGCTACTGATCAGTAAAGGCTTCTATAATGATAGTCATAGTTATTGATCAATAAAGGCTTCTACAAAGGTACAGTCACAGTTGCTGATCAATAAAGGCTTCTGTAACGGCACAGTCATAGTTATTGATCAATAAAGGCTTCTAAAAAGATAGTCATATGGCTGCTCTACTTCAGCTTCTTTATCTACCTGGTTGTTTGTTTATGCCCTTCTGAAAAGCTTTATATGATTAACGTTCACAGAAAATGAACAGGGAGGATTGAATATTTTTTGTCCTCAGAGCTTATATGATGCTGTGCAGTGGGTTTTCTGTGAAAATGAAATGCAGTAAAAAAAAAAAAAAAAAAAAAAGGTTGGGTGTGTAAATGTTCCCGGAATAAGCCCTTTACGTGGTACGTGCTTGGTGTCATGCATCCGGTTTAATGTGTTGGCACAAGACTCATATTAAAATATGTACGACCCCTTTTTCTGGGGAAGAGTTCAGTCATTTTAAAATTTCATTTATGTATAGATTGTGAGCGATAATCCTGAGCAAAGTAATGGATTTCTTTTTGGAGATCCGCCCCACACCGCCCCCCCACCTAACCCGCCACCCCCCCCCCCCCCCCCCCCCCCCGATCCTTGGTGCCCTGATATTCCTGGAGCCGTTGGTACCTGAACGAAAGAGTGAGAAAGCTGATTCACGGCAATGCACAGATGTTCACCCACCATTTGGCACTGCTGCATATTTGATGAGCTGTTTTCTGAAACAGAAATTCGTATCTTTCTTTCTTGCCCTGCCGTCCTTGGAGCGGACTGATTTCCTTGGCATCTGCGACCTCGATATAAACATCCGCACGCACACACACACACACACACACACACACCTCAGTTTTCCTGATTTTTTTTTTTTTTTTTTTTTTTTTTTTGGAATATTCCGGAAAGGTTGGCCTGAGACTCACATTTCCAGAGAGATTTGAGTTTCAGTGGTCTCCACCGTGTCAGCCTTGGGAGGATCAGCCACGTTTGCGAAGAGAGAAAATGATTGTGCATTTGAGCTGCGTTATAATCAGCGGAGAGCTTTCAAGATCAAGAATGCTTCCCTTTTTTTTTTTAGTGCTGCATTCGAGGTCCTGAAGTGCCTTCAGATTAGCAGACACTTCAGAATGCCTTTAACTCTTTGTCGTAAGCTTTCAGTCCTGCTCCAACAAAGGTGAATCTTTGCATGGTTGCCATTTACGAAAATTCTGTGAACGTGGATGGTATGATGAAATACACTAGGGTGCTCTCTGTATTTTGCGTGTGTTTACACTCTGTGTATCTTGGCCATTTCTTGTACCGTAAGAGATCATCCTTCGTGCTCTGCAACCGAGACACCATGGCTGATCCACTGCAGATTTCGCCGTTCCCTCAGAGAATGAACATTCTGTGTTATTGAATTGTTTTCCTTTTTTTTTACTGAAGTCGTTTTACTGTCTGCGAATTACAGCATATTGGCTTTAGATATATTGCTTTCATCCGCATTGCCGTTAAAGGGCCTGTGCTCTATACAGCTGTGTCTCTTTGCTCCTCAGCCTGGAGAAACACATTTAAGCAAGCGCTGTATTTTCAGTTCTTCATGCTGCATTTCTTGCTGATTTCAGAGAACGCTTTAACTGACAACGGTGTTTGAAAAGAAATAAATAAATAGACGGCATTAATAAGTGAAGGGTGTGGCTGTTTGAGTGTTTGTGTACACACATGCGCGTGCACGCACACACACACACACACACACACACACACATGCAATGCAAACAGGCATTTTCTACAAACTGTTTATAAACTATATGCTTGTTAGCACACATGCAAATTCCTTGCTTTCAGGTAAGAAGGTACAGCATGAGAGAGAAAGCATTTATTATTATTATTATTATTATTATTATTATTATTATTATTATTATAATAATAATAATAATAATAATAATAATAATAATAATTTATTGTTTGTGTGTATTTTTACCAGACAAAGAAAGCTGAGGTTGTCTTTCATCATTCATGTTCATGTTCATAGTGATAGATCTGATGATTTCTGTGAAAATATGCCTACACAGATTTTATTGTAAAAAATTAACAAATGATCACTTGATTAATAATTAGCCCAAATTATTTAGCCCAAATAAGCATCCCAAACAACTTCGCTGGTTTGGATAGATCTCTTAAAACTGAGACAGACAAAAAGACTGACAGGGTTGCCATATCGACTGCTGCAGATAAACAGTGTGTTTTGCAATAATGCCAAAATTATTGCATATGATTGCATATCCGAATGCCATTAATGCGGTTATGATGGATTTCCTGTTCCATTGTAATTTTTTGCCCCTAGGAAAAAAATGTTTTGTTTTTTTTTTTTTTTTTGTTTTTTGAGTTTTTACAGAAAAGTAGTTTGGGCTCACAATAAAGGATAGGTTCTAAAGCTGTCAGAATCAGTCAAGTAGTGGTGGAGGAAGAATGGCAGTGATTCATAGGTAGAACAGTGCATGCTGGGAAGGGGGTTGGGTGGTTTCTTTTGACTTAGCAGGTATGAAATTATCTTATGAGCTTTCAAATGGATTTGGTGGGATTTAAAGCGTTCTGCCCTATCTATCCCTGCTTTGCAACTTCAATTTCTCTCTTTTTTTTGTTCTTTTTTCCCTATTCTGTTTTCTCATTTAGACTCATTTTGTTTCAGACCAGGAAAATCCAATTGAAGCTCGAATTAACGGGCGTAACAAATTCAAGTTATTTTTTGTTAGGTCTGCTTGTAGCTGAGAGCCGACCGGTAACTCACTAGGCTTCTCATTTGAACTTTTCAATTGAGCTTGGCTCGCTTGCCTTTTTTTTTTTTTTTTTTTTTTTTTTAACTGTAGGAGATGTGTTCCTCCAAAGATAGCGGGTGTGATGGAAAATGGAGACAGCCCACACTGCCGTGTTCAGGTCGTCCGTTCCTTTCAGTTATTTTGGCTCTTTTACCAGTTAATGAAAGACTGGCGCTCTTATCCGTGGGAGACGTCGTCCTTGTGGAGACGATTCTCGGGCGGTGTCAGCAGGCAAAAAGTCAGTTAAAAAGCAACAGTCCGCCACTCCACCGCCGCGTGTTAGCGCTTTCGTTACCCCGCTAGTCTTCCCGCCTCGAACGCGTTCTCCTTCACCCCCTCCCAAATGTTCCGCGCGCCTTTGTGAATTCAACATGGCAAATGTAACAAGCGCTTGCCCAAGGTGAGATTTGAACCCGTGGCCCTAACTGGCCCAAGGACTCCAAGGACAAATGCGTTCCCCGTCGGCTAAAGGCAAAATCTCCCCTAGCCGAGGGCAACGTTGTTATTTTGAACCTGAGGGTTGTGTCGTCAGGGGGAGTGTTGTCCTGGTAACCTGCTATATGAGGCCTTCGCTTTTACTGCGCAACGCTGTGCTTACTAGCGAGCTTAGCCGAGCTAAAGCCGCTACACAAAAATACTGGGGTTGAGGCCCCCAAAGTCCTTTCTTTGCATATCCAACATTGCAGATGTACAAGTGGTTGAGGTCCCAAATGTATATTCTGATTTAGGAAAGACTGTGTTTTGCTTGTATACCCTGAACGGCAGTGCACTTTGGAAAATAGACACGCTGCTGGCAATTTTTTCAATTTGATTGTAAATGATTTCAGCAACTGTTTACTTTTTTCCATTTTACTTTACTTACTAAATCACTTGATTATTCCTTCTTTTCAACTTTTTAAAAACTTCTTTTCAGTTCACCGACGAGCGTGATTATGTGCCGCTAAATTTCACATTCAGTGCAGCACAGAATGGGGAGAATCGCACGTTTGGAAGGGTAAAGCGCTTCTCGCTCATGCTGTGAACGGGTGGTCCCATGGGGTGGCGTGTGATTGGCTTGCATCCTTGCCCGGGGTGGGGGATCTCTTGGATGCCCGTGCGTCATTGTTGTGTGCCAGCGACAAAGCTGAGCTTAAACCCCCCCCCCCCCCCCCCCCCCGCCGACCCCCCACCCCCCCCCCCCGACCCCCCACTCTCTCCTCCCCCCACTCTCACATGCAGTTCCTCGATGGACTGGGCTGTCTATGCAAATTTAATCACAAAACTAAAAATAAGTGGGAATGGGGAGGGGGGGGGGGGATGGGGGCTGGGGGGCTGGGGGGGGGGGGGGGGGGGGGGGGGGATGTGTTGCCCGTGGAGACGCGGCACGCTGTGGCGTACAGCCTGAGCGCACATTCTAAACCGGGATGAAACTGGGTTAAACACTGCCAGCACACGGCACACTGCTGTCCGTACCACCATTTTCCCTCCGTTGAGCTTAACACCTGTAATGGAGAAGGTTGTTTTATTACAGTCGCCCCATACGGAAAAAATGCTATATGGACATATATGGATACTGCTGTATATACTGTTTTTTTTTACTATATGTGCTTATTTGTTTCATTTATTTATTACACACATGCATTTTTTGGCTGGACAACAACAGCAGGGCCATCCCTATAAACGCGAATGTCTGTGACTGAGTGAGTGAGTGACTGAGTGAGTGAAGTTACACCATTGGTCGGCCGGTTCCGTCCAGCCATAAACTAGGTTTTGACCTGGTCTTGTTACAACATATATTTACATACGTTTCAAATATGTTGTGAAAATATATTTAAATATTCAAATTTGGCCTCTTTTACATATTTATGAAATGTATTTACATATATTGAATTGATATGTGTGCATACATGTAATTCATGTATTTTCAAATATATTTAAGTACATGTTGTTCATTTATGTTTTTCATACATATGTTACACAATATATTATAATTTCCCAGCATATGTTTAAACGTATATCACTTTTCCGTATGGAGAAGCGCAATCGGCAGAATCAGAAGCAGGCGGCAGGACGCCGTACCGCAGGGGTGACAGGGCTCTCAACAGGGCTACGCGGCGAGCTCCCTGGGGGCTTGGAGGGAAGCTTTATCTGCCGCGCGTCCTTACCTGCACAAAAACCCGCCAAAAACAAAGAAGGGCGAGGCCGCGTTTGGGCCGCGGCCGCTCGCCGAGGAGCGGAGGTGTGTGCGCCTGCCATCACGCCTGCCGCGGCGTATCTGATTCAGCCTCGATCTGTCGGAAAAAAATCCGGCGGCGTGAAGTTACTTATGCCCTGAAAGGGTGGGGCGGTGGCGGCGGCGGTGGCGGCGTTTCCCCACTGCAATCAGTCAGACCGTTAAGTGTCAGGATTACGCAACATCAAATAGGGGACCTGTCAGCGCAGTCAACTCATACGGTACATCCATCAGGAAGCTCTCTCTCTCTCTCTCTCTCTCTCTCCCCCTCTCTCTCTCTATCTTTATGTCTCTCTCACACATTCTATCTCTCTCTCTCCCTTCTCACACACTCTATCTCTCTCTCTCCTCCCTCACTCTCTCACTCTCTCCCTCCCTCCTCCTCTCTCACTCTCTCCCTCTTTCTCCCCCCCTCTCTCCTCCTCTCCTCTCTCTCTCTCTCTCTCCTCTCTCTCTCACTCCCTCCCTCCTCTCCCTCTCCCTCTCTCTCTCTTTCCTACTCTCTCCCTCCCTCCTCCTCTCTCACTCTCTCTTTCTCCCCCTCTCTCCCTCCCTCCTCCTCTCTCACTCTCTCTCTCTCCCTCTCCCTCTCCCCCTCTCTCTCCCTCTCCCTCCCTCTCTCTCTCTCTCCCACTCTCTCTCTCTCCACCCTCCTCTCTAAATGGATGCTGAGATACATTATTATTACAGGTTGGGTGTTCCAGCCTGTGTGGGGGAGCGCACCTTGTGCATGCTTGTGTTGTGAGCTGAAGCGATCATCTCTGCGAGAACATCAGAGCCCGACAATTACGCCGAGCGTTGCATCGCCGAGTCGTTTGTCGCTGAAATATTCAAACCCCCCCCCCCCAGCGATGCACGGTAACATGATTGCGAGTATTGAAAACATGCTAATGTAATCTGAGTATCCGGCAGTTAGCGCGGATCTTGTCCTGTGCCGTCGCCGCCCGATGCGAAGCCCATAAAACATCGTTTTTATTCATGTGGAAGAAAGACCGCGTTGATAAGACCGTTGACCTCCAGCATCTGCGAGCGCCGTGCGTTCGTATGAGGACTCTTAAAGTGTTGAAGGGCAAATTATTTTAGTCCTAATTATATAGCTCATCTTGATTAATGCTTGCATGTTCTTGAGACTGGTGAAGGGTAGAAGGAAAGAGAGAAAAAATTAAAAAAACCCTTCTTGGATTAAACCTCAGCCTTGGGCCTTAATTATGGTGATTTCAAGGGGAGCGGGAAAAGTAACGTAAGTCTGAGTAGTTATCGTCGTGTTCCTCGGCAGTGACCTGTGGAAATGCTAACGTGGAGCCATTGTGTGCCTGATTACTGTTCTAAATCAGCCAAAGGGCAGCTCGTTTAATGATAAATTTTTTTAAAAAAGGTGCTCGAATTCGCTCGCCACCGCTCTTCCGTTACATTACGGTGTGTTGATCACGGCATTCGACTTTCGACGGCAGGAGACCACAGGAGCGTTCTCCTGAATGTTATTAGCAACGGAGCCCGAGCCGGGGCCAGCTACATTCCCAGGCCAGCGAAATGCAAGGGCCGCATCGTCGGAGTGCTAAACGTTAAGTTATGCCGGCCCTTAGAACACGAATTACAAATCGCGCCGCGGTTCAGTCAACAAGCCGTGTAAAAACCATAAAGTGCTGTGTAACAATCCAGAAGTAATCATACAGGAAAACGAGCGCTGGGGGGTGGGAATAGGATGCTACAAGATGCATTCCGAGATGTACTCTCTTCCTTTATGGAAATCGAATGCGCAGCAACATACTGCAGACACTGCACGTGGAGGTTTTTTTTTTTTTTTTTGAAAATGTAACGGTTGATGTTCTTCACAGCAGTGTCGTCGACTCTATCGACAAAAGGCCTACTGCTTGCTAGCCAGGTAGATGTAGGTAGAATACAGAAACAGATTACAGCACAGTGGTATAACAGTGCCATGGGTATGTAGATGCATCAGGCTTTAAAAAAAAAAAAAATGTTGCTACTGCACTGGGAAAAAAAAGTGCATGCATCCAAATGTCTGTGTTTCAAACAGTTCTCTGATTTGACTTACTGTGTCAAAACTGTATAAAACTGTTAACACCTCAGTCACATTATTGTGATATCCGGTGAATCAGATTTTTTTGGTTTTTGTGAATTGCACTTCTTCGCAAGTTGGCAGTTTTAATTTGAATCTTGGCGGGAGTGTGACAGTGAATTCAGAAGACAATGCGCCTCAGTGGCTTCACAGTAGCGGTTGTCATGGTGGTCCCTATTCTGTTTAACGCCGACTTCTGCTCCTAATTACTTCACTTAATTTAATTACCCAATAATCTACGCGATGTTTATGCTTTTTGCACATTGATTGATAAGCTCTGATGAATGATTGAGAAGACCGTTCTTTTCTCTCCGTGTGAAACCTGTTATTGTGGACTAATTCTGTCAGTAGATCGCTGTTGTTGTGCCCAGCTAATTAGCTAACTTAGCCACGGTAATTACAGGAAATGAAAACTTGCATGCACACCAGTTCCCCTCCCAGTCGTAGGCCCGTGGTGGAGTTGCCCACCATTTTACATTTATTTAATTCGAGAAATCCCTGGTTCCAGTCAGTGTCTGTCCGTAATGTTGGCTTGCAAATATATGTGCAGGCGTCAGTTAATTTCTTTGCAAAAGGAACACTTGCATGTGCAGTATTTCTAACTGAATGTTAAGGACAGCGTGCATCGTGTACAGGCCAGAGAGCTGTGGCTTCACGGGCTGAATATCAGCAAGTATACCAGCGATTCAGCAGCTGAGAATTTAAAGCAAGACATCACATCACATTACATTTATTTGTCAGACGCTTTTATCCACAGCGAAGTAAGTGCATACCGAAGGCCATTGCAATGACTGCAGAACACTGGTCCGATAAGGTACAATACTCATTATGTAACTGTTATTCATAGCCATGAACACGTTAAGTCCAGTTCACACAGTAAGCCTAGGCTAGGTCAGAGAATAATGTTACGTCAAACTAGGAGGCATGATAGCGGGCTTATACAACATCAAGATAACAATACAAGTACAATATAAGTGCTGGATGGAGGTACGTGTAATATGGAAGTGGCACAGGAGGAAGAGAACTGTAAGAGAGCAAGAGAACTGTAAATCATAAATATATGCTTTTACTTTTTACTTATTGGAACCGCTCCGCGATTTTATTGATGGAACGTGATAACGAAATCTCATCCTTGCTGAGTAGCTTGTTATCAGTTTAGTAGGATAGGAACGATCCCACCTCTTTAAATAACTGGCATCCCCCCAAAAATAACAGTACGTCCTCATGGATATTCATGAACCAATGTGTCCTCATGAATATTCATCGAAAAAGTGCAGGCTCGGAGAAGTAAACAAAACCCAACGGTTTCCTCGGTGCCAGCGAGGTGAAACGGAGTAATCTCTTCCTCAGCGACGTTCTTGAGCTGAGTACCGCACTGCTGGATGCCAGGAGAAGAGAGAATGTAGTTCCTCCTCTTCTACTCTTCATTTTCTTCTCAGTAGTTTTTAGTAGGCTACTCTAAATATTTACTCTATTCACGGTATCTACTCAGTCAACACTTAAATGCTATGTCGATACTTGCCCTTAACTGTCACTCAATTAAACACCAGTGTATTAGTTTTTTTAATTTATTTTTATTTTACTCAGGCCCATTTTAGTTTCTTTACAAACCACCAAAACCACTTACTACCATGTGTTAGAAGAAGAAAATATCCAACTCGGTGCGTGATACTTTTTTCACATCCATGAAGAGCGTGATACTTTTTTCTTAATATGTCACATTACCAGCTTCCTTTCTGAATTGAGTTCTGTGTGTAGATGCTGTTTGATCCCAGGCAATACTTTGGACGACTCTACACTACTACAAAACTGATGAGGTTTGGATGAGCTGTGCTCTGTCCACGGAATAAGAGATGCTTGCCAGTTTTTGTACATGCTTTACTGGTGAGGTGTTTAAATACACACACACACAACATCTAGGCCTTCCACCTCTGGTCTCCGAAAGGAATTTTTCTCTCTGCCACCAATTCTAGAAATGTTCTTTTTGCCCTCCCCATCTCGTATTAAGTCCCTCTTATCAGTGGGTGTGACTTTATAGTAATCGTCTTTCCAGTGTCTAGCTTTCAGATGTTGTCCTTGTTGCGTTAGGTCATTGGGGTAGAATGGCATCGTGGGACAGAAGTTTTTCAGGTTGATATTTAGTTTCAGTTGGTTGGAGGTGCCTAATGAGAACGTGCACAGCGCTGACGTTACATTGGTTGAGTCCCTTGTGGTATCTGAGCCCACATAAACACATACACCAATTCAGTTCAGTGTAAAGTCAACTCTGGTGGAGTACTTTTGACTCCAATGGAGTGTACACCTGGTCCCCGTAAACCATTAGATTTGACAATGAGGAGTTTTTGATTGTGTACAGAAAACAGCCTACTCTGCACAAGCAAACCTTGTGTGTGTACAAAAAAGTTGTGTGTGTGTGTGTGTGTGTGTGGTTGTGAAGGGGTGACATAGCTCAGGAGGTAAGAGCGGTTGTCTGGCAGTCGGAGGGTTGCCGGTTCGATCCCCACCCTGGGTGTGTCGAAGTGTCCCTGAGCAAGACACCTAACCCCTAACTGCTCTGGTGATTGAGAGGCATCAATTGTAAAGCGCTTTGGATAAAAGCGCTATATAAATGCAGTCCATTTACCATTTACCAAGATCACTCTTGTGATTGCTTTGGCTTTCTCTTTTTCAAGTACTGTACTGAGAACGTTAAAGCTACAGAAGAAGCATCAGTAGAAGTTATCCTTCTGTGTCAAATAGGCGTGATTCCTCTTTGAATCCTGGGACATCTCACCCTGTCAACTGGTGTGTTTGTACACAAGGCCTGATGACACTATCCTACAGCTTTTTTAAGAAACCAGCTCCGGAATTACGGGAGAATACGTCTCAGGCACTGCATACAAACTGCTGGGCCTTTGTTATAAATCAAACTTGTCAAAATGGTGTTCCTTTGCACTTATACTTTATCTGAGAGAGGATATTAATGTATTCATTTCCTGGTGGAAAAGGCCACTGCTGAAAAATTAATATTTTCTTTTATAATCTCTCGAGAAGACTCGTCTCATTTTGAGGGAGAAAACTGCACTGCAAAGGGGAGAAGAGGCAAGAAGAAAAAATATATCTGTGTGTGTGTGTGTGTGTGTGTGTGTGTGTGCGCGCGCGTGCGTATGCGTGGTATAATGGCTGTGCATACAATGAGTTCCATAATGTTTGGGACAAAGACCTTTTTTTTTTTTTGATTTGACTCTGTACTCCAGAATTCTTTTTCTCTTAGTGCAGGTGTAAGAGAGCTTTCGCCATCTGGTCTTGTTTCTGGGCTTTTGATTGCCTTTGGAATCTGTTATTGGCGTTTGTCAACATGAGGACCGAGCTGTGCCGATGAAAGTCACGGAAGCCATTTTGAGGCTGAGAAATGAGAAAAAAAACAATCAGAGGGTCAGCTTGGTGAGCTTAGTGATTGCTGGTAGGCCAAGTCCATCGTTGATGATCGAAGAATTGTCACCAAAATGAAAAAAAATACACTTGTCCGACAGACCAGAAACACTCTTCAGGAGGCAGGCTTGGGTGTATCCGTGACTGTTGTCCTCAGAAGACTTCACAAGCTGAATAACAGAGGCAACATTGCAAGATGCAAACCACTAGTTAGCTGCAAAACAGGATAGACAGGTTGGAGTTTGCCAAGAATTACTTGCAGAGCCTGCAGAGTTCCGGAAAATGGTCTTGTGGACAGATGAGACCAAGATCGACTTGTATCAGAGTGATGGCGAGATCAAAGCGTGGAGGTCAAAAGTAACTGCTCAAGATCCAAAATACCCCTCCCCCTTCTGTGAAACATGGTGGTGGGGGTGTTGTGGTTTGGGCATGTATGGCTCCCACAGGTACTGGCTCTCCTGTCCGCATTGATGATGTAACTGCTGATAGCAGCTGCAGAATGAATTCTAAAGTGTACAGAAGCGTCTTATCTGCTCAAACACACCGCTAAAGCAATAAAGGAGCTTTTAAAAGCCAGAAATGGGAAAGAAATGTTCGATTGGGTGCATTTCATATGCTGAAGAGGAAGCTCACAAGCTGGAGCTTAAGATGGCTGCAGTGAAAGCCAGGCAGAGCATCACCAAAAAAGATACTTAACACCTGGTGATGTCTATGGGTCGTAGGATATGTGACAAAGTACTAAACATGACTGCTTTTCTTTACATGTCATTAATGTCTCAATAATTATAGTTCCCTGAAATGGGGGGGGGGTATGTAAAAAAAGAAACAAACTGTAATTTCTATATGGTGAAACCAAAATGTATAAAAAGACAATTTAATAAAAGCTGAGAATCTGCAGTTTAACCACATGTGAATTATTTGATTACAAATCAAACACTGTGGAGTACAGAGCCAAAAAAAAAAAAACACGTCTTTGTCCCAAAACATTATGCAGCTCACATAACAAATAATATTTATTTATTAACTTGCAAATCCGTGGTATTTCCTGTGAAATGAAGCAGCGGGTTTTTGAAGGTGCCGAAGATTCTCAGAACATGCCTGCTTTTTACCGCAGTCTCCTGTGTGTTCAGCCATGTCTGGTGTCCTTCAGTGTCTTTTTTTCCCAGAAGCCGATTGTAGTAATGCCCTTACTGTGGGAGATACTGCAAACCCTCCGTTTACATCTTGTCATTGTAGTACGCAGCCACCCCATGAGAGAGACGAAGGTTGTTTCGGGGAGGGGAAAAAAAGCATAAAATTTAACATTTTGTCATCACAGCCACATCAGATATGAGTAGAAGATGTGCCTATATATACGTGTGTGTGTGCGTGCGTGTGTTTGTGCATGCCTGCGTGTGAGATGTATATGTTTTCACTTTTGGCCCAACTTTTTCCTTTATTTTCGATAAACCTTTTTTTTTTTTTTTTTTAAACCAAAGCTCCCAGCTTAGCCAGTGGCAGTTTTTACTCTCTTGGGACATAAGTTTTAGAGACACACGGTGGCGTGCACATTTTTAATTGAGAGAAATTATTGTGCAAACTCTTGGTATCGAACCCTGTGGCCCGGAGTCACTGCACTAATCTTCTGCAGCGTAAAATATCCGCGAGGAGGAATTTATAATGGCTGTGTGAGCGATGCTCGGGATGAGCTGAGCATAGATTAAAACCAGGAGCCAACCCAGAAAAAACTTCTGGATGCTTTTACTGCGTGCATATTTCTAGGAATGTTATGAGATATTAAACATTAATTACCTTCCCCGCTGTGTAAAAAAAAAAAAAAAAAAAAATACAAATAAAAAAGTAAACCGAATAAATCTGTCTGGGTTGTAATTTAATACGGATTCTAGACAGTCCCACCCGCACCGAGGAAATTGCTGGCTGGACCTGGCTCCCAAATCTACAGCCAGTCATTTACTGTGCATGTGGCCCCGGGGTTGTGATTTTGTGTGAAACTGAGTTTCCAGCTCGGTGTTATTTAAGACCTGAAAGAAAGATCTCAATCTCCTGCTGCAGACGTATGTGGCATTAAAGATTATCACTGTACCTTTAGAGGGGGGGCCTGGAGCTTGGGGGGGGGGGGGGTGGGGGTGGGGGGGGGGGGGTGCGAATACAGTTCATATCTAGACTTTATTAGTGAAAGCACTTCTTCATACAAATGTGTCCTTATATTGCCCTCAAACTGAAGAGAACACCTTGTGCTGAGATGTTACGTTTATTAAGGTTATTGTCGATGTTTAAACCTTATTTTTAGTGCGAGATCTCTTTATCCTACCAAAAAGCAATTTTTTTTTTTCATCTTTTATTTCTTTCTTGTTTCCTTCTTCTTCTCCTCCTCATTTTTTTTCTTATTCTCCTTCTGCTTCTACTCCTTCTTCTTCCTCGTTTTGTAGAGCTCATCAGTATTTAGAGTGCTATATTAGCATTGTTTACAATGTGTATAATGATTTTCTTGCTGCATAATTTCAAATGGACAATAATGTAATGTAAAATATACCCAGCAAAATTATCGGCAGTAAATCAATGTTGTTACTTGGGATGGTCTAGAATTAGAATGCAATCAATTTCAACATATTTCAAATATATTTTTCCCAGCTATGTCTGTAAAAATAATTTTAGATGAAGTTGAATTTGACTAACTTAAGCTCTCCAAATTACTGTTTGTGAAGAAATACATCCAGTTAATTTCTTTTGGCTCATCAAATTCAAGAACAAATTTTTTTATTGAATCCTGGCCTAGGGGCAATTATATCAAGGTTTTTGCATTTTAAATAGGTATTAATGAAGTGGGCTGTAGAATATATTTAATGGCGGAGTTTGCAAAATAAGGGGACGTAGCTGGAAATTAAATCAAGGCTTTTTTCTGTCAATGCAGAAACAGAGACCCTAGTGGGGGTTCAAGACCAGGACTGTTGGTATACTGAATGTTGCTAGACACTCTCCTGACAGAAGGCATTTATTTATCCTACAAGGGCTTAGCGGCTTATTCTTGTCGGAAAACGTTGTGTTCTCATATTCAGGCGCGGACTCGGGACGCCCCCCAGGGTCTCTTGGGCCTGATCTGACAGCGCAGGACGGATAGCTTCACCCAGTGTCTCCTCTGAAGGTATCGGAGCCGATGAGGTTGTTGTAGGAACGGGTTTTACTGGCAACCGACATCAACGGCTATCGCTTAAAACTTCAACCCCAGCAGTACGCCCTTAGCTGGCTACTAGCATCTTACCCCCCCATCAGCACTGGCTCAGTGGTTTCGGCCGTTAGCGCTTTGCTAACTGCCTCCGAAGAGGTCTGCTGCAGTGGCACAGAAGGCGGTAGAGGTGATGATCAGCCGCTCAGAGAACGCAAGGTGGCTGGGGACTGGTCCTGCCGCTGGTGGGCCGCTGTAGTGCCGATGTGGAACACAGCGGTTTGATCAGGTTCGCCGACGGCGGCCTGGTAGGTACTTGCTTGGCGCGGTGGCACTTTGCACTACCGTCTGGGCACTTCGAACCTAGCCACAGAAACGCCACGGTGGCTACTGGTGTTACTGTCACATTTTTTTTATAGATGGAGGTGATAAGATGTAGGTGAATTTTGTGCCTGTTATTTCGAGGTGCTACCACACCCCTGCTGTGTTTAATGCTGTAAAGGGCGACTGTATATCCATGCAGATCCCAACTCCCCCCCCACAAAGTTATGCACCCACAGGGCAGAACCTAAAATATATTCTCTGAAAAAACCTTCAGTTTCACCCAAGGTCATGCATGATCATGTTCAATATCTATACAGTATGTCTGTATCTATGGATTTTACCCATTGAAAGTTGGACGGATCAAGAATGCTACTGCTAGATTATCTTTTATGGTTCATTTCAAAAGGTGGTGGGTACATACAGCCAAATCATCGCCCTGTATTAATACATTATTAATATTACAGCATTTACTTTACTCACCAAAGGAGTCTTGGTATCCCTCGCATAACGTGCCCGCTCTCCCTCTTCTAATCTGGCTCCTTTTAATTTGCTCCTTGCTCCCTGTCAATCATCTTGCCCCGCTGTTACCCCCCCCCCTGCCCCCCCCCGGCACCCCGGCAGAGCTCTCGCTCCTGCTGTCTCGTTCCCTCCCTCTCCTCATTAAGCTGCAGCATCGTCTATTGGCAGACAGTCCACTTTGCTGAGCTGCGCCGGTGCTACACATCGTTACGTCTCAGTTAGCTTGGGTTGGCAGCGAGCTTTCGTAAAAAAAAAAAAAAAAAAAAAAAAAGCCAGCGCGACAAATGTTTGTGTGTTTGTTCACAAAATGTGCCTGTGTTGTGTGTGTGTGTGTGTGTGTGTGTGTGTGTGAGAGAGAGAGAGAGGTAGAGGTAGAGAGAGAGAGAGAGAGAATTAGAGAGAGAGATTGAGAGAGAGAAATGGAGAGAAAGAGAGAGAGAGAGAAATGGAGAGAGAGAGAGAGAGAGAGAGTGTTGTGCTGAGGTGCTGTGGGCTGTCCGGGGCAAGATGATTGACGGGCAGCCAGGAGCAAATTAAAAAGATTAGCCCCACACATTAGCCTTGGATACGGCATTGATACTGCACAGAAAAAACATTTTCAGTGCCAGTTCAAGTACAGTTCAGATTCAATTCTTAAAGAAAGAAATTCTTTATACATTCTCAATTCTCAATACATTTATGTAGAACGAATTAAAAAAAGAAAAAAACATCTGGGAAAAGGGTTACCTTCAGTTATAGGGTTTTTACTTTTTTTTTTTTTTGGCCCTGTCAGGTTGTATCGTATTTCTGCAGACGGATGAGAAACGGCGCGTGGATATCGACAGCCGTGTCAGCTACGCGGCTCACGCGCTAATGGAGGCGATTCGGGGGGTTTTCATAGGAACGCAGCACGGAGCTCATTAGCTTAGCGCCCCCTGTGGGGCGGAGTGCGCAAAGCGCCAGCCGCCGCTTCGAACCCTCGCCCACGCGATAACGCTCCTCTGCTCATGTGCGGGCGTGGGAGTCCCATCGCAAAAAAAAAAAAAAAAACTCCAGCGCAGCAGGAGGGGCGCAGGGGCTGTGGGGGGGAGCGGGGGGAGTCGGAGGGGCGGGGGGGGGGGGGGGGGGGTGTGAGCGGTGTAGGGCGGGGGACTGCTAGGAGCTCCTTCTCCGTCTCCAGGACAATAACCTGAGGCTCCAAGATGGCGGTTAAACTGCGCAGTTGAGCTGAGGAGACAGATGTCCCTTTCTGCGCCCCGGAGTCGCCTGTGAGCAGTGGCAGATGGTGCCGGGGATGCAGTCAGGGTGGAATACTCGCTAAAAACCTCCACTTTGCAGGAGCCCTAGGCATCCAGGCTGTGCTAGAAACTAATCTTTAGTTTAGCTTGACAGAGCAAAGTTTAATTTGGGGCTCTGGTTACTTATTAAATCTCTGCTGCATTGTGGTGTAGACAAAAAACGTCCATTGGGGTGCCAGTTTGCAAGAAAAAAAGAAGAAAAAACTTGGTGCACTGTTTAACTGGCTTTGCTTTTTATTTTTTGCTTCTTCAGCTTGACTAGCATTGTTTCTTTATCTTGTGCTTCAGTCAGGGTTTCCGAAGAACGCTACACCTGCACAATGCACCGACATTTTGGAGGACAGGTGATGTAGGGAACGCTCACGTGCATCGCTGTCTTTGAGAGCTGTCGATATGAGGAGCAAACAGCCCTTTTAATTTGCTCCTTGCTCCCTGTCAATCATCTTGCCCTGCTGTTACCCCCCCTGCCCCCCCCCCCCCAGTCGCAAAGAGTGAGATGGTGTGCAATGCAAAACGACGCTTTGCGTGGCAGATAAAAACACAGCAAAGGACCAGTCTTGTGTTTGGTGTCTAGTTTCCCTAAGGAACTCTGTGGGCTCCAAAGAAAGAAGCTCTCTCTCTCTCTCCGTTTACTTCACACATCTTATTTGCTCCCCTTAGCAGCGAGAGCTCCTGCTGGGGGGCAGGGGGGGGGGGGGGGGGGTAACAGCGGGGCAAGATGATTGACAGGGAGCAAGGAGCAAATTAAAAGGGCTGTTTGCTCCTCATATCGACAGCTCTCAAGCAACCGCCTGTTCAGCCACTACAGGCATTATAAGAAGCTCCATTGCATTCATGGTGACGATAGCAATTTAAAAAGAAAAACTCCCTCCAAACGGCTTTAACATCCAAGCATTCATAACTGCACCGCTTAATTCAGGGTCCAAAAAAGAAAACCCTAGCTAGTCAGGCTCTTAAATGACACTTTCATCACACAATTGTTCAGGCTCCAAACCTTGCCTGTGACAAAGGAGTTGTTATCATTGCAGTGTTCAGTATTGCTTTTGCTTTTTCAAGTAATTTGTCCCGTCCAAATTTGTCTAGAACTTCTAGAAGCAGCAGCGTCTACCACAGTTACTGTACCGACATTACCACTAGCCAGGAGTGGGCTTGCTTAGTGCTTAGATGCGGAGAATGAAGTTGCTGCTGGAAGAGGTGTTGGTTGGCCACAAGGGGGCGCTCTCCCTCTGAACTGAAATTAGACATTCGTTTGGCCCCAGACAATGATGGGGCAGGCCGCGGTGCTGTAGAGGGGGCCGTCCCTCAGGGGAGACGTTAAGCCACGGGCCTGACTCTGTTATTGGACGGTACGGGTGTTAACCCTGGTTACGTCCCACAAAAAAAACCAGCCCCCTAAATCCGACTGTCTTCACCTCTGCTCAGCTGGATTCCCCACGTGTGTTAGGGTTCTGTGTCTTCCCCCTGTCTTTCCCTTGTTGGGCCGCCAGATGGCGGCACTTCTGTTTTGTGTCCTGCTCCCCCCTGTTAATTGTATTATTGGTTTCAATTATTCTGTTGGCTGTCTCGTTCTCCCTTCCCTCTCTGTGGCTTGATTGTTCAGTGTGCCCTCCTGTGTCTCGTCAGTGTCTGTATTTAAGTTCCCCTTCCCCTGGACTCAGGTGCTGGATCCTTGTTGCTTGTTGCCCTTTGTTGGGTTGTGAGTTGGTCGGTTTGTTGCCTGTTTCCTTCCTTGCCTGCCTGTTGCCTGTTCCCTGTTCCCTGTTCCTTGCCTGTTCTGCTCTGTGTATTTTTGTTCCCTGCGTTTTTGAAGTCTTTCTTTGTATTTAGGTAAAGTTGCCCTGCGAGGCTTTTTGTTCCCTTTGTTCCCCGGTTTAAGTAAAGTTTTGTTCGTATCATTGGGAGTATTGCGTTTTCACTCTGCGCTTGGGTCCTAACCCCCCGCACCCGTGACAGAAGGATCCAGCCAGAGCTGGACCCAGCAGAGGTTTTTTTTTTTTTCCCTTTTTTTTAGTTTCTCTTCGGGGTTTTTGGTTTTTTTTTTTTGCGGGCCATGCCACCAGTGTGGAGCAAGCCGGTGGTGGCTGGGGAAGCCTCCGGCCCAGGTCTGGCCGTGGAACCAGCTCCCCTGTCCAGTAGCCAGTGGGCCGCAAGGCTTTTTGACACGGTCCAGGGGTCGCGCCCTTTTCTGGACTACGTGGGGGAGTTCCGCGCCGTAGCCGCAAAGGCTAACCTGCCCCAGTCCACAGTGTGCCAGCTCTTCAGGGACAACATGAGGGACGCCCTCCACGGCGGGCTTATGTATTCCGGCGTGGACAAGTGCGGTGACTTTGAACTCCTGTTCGCCACGGCCCTGCAGTGGGACCAGCACCTCCGGGGGGTCGCGGATATGCCCCCCCTGGCAGAGAGGTACTCCCAGCCCAGCGAACCGAAGCCCGCCGTCCCGCCGGATCCGCCTGCCCTGCCCGTTGTCCAGCAGGGGCCTTCGCCGCCTGCCCGGCCCGCCGTCCCGCAGGGGCCTTCGCCGCCTGCCCGGCCCGCAGTCCCGCAGGGGCCTCCGCCGCCGGCTCCGCCCCGCGCCCCGGAGGGGCCTCCGCTGCCGGCTCCGCCCCGCGCCCCGGAGGGGCCTCCGCTGCCGGCTCCGCCCCGCGTCCCGGAGGGGCCTCCGCTGCCGGCTCCGCCCCGCGTCCCGGAGGGGCCTCCGCTGCCGGCTCCGCCCCCGCGTCCCGGAGGGGCCTCCGCTGCCGGCTCCGCCCCGCGTCCCGGAGGGGCCTCCGCTGCCGGCTCCGCCCCGCGTCCCGGAGGGGCCTCCGCTGCCGGCTCCGCCCCGCGTCCCGGAGGGGCCTCCGCTGCCGGCTCCGCCCCGCGTCCCGGAGGGGCCTCCGCTGCCGGCTCCGCCCCGCGTCCCGGAGGGGCCTCCGCTGCCGGCTCCGCCCCGCGTCCCGGAGGGGCCTCCGCTGCCGGCTCCGCCCCAAGTCCCGGAGGGGCCTTCGCCGCCTGCTCCGCCCCAAGTCCCGGAGGGGCCTTCGCCGCCTGCTCCGCCCCAAGTCCCGGAGGGGCCTTCGCCGCCGGCTCCGCCCCGCGTCCCGGAGGGGCCTCCGCCGCCGGCTCCGCCCCGCGTCCCGGAGGGGCCTCCGCCGCCGGCTCCGCCCCGCGTCCCGGAGGGGCCTCCGCCGCCGGCTCCGCCCCGCCTCCCGGAGGGGCCTCCGCCGCCGGCTCCGCCCCCAGTCCCGGAGGGGCCTCCGCCGCCGGCTCCGCCCCAAGTCCCGGAGGGGCCTTCGCCGCCTGCTCCGCCCCAAGTCCCGGAGGGGCCTTCGCCGCCTGCTCCGCCCCAAGTCCCGGAGGGGCCTTCGCCGCCTGCTCCGCCCCAAGTCCCGGAGGGGCCTTCGCTGCCTGCTCCGCCCCAAGTCCCGGAGGGGCCTTCGCTGCCTGCTCCGCCCCAAGTCCCGGAGGGGCCTTCGCTGCCTGCTCCGCCCCAAGTCCCGGAGGGGCCTTCGCTGCCTGCTCCGCCCCAAGTCCCGGAGGGGCCTTCGCTGCCTGCTCCGCCCCAAGTCCCGGAGGGGCCTTCGCTGCCTGCTCCGCCCCAAGTCCCGGAGGGGCCTTCGCTGCCTGCTCCGCCCCAAGTCCCGGAGGGGCCTTCGCTGCCTGCTCCGCCCCAGCCCCGGAGGGGCCTTCGCTGCCTGCTCCGCCCCCAGCCCCGGAGGGGCCTTCGCTGCCTGCTCCGCCCCCAGCCCCGGAGGGGCCCTCGCGGCCTGCTCCGCCCCCAGCCCCGGAGGGGCCCTCGCGGCCTGCTCCGCCCCCAGCCCCGGAGGGGCCCTCGCGGCCTGCTCCGCCCCCAGCCCCGGAGGGGCCCTCGCGGCCTGCTCCGCCCCCAGCCCCGGAGGGGCCCTCGCGGCCTGCTCCGCCCCCAGCCCCGGAGGGGCCCTCGCGGCCTGCTCCGCCCCCAGTCCCGGAGGGGCCCTCGCGGCCTGCTCCGCCCCCAGTCCCGGAGGGGCCTCTGCCTGCTTCGCCCCGCGCCCTGGAGAAGCCTCCGAAGTCGCCTTGTGCTCCTGCCCTGTCCCCTAGTGGCCACGCCTTGTCCCCTAGTGGCCACGCCTTGTCCCCTAGTGGCCACGCCTTGTCCCCTAGTGGCCACGCCTTGTCCCCTAGTGGCCACGCCTTGCCCAGTGATCCCTCGCCCCCTAGCGTGCTCGCTCCCCCCAGTGTGCTCGCTCCCCCAGTGTGCTCGCTCCCCCAGTGTGCTCGCTCCCCCCAGTGTGCTCGCTCCCCCCAGTGTGCTCGCTCCCCCCAGTGTGCTCGCTCCCCCCAGTGTGCTCGCTCCTTCCCCTAGTGTTGTCGCTTCCCCCAGTGTCCGTTCTCCCCCTAGTGGTGTCGCTCTCCCTCGTGGCCGTTCTCCCCCTAGTGTTGTCGCTTCCCCCCGTGTCCGTTCTCCCCCTAGTGGTGTCGCTCCCCCTAGTGTTGTCGCTCTCCCTCGTGGCCGTACTTCCCCTGGTGTCGTCGCTCCCCCCAGTGGCCGTCCTTCCCCTGGCGTCGTCGCTCCCCCCGGTGTCCGCCCTTTCCCTGGTGTTCATTCTCCTTTTGGTGTTGTCGCTCCCCCCGGTGTCCGTCCCCCTCCCGGTGTCCGTCCTTCCCCCGGTGTTGTCGCGCCCCCTAGAGTCCGCACTCCACCTAAGGTTCTTACGCCACCCAGTGTTCCCGAGCGTGTGTCTGTGTGTTCTCCGGCTCCCTTGTCTGGTTGTCTGCCTGCCTGTTTGTCTGCCTGTTTGCCTGTATGTGTGTCAGCCAGTTTATTGGCCTGTTTGTCCGCCCCCCAGGCCGTCGGCCCATCGGCCAATGTGTTCTCCCGTCTGTCTGCCTGTCTGGCTGTGTGTCAGTCCGCGTGTTTTTTGTCCTGTTTGCCTGTTTGTCAGTCCTTGTGTCAGTCTTTGGGTTCACCCCTTTCCTTCCCTGTCTGTCTGTCCCTTTGTGTGTCTGTTGGTGTTGCCGTGTGTCTCCCTGCCTGCTTGTCCCTTTGTTTGTCTTTGTAGGTCTCCCTGTGTTCCCGTGTCTGCGTCAGTCCGTTTTCCTGTCAGTCTCGTTCCACCCCTGTGTAGTGCCCACGTCTAGTTCCTTGTAGTGTTGAGTCCGCTCCGTGTTTGTCTTTTCCCCAGTCCGGTGTGGTGTGTGTGCGTGTGTGCGTTCCGTGTCGGGTCTTGGTCTTGTCCCTTCCTGTCGTGAGTCCAGTCCGGTGTTCAGTCTTGAGTCTTTTCCCCGTCCAGTGTTCTGTCTCGTCTCGTCTCGTCTAGCCATAGTCCAGTTCGGTGTTTTCGTCTCGTCTTGTACCAGTCCGGTGTTCTGTCCGCGTTCAGTTCTGTCTCCGTCAGTCTGTTCCTTGTCTATGTGTAGGTCCTGTCTGGTGTGTGCCTCGCCCCAGTCCCGTTTGTGTCCCTGTTACTGCCCCGGTCCTGAGTCCAGTCCTGTTCCTGTTACTGCCCCGGTCCTGAGTCCAGTCCTGTTCCTGTTACTGCCCCGGTCCTGAGTCCAGTCCTGTTCCTGTTACTGCCCCGGTCCTGAGTCCAGTCCTGTTCCTGTTACTGCCCCGGTCCTGAGACCCGTCCTGTTCCTGTTCCTGCCCCGGTCCTGAGTCCAGTCCTGTTCCTGTTCCTGCCCGGTCCTGAGTCCAGTCCTGTTCCTGTTCCTGCCCCGGTCCTGAGTCCAGTCCTGTTCCTGTTCCTGCCCCGGTCCTGAGTCCAGTCCTGTTCCTGTTCCTGCCCCGGTCCTGAGTCCAGTCCTGTTCCTGTTCCTGCCCCGGTCCTGAGTCCAGTCCTGTTCCTGTTCCTGCCCCGGTCCTGAGTCCAGTCCTGTTCCTGTTCCTGCCCCGGTCCTGAGTCCAGTCCTGTTCCTGTTCCCGCCCCGGTCCTGAGACCGGTCCAGTTTCCTGAGCCCTGAGTTTCCTGAGCCCTGAGTTTCCTGAGCCCTGAGTTTCCTGAGCCTCCTGAGTTTCCTGAGCCTCCTGAGTTTCCTGAGCCTCCTGAGTTTCCTGAGCCTCCTGAGTTTCCTGAGCCTCCTGAGTTTCCTGAGCCTCCTGAGTTTCCTGAGCCTCCTGAGTTTCCTGAGCCTCCTGAGTTTCCTGAGCCTCCTGAGCTTCCTGAGCCTCCTGAGCTTCCTGAGCCTCCTGAGCTTCCTGAGCCTCCTGAGCTTCCTGAGCTTCCTGAGCCTCCTGAGCTTCCTGAGCTTCCTGAGCCCGGAGTTCCCTGTCCAGTTCCTGAGCCCGAGTCCTGTCCAGTGCCTGAGTCCTGAGTCCTGTCTCCGTCCTGTCCAGTTCCTGAGTCCTGTCCAGCCCTGAGTCCTGTCCTGTCCAGTTCCTGAGTTTCCTGCCCAGCCCTGTGTTCCTGTCGAAGTCCTGTTCCTGTGTCCAGTCCTGAGTCCTGTTCCGTGCCTGAGTCCTGTGTCCAGTCCTGTTTCCAGCCCTGAGTCCTGCCCTGTCCAGTCCCAGTCCTGTTTCTGTCCAGTCCAGTCCTGAGTCCGGTTCCCCCATCTGTGCTCCTGTCCTGAGTTCTGTTCCCTGCTCCCACCCTTCAGTTCACCCCCCTCCCAGGGTCGGCCTCCTGGGACGTCAGGAGCCGTCCCTTGGGGAGGGGGGGGTACTGTTAGGGTTCTGTGTCTTCCCCCTGTCTTTCCCTTGTTGGGCCGCCAGATGGCGGCACTTCTGTTTTGTGTCCTGCTCCCCCCTGTTAATTGTATTATTGGTTTCAATTATTCTGTTGGCTGTCTCGTTCTCCCTTCCCTCTCTGTGGCTTGATTGTTCAGTGTGCCCTCCTGTGTCTCGTCAGTGTCTGTATTTAAGTTCCCCTTCCCCTGGACTCAGGTGCTGGATCCTTGTTGCTTGTTGCCCTTTGTTGGGTTGTGAGTTGGTCGGTTTGTTGCCTGTTTCCTTCCTTGCCTGCCTGTTGCCTGTTCCCTGTTCCCTGTTCCTTGCCTGTTCTGCTCTGTGTATTTTTGTTCCCTGCGTTTTTGAAGTCTTTCTTTGTATTTAGGTAAAGTTGCCCTGCGAGGCTTTTTGTTCCCTTTGTTCCCCGGTTTAAGTAAAGTTTTGTTCGTATCATTGGGAGTATTGCGTTTTCACTCTGCGCTTGGGTCCTAACCCCCCGCACCCGTGACAACGTGTCTCTGAAAATGAGAAGCGAGTTTTCGGGTGGCCCGTCTGGCTTAATAAACGTAAAAATACTGTCATTTTTTTTTTTTTTTTTTTCAAAACAACATCATTCTGTACCGCCACGATCGCGGTGCCATCTTATATTCCGCCTGCCGCTGGTATGGAATCACCACGGGTGCTTATGTTCACCTCTGACCTCTTCTCTGCGTGCGGTTCCCTCTGATTTTTACACTTGTGTAAATGGTAAATGGACTGCATTTATATAGCGCTTTTATCCAAAGTGCTTTACAATTGATGTCGCTCATTCACCCATTCACACACACACTCACACACACACCAATGGTGAAAGGCTGCCATGCAAGGTACCAATCAGCTCGTTGGGAGCAATTAGGGGTTAGGTGTCTTGCTCAGGGACACTTCAACACGCCCAGGGTGGGGGATCGAACCGGCAACCCTCCGACTGCCAGACAAACGCTCTTACCTCCTGAGCTATGTCGCCCCTGCGTACTTTCTTCTGATTTGCTGCTAAGGGGAGAAAATAAGATGTGTGAAGTAAATGGAGAGAGAGAGAGAGAGCTTCTTTCTTTGGAGCCCACAGAGTTCCTTAGGCCTTTTGGGAAACTAGACACCAAACACAAGACTGGTCCTTTGCTGTTTTTTTTATCTGCCGCGCAAAGCGTCGTTTTGCATTGCACACCGTCTCCCTCTTTGTGACGGGTCTGGTGGGGATGTATAATATGAGTGTCTCGCTTTACTCGCAGTTGTTAAGATCCTCTCTTCACTAGTCCCAAAATACAAACGGCTACATTTTAATCATTTACATTTTTTTTTTTGCTGGATCAAAATATAACTGCGTTTGGTGCCAAGCGCTCAGTTGTCAGTTAAAGTGAAGTGTTTTGAAACTGGTGGTTACTAATGTGCAGCCAATTTAAGGAATGTGAAATAATAAAGACATGCTTTAAACTCTCTCCCTGGAGTACTGAAAGACTTAATATGAACCGTCCTTAGGCTGCGTTCGTTGAGAAACCCTCTCACAAAGAAATAGAGACTGAGCTGTGCTAGGTCACCAGCGAACTGTTTCCAGGGGTCCGCTGTTGGGCGTCATCCTGCTGTTTGGCCAAGCTTCCTCAAGCTTTTGTTACAGTAGCTGGCTCTCCTGTAGTACTGTGTGGTCTGTAAGGTGTGAAATAGTCACTGGCTCTCCTGTAGTACTGTGTGGTCTGTAAGGTGTGAAATAGTCACTGGCTCTCCTGTGGTGCTGTGTGGTCTGTAAGGTGTGAAATAGTCACTGGCTCTCCTGTAGTACTGTGTGGTCTGTAAGGTATGAAATAGTCACTGGCTCTCCTGTAGTGCTGTGTGGTCTGTAAGGTATGAAATAGTCACTGGCTCTCCTGTGGTACTGTGTGGTCTGTAAGGTGTGAAATAGTCACTGGCTCTCCTGTAGTACTGTGTGGTCTGTAAGGTGTGAAATAGTCACTGGCTCTCCTGTGGTACTATGTGGTCTGTAAGGTGTGAAATAGTCACTGGCTCTCCTGTAGTACTGTGTGGTCTGTAAGGTGTGAAATAGTCACTGGCTCTCCTGTGGTACTATGTGGTCTGTAAGGTGTGAAATAGTCACTGGTTCTCCTGTAGTACTGTGTGGTCTGTAAGGTGTGAAATAGTCACTGACTCTCCTGTGGTACTATGTGGTCTGTAAGGTGTGAAATAGTCACTGGTTCTCCTGTAGTACTGTGTGGTCTGTAAGGTGTGAAATAGTCACTGGCTCTCCTGTAGTGCTGTGGTCTGTAAGGTGTGAAATGGTCACTAACTCTCCTGTAGTACTGTGTGGTCTGTAAGGTGTGAAATAGTCACTGGCTCTCCTGTAGTACTGTGTGGTCTGTAAGGTGTAAAATAGTCACTGGTTCTCCTGTAGTACTGTGTGGTCTCTAAGGTGTGAAATGGTCACTAGCTCTCCTGTAGTGCTGTGAAGCCTGTAGGTTTATCAGATAGTCTCTGTTTTTGTATCTCAGCTACAGTGCTCCTGGTGGATTGACAGCAATTTGAAAGGCACAGCTGCTAATTCCAAACTGTGGAGAGAAGCACACATGAAGGTTGAATTTTTAAACACCAATGAACCCTTACCTTTGCCAAGATAAACAGTAAAAAAAAAACGCAATCTGCATATTCATAACTGATAAGAATTTATTGAAGTGCATCATCAGACACTTTGAATTTATTATTTTTCCTCAGATGCAATTTTACCAAGGCACTTATGAGAGTATCCCAGTGACACCAGAGATGTAATGTGATGTTTTTGTGATCGCTGGTTAATCGACGCTGTCTCCCACACAATCTCTTCGGGGTCTCGGTGGAGGACGGTTTTGAAATCCAATTTGTTTTTCCGAACGTACAATACAATGCACATGTGCAAACGCTGAAATCAGCACCGAAAGCGATTGTCATACCAGGCCAACAGTAGACTTGCAGTAAATATGGCCATGAATGACACTCGCTATCTGTTTCTTCAGAACTTTTAACTGCCATATATTTCAAATATTTCATATAAATGTTCAGCTGCTTTGGCTTAATGGTGCTTGCAGTGGTTGTCATTTTGTGTCGCGTCATCTGAGGAGATAACTCATAATGCAAATTAGCTGAATTATTATCTCCATACAATCAGTGGGAATACTTGTGGGTTTGAAAATATTTTTCAAAAATTAAGATTTTACTGTTAGAGACATCAAGTGAAGCAATTTACGGAGCTACCCCGAGGTTTCAATGTCAGACTGTAAGTAGATATGCTCATGTTCACCATTTTGTATCCACAACTCCGTAAAACTTAAGAGATGGAGGAGGTGAGCCAATATCGTGATTGGTGCAATATAAGCCTATCAAAGCACATCTTTTACCTGAAGTACGTCACGCCTCTGCTATGAAGGACTAAATGGCTATATGATAGGCGCTTGCTCTTTCGCATTCGCATGCATGATCACATTTTAATACTAGGTGGGATTTCCTCACCTATTATATTACAGGCACCCAACAGCACCGATGAAAAATAGCATACAGAGGAAAAGTTACATACATTGGGTGGTTATTGCTAAAAAAAAAAAAATGGCAGCATGAAAAGTTATAAAATATGGCTTTAAAAAAAAAAAAAATAAGGATTGACATTTTACACATTGCACATGACTAAAACGAGAATAGATTTGGTTTTGATTGCTTCAGGTCACCTTTCAGCAGAACATCACGAGCAGACTCCCTTGTTCGCAGTGACATTTATAATTAATGTGTCACGTAGTTCACATTAGCCGAGTGCGTTGTGAAGGAGGTCAGTGTTGGCGTCTTTGAATGTCCGCGGTCACAGCGAAGTCTTTTGTCGGATGTACTGTAACAGCATCTAAAAGCAGAAGAGGCTTCTGAATGTTATTTCTGAGCAGCGCCGTATGGAAGTGCTTTTATATTCTCTGTGGCATTTGGCAGCGTGGTGTGATATAAAATAGTTTACGATGGTGCTGTTTGTTTGATGTACTGTTCCATTTTCTTTAAACAGTATTTCAGCTCCATATCAGTTCAGTCTCCCGATCTCGGAAAAGAAATTGTTTTCGGCTGATATTACAGAGAAGCATACTAATAATACATTGCGCGTGTGTGAGTGTTGTGTGTGTATGTGTGTGTGCATGCATGCGCACGTGCGTGTGTGTGCGCATGTGTGTGTACATGCATGTGCACGTGTGTGTGTATTTGTTGTATATACTGTACCTGAGATTTCAGTACAGGAAATGAAATGTGACATTTGAAAAAGATGAAATGAGCTGAATTGGGAGGTGTGTGTGTGTGTGCGCATGTGAGTGCGTGCATGCGTGTGTGTGTGGAGAAGTTCCTCCCCTTTTGTCATTCAGTAATGGAAATGATTGTCTGCTGACGTCAGCATCGCTAATGGTAACAGAGTGGTCACCAGGGTGGCATCAAGTAGGCTTCATTCTGCTCAGATTGTTTATTGGTTTCACTTCCTGTTTTCATGTTGACGGACGCTGAGCACTGCTGGTATAGTAGCATCTTGATGACCATCTGTGTGGAGAGGTCCTCATGGACTGCATTACATTGTAAATGTGTGGACTTTTTGACCAAACATAAGTAAATATATTTGTCTCGGCGGTGATATTGCATTATCTGGGAGCGGCAATAATTTATCGATTTTCACATACATTGTGAAGTGTTGATAATATCATACGGGGGTTCTGCTCAGTTGTGTTCTGTACTTTATCATTTTGCTTTTCGGTGAGGTAAGTCGTTTCCCGTGTTGAGGAATCCCGGTGTGGATAGTCAGGGGTATGCTGGGAGTTGCGGTTGTAGAATTTTTGTTGGCCCGTGCAGAATTATGAAGAGAAACCTTGATTTATCTCTGCAGCGTAGAGTCGTTTTACCAACCTCTCCCTGGCCTTCTGCAAAATTCCCCTCTTTTTGGAATAAAAACATGTCCACACCAAGGCACTTGCAGTAATCTATCTATGGACTGGAAATCCAGGGCACATCTGAGCTTTTGGGTCCCAAAGCAAAATAGTGGTTTTTGTGTGATTGTTGGCGTGGGGGTGTCGGGGGGTGGGGGGGGGGAGGTCGGGGGTGGTTATGATCAAAGGCCTGGGGGCCCCTTCATAGGATCCAGAGCCGGACGTGCAGTGCCTATCTTGCAAGTCGTACAGGGCTGGCTACGGCTTCAAGTTATTGTTGTGGGGGGGGGGGGGGGGGGTTGGGGGGGGGGGGGGGGGGGTGCTAGCCTGCCTTCGCCTGAAGACTTTGCGGCTCGTGTAGAATCGGCAGCACCCTCTCAGGAGCAAAGAAAGGCGCAGGTCAAATACCTTCATAAAAAAAAAAATAAATAATAATAATAATAATAAAAAAATAAAAATCCAGATTAATATTTTACGAGTTTAAAATGAAAATACGGCCCCCATAGCGGGCAACTGTCCTGGCGAATGTTCGCGAATGACGGATTCGGGTTCTCCGCCCCGCGCCCCAGAGGAGAGGATGCCATCGTGTTCCCTGTGTCCGTCCCGCGCCCCAGAGGAGAGGATGCCATCGGAGGAGAGGATGCCATCGTGTTCCCTGTGTCCATCGTGTTCCCTGTCCTCCCGCGCCCCAGAGGAGAGGATGCCATCGTGTTCCCTGTGTCCGTCCCGCGCCCCAGAGGAGAGGATGCCATCGTGTTCCCTGTGTCCTTCCCGCGCCCCAGAGGAGAGGATGCCATCGTGTTCCCTGTGTCCTTCCCGCGCCCCAGAGGAGAGGATGCCATCGTGTTCCCTGTGTCCTTCCCGCGCCCCAGAGGAGAGCATGCCATCGCGTTCCCTGTGTCCTTCCGTCTCCATCTACAGTCTGTCACAGGGGTTTTTATTCAACCTTAATGTTTTCTACACATCCCCAGTCTACTGCAATGGAGCACCAAAAAAAAAAAATAAAATAAAAATCTGAGCAACAGAACATCATGTTCATGTCAGCACTTCAAAAAGGCTGCAGCGACTTTCGTACTACGGAAATAAAAGATTGCTTCGGAAAAAAATCTGCTATATATATATATATAGACTGTATAATAGGACACAGTAATGTAATGTAAGTGTCATTTTACAGAGTTTAATTTAAAAGCTCTGTGACTATTGATAAGGTACTTCGTTATGGATAATCATTTCCCCCCCCAAGGTAAATTGGGCATATAAAATATTGTCGCAGTTATGAAACCGCAATGCTTAAAATTAGCCAATGAAATTTTTTGATGGTACATATCCCTCGGTGTGCAACCAATTCAGTGAAGACTCTCAGCTTACGCAATGCTCCCAAGAACTACATGCCGAATGTAAAGCCGCCATCTAATTCACGCTCTGCTCCAAAGTTAAAGCTTGTGGTTCATGCAGTGGTTAAACACTCCACCACATAATTAATGTCAGCTACGAATTCATGACCTACTCTCCAGCTTATAATACCGGAAGGTACATTTATGTTGGATGTCATGCAGATGATTTTCAGTTATAATGGGCATCTTATGTCATTAATTGCATTAAATTTAGAATTATT
The DNA here is from genome assembly GCA_025169545.1 of Anguilla japonica. Classification (NCBI taxonomy): domain Eukaryota; kingdom Metazoa; phylum Chordata; class Actinopteri; order Anguilliformes; family Anguillidae; genus Anguilla; species Anguilla japonica. Next base: position 61,647,007 of record CM045887.1, on the reverse strand, counting down.
CAGTAGCTTGTGTGAGTGTGCACGTGTTATCTGCTGTTACTGTGTATGTATGTATGTCTGTGTGTGTGTTGTGTGTGTGTGTGTGTATGTGTCCTGTATGTACAGTGCCGTGATAAAACGTATTGCCCCCTTCCTGATTTCCTTGATTATTGCATATTTGTCACAGTGAATGGTGTCAGATCTTTAGACTAAATGTAATATTAGACAAAGGGAACCTGAGGGAACACAAGACACATTTTTACTTTTACACAAAATGTACTTTTTCGCGGCATTCTATGTATGTATGCATCTATGTGTCTGCCTCTACTCTAAGTACATGAATGGCGAAGTATCTGCTCTCTTATATTGCATATTACCTTTGGTTTGAACAAGCAATGGCATAACAAGCAATTTCTCAACATCGCATACATGGTTTCAGTAAAATATAAAACGGTACTCCTGGTGAGCGAGTTTATCATACTGAGAGAGTTTATGCTTCAGTAGTAGGTCATCTTTAGAGATATGTTGGTCATAAACTGTGTTGGCTTACCAACTCTTCTTAAATTTTTAATGTTTCAGTGGCCTGTAGTTTTCTTGTGTTTTTTGTCGGAGTAATATTTTTGTTCGTTTGTGGCTTGCTGACACACACACACACATACACACACACACACGCACACGCACAAAACAAACACACTAACATGGACAACCATGAGCACATACACACACTCACACACTTACACACACACACACACCACACACACCTGCACCATTTGTAGCTTGCTGACACACACACACATGCACACACACACACACACACACACACACAAACACACACACTCTCTCACAAACACACACGCACACGCACACACACAAACTCTCTCTCTCACACACGCACACACACACACACACACACACACACACACACACACACACACACACACACACAAAAACTCTCTCTCTCACACACACGCACACACACACACACACACACACGCACAAACTCTCTCTCTCACACACACACACACACACACACATTAATTGAAGGACATGTCCGAAGGCCTTTGTCTGAGCTGCTCCTTAGTGCCCATCCCCCTCTCTTCAGAGGATTTCGTCCTCTCCTCCCTGCCAGGCTCTCCAATCAGTCACGCCGCTGATTCAGAGCGCTTGGCGCTTCTGCATATCGCCTCTCCTGCGTCTCGCTGTGTTGTCACTCGTAGCGACTGAGAAAATATTACAGCTGAAATAAACAAGAGGGGGGAAAATAAGAAACTAATACACGCTCTTTCAGTTTCTGCTGCGGCTTTGTTGTGATTTGAATGATGATTATCCCCATGCTGTGCAGTGAGCGCACACACACACACACACACTCATACACTCTCAGACACACACACACATACTCTCACACACACACACTCTCACACTCTCAGACACACACTCAGACACACACACACTCATACTCTCACACACACACACTCTCACACTCTCAGACACACACTCTCAGACACACACACACATACACACGCACACTCTCAGACACACACACACACACTCTCAGACACACTCACACACTTTCAGACACACACACACACACACAAACACACACACACACACACACACTCTCAGACACTCTCAGACACACACACACACTCACTCTCACACACACACACTCACACACTCTCAGACACACACAGACACATACACTCACACGCTCTCAGACACACACACACACACACACACACTCTCAGACACACACACACACACACACACACACACTCTCAGACACACACACACACACACACACTCTCAGACACACTCACACACTTTCAGACACACACACACACACACACACACACACACACACACACACTCTCAGACACACACACACATACTCTCACACACACACTCACACACTCTGAGACACACACACACACACACACACACACACACACACACACACACCGATTTCAGAAGTCTTTCCAAGCTTCAGAACAATTCCCTGAGTGATGAAAGCTCATGTAATTCTTTTAAAATCAGCTCAGTTAGGGTCAGCTGATGCTGTAATGTCATTAGATGTGATCTCATTTGATTTCCTCAGTGATGCCGACTGGCCCCTAACTCTCATCCTTCTTTAACCCTCCTCTCTCTTTTTATATCCTTTAAGATTGCCTGCTGGTGAAATGTAGCAGACCTGCTAAGCATCAGTTAACGCTTCACAGCTGCCAACAGTGAAAGTGTAATTATCCATCAGAAGTAGAGGCTGCTGCTCTCCAAATCCTAATCTCCACATTTAAGGAATAATGTTCAACTTCAGAAGATCAAAGTTCTTGCATCTGCTTGTTATGCAGTGATGAAATTGCCTAAGCGTGTTTGTCTCACACAGAAGCTGACACTGTGTTGTTAATTTGAATCCGATTGTAAAACTGAATAATTTGTTGTTTTTTTTCTTTTCCTCAAAAAATAAAACAACAAAAAAAAAAGAAAACGGTGGAATGATTGCGACTGTCGAATTGCGCGAAACAACATAACTGTCTGGATTTCCGAGACAAATAAAAATTCATACATTCAAACAAAATAAATTTCATAGAAGACAAAGTAAACCAGCACGCCGATCCCAAATTAGATTGTATTTGTGTTTATTGAAGAGGGATGAGAAGTAAACGAGCGAGCAATAAAGTAAACAAATAAAATTTACTTTATTGTGTTAATCATTTATCATACTTTTTACCCGCACGCTATTTCCGTGACAACGGAATCCCACTTTGCATGATTGTCGTTCATCTTATTTTATGTCTGTACTGCGCATTCACGTCCTCCTGTTTGGGATATCGATATGCATATAAAGTGGAAATGGTCCAGGGATCAAGACTGAAAGGGCGGCAGTGTAGTATAATGGGTAAGGAGTTGGTCTTGTAACCTAACGGTTGCAGGTTCGACACTGCCCTCGCACACTCGAGCAAGGTACTTAACCTGCATTGCCATGCATAAGTGGATACGATGTAAATGCTGTGTAAAAGGTTGTGTGAGTTGCTCTGGACAGCAGTGTCTGCTAAATTGCTGTAATGTAATGTAATGGAAAGGAAGGATGTAAAACACAAGGCCAGCATAGGTTCTGATCAGATTCATGGTTCAGAATGATTTATTCTGATGCTATACCAGCATCATTGGACCCTGGAGACTCTCCCTGCAGTGAGTGCTGAGTTCAGTTCCATGGTCAGCACAGCGTTTGTGTACAGTAAGTTTTATGATCAGCAGTCAAGTGTTTGGACCTGTCTTCTTGATGTACAGTTGTGATCCTGCATCTGGGGGTGGGTTGTTGTTTGTTGTTGTTGTGGTTTTGCCCTTTGGTCATCCATGATGGATTATTGGCTTTTTTTTTTTTTTTTTTGACGGGTGATATTCCTGCTGATGCTTTCTGCTCTGCTGTGCCCGAAACGCATACAATTTCAAAATGTCTGCCTTGTATTTGCATCTGTGATTATGAAAACAAATGCACAGTGTGAAGAAAGGCTTAGGGTTGAGATGGTGTTTGAGAAAGGCATGCTTTAAAAGGGATGAAAACTAAAAAAAAAAAAAAATTTAAAAAAAAAGCTAGGGTTGGAGATGGATAGGTGATTGATCTAGTTCTCGGGGAATCTGGCAGATACCTCGCTTCAGTAATAGTAAGTGTAAATGGGCGAGCCAGCGAGCCCCGTTGGGGGAGCTAAGCTCTGCCCTCAGCTGTAAAATCATAAATTTGGTGTAAAACCCAGTGACCTGCTGTCTAGTGGCAAGGCCACACAAATCCCCACTGGCACCGTACGGGACATACTCAGGAGTTATGGGGCTAAGGGGAGAGGGGAAGGTGGCAAATCCAAATTCGGCATTTAACGCCGATATCCATCGTTTTGATGCGTGTGAATTTCTCTGTGAGAACGTGACAGGAGAAACAAAACACAGAAATGCCGCACACATGCTGGGCCTGTTTAAAACGCTCGCGTATATCGACGTGTTTGTCTCACCGACGATGGAGGCCGTGCCTGATCTAAAATGGTAAATGGTAAATGGATTGCATTTGTGTAGCGCTTTTATCCAAAGTGCTTTACAATTGATGCCTCTCGTTCACCCATTCACACACACACACACACACACGCCAACGGTGCAAGGCTGCCATGCAAGGCGCCAATCAGCTCGTTGGGAGCAATTAGGGGTTCGGTGTCTTGCTCGGGGGATGCTTCGATCTGTGCGTTTCTGAGAGAGGCGCTTTCGCAGATGGAGGGAGGGAGAGAGAGAGGGAGAGAGCGTCAGCGTTTTTCCGAGCGCTTTAACCGGGCGGGGTCTTCTCCAGCCGAGGGCCATTTTGGGAACCGCGTGCCAGAAACGTGTTTCGTGTGTCGTGTCCTCCGGGATCGCACGCACACGCACGCTGCTCCTTTTATTTTTACGCGCAGGTTATTCTCTTTTTTTTCGTCCCGCGCGATCAATAAAACCGATCAATGAAACCGATCGGAAAGGCTCGGCTGAATTTCCCGTGGTAGCCCCGCGTGAGCAGCGGCACAGGCACCGTACACCTCGCTAATTACCGGGTGGTATGAAGAGGCGATGTATTGATTACCGGTACCGTAACTACCGGGCGGTATGAAGAGGCGATGTATTGATTACCGGTACCGTAACTACCGGGTGGTATGAAGAGGCGATGTATTGATTACCGGTACCGTAACTACCGGGCGGTATGAAGAGGCGATGTATTGATTACCGGTACCGTAACTACCGGGCGGTATGAAGAGGCGATGTATTGATTAGTGGTACCGTAACTACCGGGCGGTATGAAGAGGCGATGTATTGATTACCGGTACCGTAACTACCGGGCGGTATGAAGAGGCGATGTATTGATTAGCGGTGCCGATACCGCCGTCTTTGACTATCTAGGGTCGGGTTGGCTGTTCGTATCCTAGCCTCGTACACGATGAGCTGAACAGCCAAACTGATCCCAGATCAGCAGCCCTGCTCTGAGGCACTTAGGAATAGTGGTCTCATACTCGGAGTGGAAGTGCGGCACGGTAGTATAATGGCTAAGGAGTTGGTCTCATAACCTAAAGGTCACGGGTTTGATTCCCTGGTAGGACACTGGCGTTGTACCCTTGAGCGAGGTACTTAACCTGCATTGATTTTGTATATGTTCAGCGGTATAATTGGATACATTGTAAATGCTATATAAAAAGTGTAAGTCGCTCTGGATAAGATGCCTGTAATGTAATGTAAAGTGAAAGTGCAGGAGCTATTTATACCACATTCCTAAATGTGTTTGCTAAATGCCTGCAATGTAATGTACTTCAGTTTATTTTTGAGGAATAGTTCAGTCCGTATGCAGCAGTGCTCATAGACTCAACTGACATTAAAGACTGTGGATTTTTCAGTGAAGATTGGTAGTTCTCCTTTATGAATTAAGCAAAAGTCAAAGAACATGAGAAAACAAAAAAAAAAGAATGAACACTGCTACAGTCAGTGACAGGAGCGTGAACATGGGAGAAAGTGTTACATTTCGGAATGAACTGTGTTGTCAACAGTTTGTGAATTTATTTTAACATTCTCACATCAGCAATTATTTTCATGTCAACAAGGGAAGGTTTTTCTTTGTACATCACTGAAGAAATTACCTCACAACAAGTAAAATAAATCCCCCAAAAAATAAAATCGCTGGGTGCAATTAACACATTATCAGTATAAACATTGCTTCCTTTTTAAAAGATAACGGTCAAAATTAACAGCTGTAAAATTTGTGTAACAGTAATTTTGGGTTGAGACGCCGGAAATTGTTTGGGCCCCTACCTCGGTTTAATTTCACATTTTCACAAATCGCAGCAACTGACGCACCAGAGACAATTAGCTATTTGAAGAGTTGGTTTTATGAATGTTTTTTTTTTACCTAAAAAATTCTGAGTCAGTGCTCTAGAACTCCCATCGCTTTCAATTACCAGTAGTGACTGTTACATCAGCATTAGAATGTTCAGTTAAGAACATTCTAATCCCATATTTGTGCTCTTACATCTTAACGGGTTAAGGGGTGCAGAACACATGAACATTCCAAAACGGAATGTTTTCCCTTCCTAACATTCCATCCGTAAGTGACACTGATCCATAGATCCAGTTGGTAATGTGTCATAGGCCTTGCCAGGGGAAAAATCAAAGCCGCATACGCCATTGTTCTGAATTGTGACTTAATGTAGATAAATGTTATTTTAGTATTTTAATAAACAATGTCTGAAAATTACATTCAGTCGTTATTTCTTAAAGAACAGCAGGGGTACTTGAAGGCCTCGAATGCTGTCATTATGCCGTTACAAAGTGGGCACATGATCCAACTCAGTAGCCGAACGGTATCATTCCCTGAGTCTTTCTCTATCATATTGAATCCCCTGGTAAGGATCCACAGCAACTACGTTATGATCCATAACAATGCGAAGTTGACTGACTAGCTAGACTAAATAACTAGCCTAGCTAGCTAATCATAATCAGTCAGTTTCACTTTTAAACATCGATTGCAGAAACAGTATTAATGACGCTATTTTGTAGGCTGGCACCATTAGTGGTTGCGAGCCATGGGTTTCCTTGCAATTAAACAGAATTGCAAATCTGGTTTTTAAAATCTGTTTGTCATGCAATAAGCCAAACAGCAGCGTTTAGGCATTTTAAAAAACCAGTAATCCTACCTGATGGAAAACCAACTCAAACCAGATTTTCCACCTCAGTGGCTGACCCTGGTTGAGTTTATAATGTTTTTTTTTTTGTGGTGGCGTGCCCTCACTTTCTGACTGGGTCTGTGAGAAGATCAGCCAGGTTATAAAGCTCTCCTCACCTTAACAGCAGGTGAGCTCAAAGTCACCAAACGCTGTTATCAACCAAGCCCAGCTATTATTCCCCACATATTGAGTCCCCATTTCGGTGGTGATAGCTGTGTGGTTATTGTTTTTGTATTTTTACACGATGGCTTTCAAATTCCACAGGGGGAGATGGGAATATATCGCGTTGCCGTGGTAACCTTGCGCACTTCGTGGTGAAGAATCTCTCTGTGGGATGTTACTGTGATGATGCTTTTAACTGCCATTTATTAGTGCTCATTAATGCTGGTTTTAACATTTCTCACGGATTATAAAGTTTACTTTTAGCAACTGAAACTCCAAAATTCCCACAGAAACAAACCCGTCTGATTAAAAAAAAAAACAAAGACAAGTTTTATACCTGTCGTGCGGTCGTGCTTTTCCCTTTGATTGCTGTGAGTCAGGTATCGACTGCGGGTTGATATTGGGGTGGGGTCACACTGCGACCCTAGATTGACTACCACAACACGGCCAATCACATCACCTGAACGACAAACACTCGAGGGTCTGCTGCCGAGGGAAGAGACTGGGGGAGAAAACAAAACATTTATTTCTCTGTCAGTTTGACAACTTTTCATTTCTACAGATGACAGTGTGACACGTCTATTTTTAAAACCTTTTGTTTCGCCCTCCGGTTTGGGGCCGGATGTTTAATGCACAGCTCGGGAGGAGAATAATCCTTCTTCTGAATCCTGCAAAATGGCACATTAAAAGTACCGTGTTTCTTCTTACATTTATTTTTCTTCTCCCCCGACAAAATCCACTGGGTGAAAATGTGTTTGACACTTCGTGCTCACAGAATAGCCCAGTTTTTTTTTTTTTTTTTTGCATATCTCAGAGCTGTTGTTCTTCTCTGTAGTTGGATGGTGCGGTATGCAAAACGAATGCAGGAATATGTTCCTTTACTGCTCCTCGTTGGGCGATCACAGTTGGAGTCCATTGTTCAGCCTTCAATCATGTCAACAAGTCTCGTCCCCAAAGGAATAACTGCAGGGATTTGTGTCAGGGCGGATTCATGTATTCTCAGTGAGTAACACACACAAAACAGGTCTAGAGAAACTAAATTTTCTTTTTTATCAACCGTTTGTTCTTTGATGCCTTCACAGCATGTGTTATGTTGCTACAGAGATGTAAACAAGAACTGAAAACTTTCAAAGGCAAATATCAGAC